>QXEO01001088.1:1800000-2009827 GCA_007115705.1 Dactylis glomerata | reverse complement strand
CACAGTTGATCGTATCCAAGCACGCTCTGCCGGATGGCGGCCTCGTCCACCGGCGCGCCATCCTCGCCGCTCTCAGGGATGCCGGAGGTGAGCTGGTCCAAGTCCATCTCGGGGTAGTGGGCCTTCGCCAATGTCAATGCTGTTCTGGCACCACCCCGAGCAGAGGACAGCTTCCAATCCGCCACCAGCCCTGGCACCAGTAGCAGCTTCTGCGTGAGCGCGATGGCGGAAAGGTTGGAAGAACCCGCTATCTGCAGGCTCCCGCACGCTTGGCGACCAGCGCTGAGAAGGCCATCAAGCTCCTTCCTCGCTGCGTCGGTGGCCATGCGCAAGCCCTCGGCGGTGTCCACCTCGCTCTGCCCCAAGGAAGCTGCATGGCGGAAAAAAGAAGATGCATCACGAACTGCATAGCAGAAATTGAAAAACTTTACGTTATAAGAAGTGGTACCTAGCAAGTTGTCTTGGAAGTGATGGAGGAGCTCGTTAAAGCCTTCACGCCGCTTCTCAAAGTCAGCGGCGGCTTTGCGGAGATCCGCTATCTCCTTGTCCTTCTTCTTGCCCTGGTTCTCCTGGTCCTTCAGCTGCCTCTCAAGGGTGGCGTTTTCAGCCAGTGATTTTCGGAGCTGTTGATTCAGCCCGTCCATCGCAATGGCATGGCCCTGTTCCATCCCCTCGATTGTGGATTTGAGCTTGGCAGCGTCTGCATGGCGGAATTTTGTCAGCTCAGCATTTGATTGAATAAACATAAAGGAAAGGAACCTTAAGGTTGAGTACCGCTATTCTCAAGCTGCTGCTGCAAGTCCGCCACAAGAGCGCCTTTGGCCGCCAGCTCCTTCTCCTGCGAGCTCACGACCTGGACCAGGTCCTCCACCACCTTCTTATAGTTCTGGCAAAATTTGAAGTGTTAGTCACTCTTAGAGCATCATGATGGATAGAATCCGCCATGACGCTCGGGGGCTACTCATGTTAATTTTTTAGCTACTCTTAGAGCATCACGATGAATGGAATCCGCCATGATGCTCGGGGGCTACTTGTGCTGACTTTTTCTTCTAAGAGCTTTATGCCGGATGATTACCCGCCATAACGCTCGGGGGGCTACTCAGTATGAAAATTTAAAGTTCTCTATAGAGCACTGGGTGAACTACCGGCGCTCGGGGACTGTACTATTCAAAAACTTACAGAAGTCAACTTTGGAGCCTCATAGCGGATCGAGTCTGCAATCCGCCATGGTGCTCGGGGGCTACTGGGAGTACATACCTTCTTCATAGTCGATGTTTTCTCAACAAAAGCGGCAATGCCGCTGGACAGCTGGTTGCTAGCATCTTCCTGGCTCGAAATAAGATTGACAACCTCAAGTTGCTTTTGCCTCCAGTATAAACTGCCCCCAGACGGAGTATCCGCCACTTGACCTTGAGAACCAGAAGCCTTTTCGCTTCGGACGACATCATTAGCCGCAGCTTCAGTCGTTGGGTTGATTTCTGGCATTTGGTCAAACTGACCACCAGCATCCTCCATATCAATATCGATACGAACGGAGGGAGTTGGTGCATCAGGGGTGAGCGGGATAGTCACAGGGGAGGGCTTGGCCCGCTTGGAGGATGGCTCCTTGATAGTTGGCTTCTTTCTCCTAAGAGAAAAGGAATTAGAAATGGAAAGCAGTAAAACAATGAAGAAGGGTGTCCAAAGATTACCTTGACTTGGGCAGATTGATGGTAGCGGTACTCTCGGATGGCGTTTCAAGCTCCGCCCTGCGTTGAGCTTCGAAACGACGGGAATCAGCAGATTTCCCGCCACCTCCTCGAGATTTCCCGCTACCGCCCCGTTTCTTGGAAACCGCCTTCTCTTGGGTCGTATGGGCTGTATCTTCAACATTCCCCGCCATCTCCTCCTTGTTTCCGCTAGAATGAACTACTTCTTCCTTAGCGGCAGATTTGAGGTTGGAGCGGCGAAGGGGATGGGCAAAGTGAGCAGAGCCAAGCGATTTGAGCTGATAATAAGACAAACGTTATGTCCTATAAAATATAAAGATACTGTACAGTATTATGGCGGAAAGGAAATTTACCGGAGGGCAGGTGCCATTCTCGAACATAGCCATGCCGAACTTCAAAGGTTTCTTCCTGGGAGACTTCATCAGGGAACGGATGCGCTTCTCAACCACTTTAGGATCAAGCTCCTGATCCGAGCAACGCATGCCATCATTTGCACCAGTATACTCGTGCATCAGGCGATCGCGGTGTTGCAGTGGTTGAATTCGCCGGGATATCCAGCAGTTGATGGTGTCGATTCCCTTCAAGCCATCCACAGATAGCTTGGCAATCCGCCGAGCCAGGAGCTTGACGTAGGGAGTGGCGGTTTCGTCATTGACAGCTGTCCAGGTGTCGCGGGATTCAGCAGCGACGTTCTTGAATGGAGGAAGGCCGCGGGCTTGAGATGGCGCAGGCTTATCCGCCATGTAGAACCAGGACCCTCTCCATCCGATGGCGGAGTCCAGTGGCATGATGAAAGGGTATTCTTTCGACCTGCGTGGAAGGAAGCAAACAGTTCCGCAGGTTCGAAGAGATCTGTCGTCTTCATAATTGGCACGCACGGAGAAAAAGAGTTGGAAGAGGTCTACCCTGGGGCGGATCCTGAGGTATCCCTCGCACAAAGCTGCATAACCCGCCACAGATACCAAGCTGTTTGGTGATATGTGGTGGAGCTGCAGTCCATAGTACTTCAGAAGATTTGTAAAGAAAAGAGATGGAGGCATACTAAGACCCCTCTCCACGTGGAATTTGAGCATCACGATCTCGGAGGGGTTAGGAAGAGGCACTGGGGCCTTGAAGTCAGTCCGCCATCCGGATTCAGCTTGAGGAGCTACGGTGCCCTCGCTTTCCATGGCCTTGACGTCAGAATCCTTAACATGGGATTTCTGCCAGTACCCATGGAGGTTCTGGGGGATCTGCTCTTCGCCCTCTGTTTCTTCCTCCTCAGCCTCGCCATCCGCTGCGGGGTCATCTGGGTTTGCACCCGCCATCTCCTCCTCAGCTTCGGACATATTGTCTTCTGGGTCCAAATCCGCCATCCCAGAATGATCTCCCTGGACTGACTGTTGCAGAGGAGAGTCTTCCTCCTCAGCATCAGAATAATGGCGGGCAGGTGATCCGGAGTTCATGGTGTCGGGTGAAGTGGTCCGGCGAAAAACGCTACCGGCGGCGAGGTCTTCCGCGGTGGCTCGTCGGAAATCACGAAGCTCTCGTGGCGGCGCTGAAGAGAGAGAGTGCGACGGGGGAGAATGAAGGGGTGACCAGCCGGGGGTGAGAGGCCGGGGTATATATAGACCCCGGGCCTCGAGATTCGTGCCCGCCATCACCACCGCTCGTCACGATCGCAGAAACCCTAATCTAGCGACACGTGTCCAAGGGTAAAAAAGTAACTCTGTGAATCTTACCCTAGAAGGAACTGTATGCCGAAATTTACGGCGGATTTCAACGGTATGATCCATCGGATCCCGAAAATCTCGCTAAGATAACTACGTCGCTTGATCCTTTATTTACGGCGGATTGATAGATGGAAAAGGAACATCAAGATAACCGCCATCCCAGTGAAGAAGAGCTATGGCGGAAATAACTTATCAAGGGCAAGCATGGCGGATGAAGATGGTGATCTTGAAGTTCCCTGGGGGCTACTGTTGGGGATATACCAAATAGGTATACCAGCGACGTAGTCCTAAATCAGCAAGCCAGGGTGGCCCATCAGGGGTGGTATGGCGGATTCGCCATACCGGGCGGCCCAGTTGCTGAAGTTGACACGGCGGTACCAGACGCAGGCGCTTATGGCGGATCCGGAGATTGGTCCATGGCGGGCTACTAGCGGGAAGCTTATGGCGGATCCGGAAGACGGCCCATGGCGGGTGACCTTGTAGCGCACGTGTAGGACTTAGTCTAGGACTCCAAGTTGTATCCGCTCCGGTACCAACGTGAAGCCCACGCCAGGCGCCTTTATAAGCCCGGCGTGGAGCAGCCCTTGAGGCACGTTCCAAGCATACGGCCAATCGCATAGCGAAACAGCCAACTTCATCATTGTAACCGAGCACTTGTTGCCTTATAGTGAATTATAGCAGCACGTAGGGTCTCGCCACCGTTGCGGGATCTGAAGCTGGGTAAACTCGTGCTACCACCGTCCTGGATCGCTCCTCCGTGTTCCCCCCTTCCACAAACCGCCATATCCCTACCCCTATGGCAGATCTGTTGACGAAACCACGACACCCATACTCCTTGATAACTCCTTTTTTCCTGCCCAATCTAGCAACCCACAGAGCGGTAGACAACCGAGGCAATAAAGACTATGATTATCCTTTAGAATTGAAACCACTTAGGCTGGTTCATTCAAACATTTTGTATTCCATCCTTCTTCTACGAGAAGTGAAAGAGGTTGTGTCATGACGACAATGATGACCCACAAGTATAGGGGATCACAACAGTCTTCGAGGGAAGTATTACCCAAATTTATTGATTCGACACAAGGGGAGCCAAAGAATATATGTAAGCCTTAACAGATGAGTTGTCAATTCAGCTGCACCTGGAAATAGTCTCGCTCGCAGTGGTTTATCAGTAGCAACAGTTTAATAGTGGTGACAGTAGTGAAACAGTAACAACAGTAGTAAAATAGCAGCGGTAATAGTAACAGTAGTAAACAATAGGAACAAATACTGTAGGCATAGGGATGGATTACGGGCGTTGCATGGATAAGATAATTCATGAAATCAATGAGACATGGGCATTGCAGATAAATAATGATAAAGCATCCTAGTACAAACAATCATAGGCATGTGTTCCGTATATAGTCGTACGTGCTCACAAGGAGAAACTTGCACGACATCTTTTGTCCTACCAGCCTGTTGCAGCAGGGCCTCAAGGGAAACTACTGGTAATTAAGGTACTCCTTTTAATAGAGTACCGGAGCAAAGCATTAGCACTCGGTGAACACATGTGATCCTCACATCATAGCCATCCCCTCCGGTTATCCCAATTTCTGTCACTTTGGGGCCTCGGGTTCCGGACAACAATATGTGTATACAACTTGTAGGTAAGACCATAAACAACAAGTATCATCATAGAAATAATAACATGTTTAGATCTGAAATCATGGCACTCGGGCCCAAAGTGACAAGCATTAAGCACAACAAGTTGCAACAATGTCATAGGCACTAAATAAAGATACTAGGCACTATGCCCTATCACTCTCATATCAAATTACGTGAACAATCTCATCCAATCCCTACCATCCCCTCACCTACAGTGGGGGAATTACTCACACATGGATGGGGGAATCATGGATGGTCGATGGAGGAGCGTCGGTGGTGATGGTGATGAAGATCTCCTCCGAATCCCCGTCCCGGCAGGGTGCCAGAACGGAGTTTCTGGTCCCGAATCACGGTTTCTGATGGCGGTGGCGCAGCGGAAGTCTATCTAGGAAAAACGTCCTCTCCCTGATATTATGTCGTCAGGGGGTATATGTACGCGAGAGGGGAGGTCGAGAGGGGTGCTGGGGCCCCCTCACGCAGGGGTGGCGCGGCCAGGGCTGGGCCGCGCCACCACTGTGTGATGGCCCCTCGAGCCCCTTCTCCCTCCTGTTTTCTGGCTCCGTGGGTCTTCTGGTGAAATAGGACTTTTCATGATTTTTCCCGAATTTTTACTAGAAGTTGAATTTCTGCACAAAAACGAGACACCAGAGCAATTCTGCTGAAAACAGCGTCAGTCCGTGTTAGTTGTATTCAAAACACACACAAATTAGAGGAGAAACAATAGCAAAAGTGTTCGGGAAAGTAGATACGTTTTGGACGTATCAACTCCCCCCAAGCTTAGCTATTTGCTTGTCCTCAAGCAATTCAGTTAACAACTGAGAGCGATAAAAGAAACTTTCACGAACACATTTGCTCATATGATGTATATATACTAACTATGTAATCAAGTACTCAGGCAATTCATAATACGAAATATGCAACTACTGTCACCTCATAGTCAAGCAAGCTATGAAAGAGCGCCAATGCACTAATAACAAGTAACATGTGCATGAGAAGCTACAAGATTGTAATATGCATAAATGATATGAAAAATGGTATCCCACTTGCCTTTATTTGTAGAGCAAAACATAAATGCTGAGGCACCTCTGAAGTCTAAGGGAAGACTAGAAGTAGAAATATCAAAGATACAAGCATCAAAGTTATACCACAATTAACCGTGTTCTGGGACAAGCACATTACACTAAGAATAACAGCTATGCTCTCAAGAAGTGCTTAAAGTTAGAAGATGGTGACTCAACATAAAAGTAAACGAATGGCCCTTCGCAGAGGGAAGCATTGATTTAACATGTGCTAGAGCTTTTCATTTGTAAAACAGAGATAAAAGTTTATTTTGAGAGGTGATTGTTCTATGTCAACGACTAGCAATGGGGACTTACTATCTTCCATAATAAACAAGTGGGAGCGGTTCCGAGTTCTTTGAAATTTGGTACATTGGTGCTCTTTTATAAAGCTTTAGCACTCCTCCCCACCTTTTTTTCTTTTCTCAAACCATGGCTAGCCGATTCCATCGGGTGCCCACCATCTTTCACATTCCTTTGCAGGAGTGCCCTTTTTCTTTCTTTTAGAATTAAGATTATAATGGTCTGACCAGCTCCCTTGCAAAATTAATGACGAGCAGATGAAGCTGCCTAGTCAAGGGGTACTTAATTTAATATGGAAGATAGCAATTCCGACCACTGCGTCCCCATGAGCTAAAAACAGTGGCACAAAATGAGAAGTAGTTGAAATTTTTGAAAGGTAGCACATGAAAATTTATTTGGAATGGCTTACAAATACCATGCATAGGAATTTATAGTGGACTCTTTGGAAGACTTGGTTTTTGGTAATTGGATGCATGAGTAGAGCTCATACTCAGTACAAATGAAGGCTAGCAAAAGACTGGGAAGCGACAATCGAGAGAGCAAAAACTATCATAATCATGCTTGCGACAAAACAAAATTAATATAGGCATAAAAATGATACAAGAACTCTGAGGCAATTTAGATCATCGAGGCATAATCGACTTTTTGTTCAGTCATATGCATGCTTGAGCATGTGCCAAGTCGATTCAAATGAAGCTTTCAGAGGTGGATACCATAATATCATACCATACTATGAATAAAACAATGCATGCAAGCGTCTACATGACATCCTACAGGCTAATAATAAATTGAAACTAATCATATGAGAGCAAGAACTACATCGCATCCATTAGATAACATATACCTTACATGAACCGACTAAGCATGTCCACATAGATGAGTATATGTACAAAAATGAAAACAAATAGAGTTCATACCAGCCTCTTACCACATCTTGGATTGTCATATGTCGTCATTATTGCTCTTCACTTGTGTGGCTTGAATAATATAAAGTGAATACCAAGCTCCAATGGAGTAACGGGAGACTGAACTCTGCAACAAACTTTACAAAACCGAAGAAGAACAACAAATATTTTTGGGGTTTTCGATTTTTGAAGCAAAAGCGGAAGGAAATAGCAAACAAAGCTAAATATTTTTGGGTCTTTCAAGTAGCAAACCGAAAATAGCAAGTAAAACAAACCAAAGGTAGAAAACTAAAGAACCAAATAGAGAGAAACAATGGAAATATTTTTGGTCTTTTTGTGTTTTGGAAAGCAGAAGTAAGAACTTAGAACAATAAAGAAAGTAAAACATGGATATACAAAGGTCCGACAAAATATGATGTGTAAATGAGTAAATCGTCGGCATACCTCCCCCCAAGCTTAGGCTTTTGGCCTAAGTGGAGATCAATCCCAACTCGGCCATGAGGTGGTGCCTTCGTGGTGTGACGAAGAAGCACCATCGTCCTGATAAGAGTTCGAGGATGCCCCGGAGTGGTACGTGGTGAAGTGATAGGGCGGCTCCTCCTCTTCCTCCTGGACCACCACGCCGTGTTGGATATTGAAACCAAGCAGCCTAAGCTGATCGTCCAACTCCACCTTCATGCGCGACCATGGCCTCATATGAATGCTGAACAAGTTAGGCTGAGGCAAGGGAATTTCCCTTTCCTCTCCATCAATGAATAGCATCCTGTAAACTAATTTCCCTGCACATGAGTTAGCAGTAACAAAGTGATGGAGTTTCATAGCAGCAAGATCAAGCCTCTGTGGAGCCAACAATACATCATTAGGATCAATAGAAAGTCCTAGCTCAGCAACAATGCGCGCGGCAATAATACCTCCATAAATAGGCCCCCTAGCGGCTAGGCGACGAGCAATAACAGCACCAAGGTTATACTTCCTACCAACATCAAGAGCGGTGGCTAGAAAAGCTAAATGATAGTTGGAGATATTGCTAGTGTTTTCTCTACCAAGTACACTAGTTGCAAGATAGTAAGTAAAATATCTAATAGCTGGGAGCTAAATATTTCTTATCTTGCCACGCTGTGCGTTGCGGTCATCATCATTGGTCACCCCTCGGTAAAGCTCCAACAAATCAGCGGGGTGATTTTGTATCTTCTTGGCCATTCCAAACATGGGAATACCTAAAATAGAACAAAACCTCCCCAAAGGCATGGTGATAGACTTATCATAAATCTTAAATGCAACGGAAGGATTGTAATGAGCATTAATAAATTTAAAACTTTCGACGAAAATCTTTGTAAGCAAAGCATATTGGTCTCTTTCATCTGCCACGTAATCGGTCAACCCAACCCTGTTAATAAGGAGCAAGAAATCATCAAGAATCCTTGCATCACTCAAAAAGTTAAAACAAGGGAAGGCGGATGGATGTGCATCTCCATCGTCCCCTTCAAGGTTTGGTGACATGAGATCCTCATTATAAGATATCCTATATTGAGCAGTGGATCTTGAGGGCCTTGATGACCTTGGTGCATCACTTTCAAACACTTCTCCATATGTGAAGTTGGCCATCTCCTTTCTCTGAAATTTTTCAACAAACTCATAAAAAGTGATTTAAAGACAAGCAAATGTAGGAAACTACTATAGTGAATTACTAGAGAGCTATCATGCATCAAAATAACCTTTCTAAACAATAGAATAAGCATGCATACTCATTTATACTGTCACCTACAATGCCAAAATACTTAAGAAATACTTTACCAAAAGAAAATCTACTTGGACAAGTGGAGGAGTCACATACCGGAGAGCAAATGATCCAAGTTTCAGCAGAAATGTTGGGCTGAACAAGGAGATCGAAAAATACAGGTGAAGAACAGCAAGAACTCGGGCTTGAGCAAATGGGGAGGTGTTTTTCGGGAGAGAGAAAGAGCAGGGGAAGAAGAGATGAGTGAGGGGCCTGGTGGGGCCCCCTCACACCTGGGTGGCGCGGCCAGGGCTGGGCCGCGCCACCTGTGTGTGAGGTGGCGTGGCTGCCCCACCTGGTGCCTCCCAGGTGTCTCTCTGCCCCATTTTTGACATAAAAATTTATAAAGAATTTTCTGGAATTTTTCGAGAAACTTTATTTTCGAAGATTTTTTAGAAATTGGCATATCGATAAAACTCAGAAAAACGAAGATGAAAAGATTTCAAGCAAATCAAAACTAAGCATGCAGCAGCTCTGAGATACTCTTAATCATGCAACTAAACTGAAGGAATAAAATTTGATGAAAGTAAATACAAGTGAGGTGGAGTGGATGCGGTGAAAACGAAGTTTCGTTCATATAAATTCACTTTGCTAACAAGGTTGATCAAGTCTTGTTACCAAACTAACTTTATATGAGGCAAAACTTTGCACTTCACTTAATGCTTATGTTACCTCAACTTTGATAGGTATAGCCCCAACCATAACAATTTGATATTCTTCCTTGGGCTTTTGCTCTGAACAAATAATTTGACCAACTTTGATGGTCTCAACATGCTTGATTGAATTTAGAGCATTCCTCCTATCAATCTTATTGGGAAAATAAACTGTATATTCTTTGTCATTAACATTAAAAGTGACTTTTCCTTGATTGCAATTAATAACAGCACCTGCAGTTTTTAGAAAAGGTCTCCCAAGAATAATAGACATATTATCATCTTCAGGCATTTCCAACACAACAAAATCAGTCACTATCAAACAGCTGTTAGCAACTTGAACAGGAACATTCTCACATATACCAATAGGGATAGTAGTAGACTTATCAGCCATCTGCAAGGATATATCAGTTGAAACCAATTTTTCTAGATCAAGTCTCTTATAAAGAGAAAAAGGCATGACACTAACTCCAGCTCCCAAATCACATAAAGCAGTTCTAACATAGTTATTTTTAATGGAGCAAGGAATAGTTGGTATACCTGGATCTCCAAGCTTCTCTGGAACTTTACCATCAAAAGAATAGTTAGCAAGTAAAGTGGAAATTTCGTCACTAGGAATTTTCCTTTTGTTAGTGACAATATCTTTCATGTACTTTGCATAAGGAGGCATTCTAATAGCATCAGTCAAAGGAATTTGCAAAAATAAAGGTCTCATCCATTCACAAAACCTGTTGTAGTGTTCTTCTTCCTTGGACTTGTGTTTCTTACTAGGAAAAGGCATTGGTTTCTGTACCCAAGGTTCCCTCTCTTTACCATGCTTGTTGGCAATGAAGTCTTCTTTGGTGTACTTTGCATTCTTATCAATCTTCTTCGGTTCCTCTTCAACTTCTTCTTTATCGGAAGTATCTCCTGGTTCAGTTTTAGCATCAGAAATAGAAACACTGTTAGGATCTTTACCTGCATCAGAGGATTCCGCGGTTGTTTCATGCTTCTTCTTCTTCTTCTTGGAAGGAATATCATCACTTGAAGTGTGTTGAGAATCTTGCTCAACCCTCTTAGGATGTCCTTCAGGATATAATGGGTCTTGAGTAGCAGCACCACTTCTTGTGCGTATTTCACATGCTTGCTTCTCTCTTGCAGCATTAACTAGCAAGTCTTTTTGCACCTTGGTAAGCTGATCAATTTGTGTTTGAACCATTTGAAAATGTTTAGCAAGTATCTTCACATCATTGGCGGTTCTCTCCACAATATCCTGCAACTTGTTAATAGCTCTAGAATTCTCCAACAAATGATTATGCACCATTCTATTAAAATTTTCTTGCTTAACAATAAAGTTATCAAATTCATCTAAGCATTGATCAGGAGGTTTAGTATAAGGAATATCTCTTTCATCAAAGCGTTGGAGAGAGTGTACCTCAATAGTAGATGAGCGAGGGATTGGCTTACATAGTTCTTCAATAGGAGGTAAATTCTTCACATCTTCGGCCTTAATACCTTTCTCCTTAAGAGATTTCTTAGCTTCCTTCATAACTTCATCATTTAATTCAATCATCCCTCTCTTCTTCGGCGTAGGCTCTGTAGATGGCGCAGGAGTTGGTGCTGGTGTTGGCTCAGCTAAAGTCCAATCATCATGATTCCGGCTTATTTTAGCAATTAATTCTTCTGCTTCAGCCGGAGTTCTTTCCCTGAAAACACAACCAGCACAACTATCCAAATATGACTTAGATTCATCCGTTAGTCCATTATAAAATATATCAAGGAGTTCATTTTTAGGCAATGGTTCTTTAGGCAAAGCTCTAATTAAAGAACAAAACCTTGTCCAAGATTCAGGCAGTATCTCTCCTTTTCCCTGTTCAAAATCAAAGATTTTCTGCACAGCAGCATGTTGAGCACTAGCGGGAAAATATTTCTGAAAGAAAGCATTAACCAAAGCAATAGGACTAGTAAGAGATCCAGGAGACAAGCTATTAAACCAAGTTTTAGCAGCATCTTTCAATGAGAAAGGAAAAATCTTAGCAACAAAATAAGTGCGGAGCTTAATATCATTAGAAAACAAATTACTCAAAGTAGAAAGCTCATTCATGTGCTCCATAGCACTCTCATCTTTAGTACCACAAAAAGGAGTTTTCTCAACAATAGATATGTAAGATAAATCCAAAGATAAATCATAATCCTTATCTCTAATATTTATGGGAGAAGCAGCAAACTTAGGATCAGGAGACAAATTATATCTAACAGAACGTCTAGCAAGAAGTTCTTTAACATTACCTGCATTACGAGCAGCACGTGCTTCTGCAATAAAATCATCATTAAACTCAATGTAAGCATCATCATCATAATCATCACTAGGACATTCCCTAGACTCAGGTGAACTAACAGGTGTAACAGTGGTGTTTCCCAACTTAGCTCTAGCAATAGTAGCATCTAAAAAGGAACCTAGTGAACCACTCTCATCAAGCACAGTAGAAGCATCATCTAAATTATCAGTGGCATTTTCAATCTCAGCAGAAGTAGTAGCAGTAGCGTGTGGGTGTGGTGGTGTAAGCAACTTACTCATAACAGATGGCGAATCAAGAGCAACAGAGGTGTTGAGAGTCGTACCTCTTCTTGTAGTGGATGGCAATATAGGAACTTTTCCATCACGAGGTTTACCCATGATGAAGGGATTGCAGCGAACAATATGAATACCAAGTGAACTTACAAATAAAGCTATGCTCCCCGGCAACGGCACCAGAAAATAGTCTTGATGACCCACAAGTATAGGGGATCGCAACAGTCTTCGAGTGAAGTATTACCCAAATTTATTGATTCGACACAAGGGGAGCCAAAGAATATATGTAAGCCTTAACAGATGAGTTGTCAATTCAGCTGCACCTGGAAACAGTCTCGCTCGCAGTGGTTTATCAGTAGCAATAGTTTAATAGTAGTGACAGTAGTGAAATAGTAACAGCAGTAGTAAAATAGCAGCGGTAATAGTAACAGTAGTAAACAATAGGAACAAATACTGTAGGCATAGGGATGGATTACGGGCGTTGCATGGATAAGATAATTTATGAAATCAATGAGACATGGGCATTGCAGATAAATAATGATAAAGCATCCTAGTACAAACAATCATAGGCATGTGTTCTGTATATAGTCGTACGTGCTCACAAGGAGAAACTTGCACGACATCTTTTGTCCTACCAGCCTATTGCAGCAGGGCCTCAAGGGAAACTACTGGTAATTAAGGTACTCCTTTTAATAGAGTACCGGAGCAAAGCATTAGCACTCGGTGAACACATGTGATCCTCACATCATAGCCATCCCCTCCGGTTATCCCAATTTCTGTCACTTTGGGGCCTCGGGTTCCGGACAACAATATGTGTATACAACTTGTAGGTAAGACCATAAACAACAAGTATCATCATAGAAATGATAACATGTTCAGATCTGAAATCATGGCACTCGGGCCCAAAGTGACAAGCATTAAGCACAACAAGTTGCAACAATGTCATAGGCACTAAATAAAGATACTAGGCACTATGCCCTATCACTCTCATATCAAATTACATGAACAATCTCATCCAATCCCTACCATCCCCTCACCTACAGCGGGGGAATTACTCACACATGGATGGGGGAATCATGGATGGTCGATGGAGGAGCATCGGTGGTGATGGTGATGAAGATCTCCTCCGAATCCCCGTCCCGGCAGGGTGCCAGAACGGAGTTTCTGGTCCCGAATCACGGTTTCTGATGGCGGCGGTGCAGCGGAAGTCTATCTGGGAAAAACGCCCTCTCCCTGATATTATGTCGTCAGGGGGTATATGTACGCGAGAGGGGAGGTCGAGAGGGGTGCTGGGGCCCCCTCACGCAGGGGTGGCGCGGCCAGGGCTGGGCCGCGCCACCACTGTGTGATGGCCCCTCGAGCCCCTTCTCCCTCCTGTCTTCTGGCTCCGTGGGTCTTCTGGTGAAATAGGATTTTTCATGATTTTTCCCGAATTTTTACTAGAAGTTGAATTTCTGCACAAAAATGAGACACCAGAGCAATTCTGCTGAAAACAGTGTCAGTCCGTGTTAGTTGTATTCAAAACACACACAAATTAGAGGAGAAACAATAGCAAAAGTGTTCGGGAAAGTAGATATGTTTTGAACGTATCAGACAACAATGCCGATAGTCATCCGTCTTATCCGTCAACTTAAGCAGACTAGTGGTAGTCGAACGAATAGCAATCCATGCTGCCAACTAGTAAACCAAGAGGTTTTGTTTGGTCGAAAGTCTCCTCCGCTTCGTCTTTGTACCACCGCATTCTTTGCTTTGCCCGTATCATATGATCGCGAAGTGTGCTTCGCAACAAGATTTGTATTGTACCAAGGACTGGAAAAAAAGATCAAAAAGGTATCAACATCGGCTTTTTTCTCGAAACGAAATAGACTAATTGGACTGAAAATCTGCACTTCCAAATTCTAGAATCTATTTTGCATTAATTTGTTGAGTAGTCATTTTTGTTTTATATCGTCGTGTATCATCGAATTTACTTATTCCCGAATCTAAGGACTGGGGAGTTCTAATCTCGGGAAATGTCCCAGTTCGACGAGAGGAATCCAACTCAGCCGGTCACACAGACTTCGTTCGAATTACGGATTTTATGATGAAAAAAGAAATGAAATTCAGTAGAGTATACTAGGGCGCGTCGCTCCGCTTATTGCTGCCACGCAAGATTGATGGAAAGCTCGGTGAGTGAGTCGTTCTTACTTGGCACAAGCGTTGTCTCAGCTAGGCATCCTTCTATGATGTGACAGATTGGTTAGGAGGTTAGTCGTAGAGCCAGCCCCTGAGTCCACTTCCCATTGTCATAGAAAACCAGATGACGTAACGTAATAGGAAAGTCTGCCGCCGAGTCAGAGTACTCAAGGAGTAGCAAGGAGAAGTAAGGAAGTAGGCGCCGAAGTCAAAGCTAGACCAGCATCTTCTCCTATTGCAATTCTTGGAGAGAAAGTAAAACTGCAAAGCTTCTCAAACCAGAGTAGGAATTCGATCAATCGCTATCAATGCCAGGAGGCAGATCCAGATTCATGGGAACGAGAACCTTTTCCGAGAAGAGTCAAGCGAGGGATAGGATAGATGAATAGGTTTAAGCCTTTATCCGCTTTTAGGGATTCATTTACAATTTCTAAGGCTTCGTTTTTCTCCGGCAAGCTGCTAGGGAAGCATTTATTACCAAGCGATAGGGCTTATAGTTCAGATTGATGCCTTAGTCCACTCGGAAGATAGAACTAATAATGGAAAAAGATATGCTTAAGAACTCCAACAGTAAGTTGATCAGTTACTATCGGTAGGGACGGGATACAAAACTGCCACTGATGGGAAAGCGATAAGAAGCCTGAAAGCGATTCTTACACAAGATACGATGACAGGAAGGGAGTTCGATCAGGAATGGAACCGGAGAATATGAAATTGGCTCTCGACCCAGGCCTTGCTTTGTTTACCTGTCCTATCGTATCGAATAAGGTTTCCTAGCCTCGGTGTCTGCTACCGAAAGAGAGAATCGGTCTAAGGGCAGCTTAAAACCAGCCCAACCTCTTCATGGTCACATCCCCTTTTCCGACGCTTTTATTGTTATAGACCACTCACTACCCCTTTCCTTCTCTATGTAAGACTGAATAAGGAAATACAAAGAATGGAAGAAAGGTCCAAAGCAATTGTTTGTCTTGCATTGCTGCAATCAAACCAAAATCAAGTATTAAAGGCTGTTGAAACACCTCTTTTCTTGGTAGCCTAGCTCCCAAAGCTGTTTCAGTCTCTGCCCATAATTCAGCACATAAGGCAGACCTTGAACCAAGGTTATACATAGATCCTTTGATCTCCACGGCAATCTCAGACTATACCACCGGCAGCAGCTCTAGAGGCACAGGGCGAAGAGTAAGCATCTAACTGAAGTTTTACAACTTGGAAAGATGGCCCAGCCAATGTTAATGATTCTTTTATCTGGGATAACTTGCTGGGAATTCACTAGAGCTCCTGAAGCCACTTGATCCTTGGTCTATCATTTGGCTAAAAAGATCCCTGCGTGCATTGTCTTCATTACCCAAATAGAAAGCATTCCTGTACCGGCAGTGAAGTTCGTGCTAAATGACCGAACGAAGGTATCCGCTTGCGAGTCTTATCAAAGAGTTGCCGGGTTCATTATGCTCTTCTTCCTTAAAATGGGAAGTATTATTAAGTTTCAGTCCTGTGCTGTAGTTAATTCCCTTTGTCTTAAGTGATCTATTAGAGAGCTTCCCTGTGACCACCCGAAGGGTAAGAAAGAGATGCTCCGTGTAGCTAACCCCAAGTCTGGTAACCTTTGCAAAATAGGTTTCTGACGTCACTGCCTTTCATGCCAAGCTTGACGCTCTTGCTCTTGCACAGGCGGTGGGTGGATCAATTTGTGTAAACGATCGCTTTCTATGTCTCCCAATCGATGCGGTACTGCCAATCGTAGACTGGTGACCGGGGAATGAGAGCTCCATACACCATGATTCATGGAGTCTTTCCTCTCGTTTTTAGGTTTTTTGTGTATATACCCAACTGTAGGTCACCTATGTGACCAATCCTCACCATTGGTTTCACAGCACTTAGTAAGCATACGTTTGAAGACCGAGTTGGTTGATTTGGTCTGTCCATTCGCTCTAGGAGGGGCTCGACTTCCTTTGAGCTATGAGAAATGTTTAGGGGAGCGCCTTCTTCTTCTTTTTTTCTGGCCTTGGCTACAAAGAGAGCTATGGAGCCTAGCTGAAAGCTTGACAAGGCCTATTTAGTGTATTCGGCCACCCAACCACTCGCAGAAAGAATGGGGCATTCAAAACCAGACAGGGATTCCTTCTCCTAGGGTTGCTCTGAGGTAACCGCTCGTCTTGATGCTGGCAGTCAAGAAAGGCAAAGAGTTGACTTCTACTTCAGAAGTGTAAGGAGTTGACCTTCCTTCGCCTATCTCGGATTCTGCTACAGATTGGAACAATAGTTCACATTCGCTTGGGAATACCAAATAGAATGCAGTCGAGACAACCACAAGTAGAGGAACGACCGACACAGCTGGCATGCCCCTGCAACCTTCGATCCATCTATCTAAACATCGTTCTACTACAGAACTGAGTTCATCATAGCTGCCAGCCTCGGTAAGGTTAACTAGCAACTTGACTCACTGCACTCGAAAAAGATAGCAAAGCGACAATCGGTCGGTATGGGTGGAGCCTAGTATAGCTGCGCTTTCTTTTCTTCTTCTTGGTCTAGTCTATCTACCCGTCTCTAAGTAAGCCCCTCACCTTCCCTTTTTGGAGTAGAGGTCAGAGGCTAGTGCGGGTAGCCCTGTCGGAAACTAGAAAGAAGAGGCTGATGCACCTGCCCGGCGGTGGGTGGGTTCAGCTCGATCAACTGGGATAGGAGTTTTTTCTCTATCTTGCTCCATGGTGTTCAAGCAGTGCGTCCAGAAAGCTGTGATTCATGGGAGGGAGCAGCTTCAATAGCTTTGGCTGTGAAAACTCTTGGTCTTGGAGCATCAGTGTCATCAGTTCACCCAAGATCAGCAGGACAAATAACTACTAGGTTTGTGCCAGAAAAGCGTCTTGCGTGACGGGGAAAGAGTGGAAAAAGAAAGAGATTCATCAGCTATGGAATGTTACAGGTATCGGTATTGAACAGAGGGGGCTGTTCACAAAGCATCCCATGGATGGTAATGGTGCTTCCCCAGCTGCTGTTCCTACTCCTTTGGCTGGTGCCAAATCAGGTGACTTTGAAGTTGAAGCTTGCCCGCAGAACGATGTAACCATGCTGGTAGTACTATGATTGCCTTAGAGCGCAGATGTCTCTGTCCCTAGGAACGTGATGCTTAGGTGCGAGGTGAAACACAAGCAGGAGATCGAGAAAAGAAATCATACGGATTGCAACCTACAGATGAAGAATCTGCTTCATTGTTCCCACCATCTATATCAGATGTTTAATAAGAATAGGAATCGAATAAGCTGCTGATTGACTGAGGAAGCATTTGAAAAGAAAGGAAGGGTGATGCTTGTTAAACAAAGCTGCGTGTGGGGCCGCCACGTATAGCTGTACTTTCTGCTGTAGCATCGGTTATTTCCGTTATTGCTGTAGTAGCATCGGTTATTGCTCAGGTTACGAATGACCCAATCTATCTATGGCAACCACCCCTACTTTTAGTAGATGGAGATGCGCACCTAGAAAAGACGGATGAAAGAGAACCTGCCCTTCTGACTTCTTCTCTTGTCTGTCCTTTACGCAAAGCGATCTATGGTCTCAACAAGCCCCGATAGCGTCGGTTTTTGAAGTTCAGCACAGTGGTTATCCAGGCAGGGTTTGCTCGGAGTGATCATGATTCGGCCATGTTCGTATCAGTTTATCCTCGAGGACGTGCTATTCTGTTGTTGTATGTTGATGATATCAAACTGACTGGTGATTACTCCGTTACCATATCGCTGATCAAGTGTCGCCTTCATCAATTATTTGCTATGAAGGCGCTGACGCGCCCTAAGCCTTTTCTTGGCTTGGAGGTCGCACATTCTCCTCGTGGATATTTGGTATCTCAGATCAAATAACGTCATGACTTGATCACTCGAGCTCAACTCAATGATGAGAAGACTGTTGACACTCCCTTGGAGCTTTACGTTAAACTCCGTCCGACTGATGGCTCACCATTATCTGATCCGACGCAGTACAGACAGTAGGTCGGCAGTTTGGTTTATCTGACGATCTCTTGCCCAGATGGCTTTTCCTAAGAAAGTAAGCCTTTCATGGCTGCCCCCCGGTCAGTTCACTTTGCAGCAGTTCATCGGATTCTTAGATATATTCGAGGTACCTTTTCTCGAGCCGTCCTTTTTTCCGTCATCGTCTTCTTTAGAGTTGCGTGCTACTACTGATGCCGATTGGGCCTTCAGATAGGTGCTCAACTACAGGCTTATCTATTTTTTGGGGAGACTCTCCACTATCTTGGATGAGATAAAAGCAATAGACAGTTGCTCCTTCCACTGCCGAAGCGGAGTACCGTGCCATGGCACACTACTAGATAGATTGTATGGCTCCGTTGGTGACTTTCTGATCGCGGGTTTCATTTGAAAAACCCCAACGCCATTCATCTTGCGTCAAATCCGGTCTTTCATGCAAGAGTTTCATTTTTGGCCGCGTTCGTCGAAAACTACTTCTTGATGGCACCATCATCTCATTACCTTATTTTTTTCCCTTCGACTTTGGCTATGACCAATGCCGCACCTAGCTGAGTAGGCATAACAAAGCTACCTGAAAAAGGCAAGGTGCACCTTAGATTGAAATCGACAAATTGCGTTTTGCCAGATGGATTCTTTAGAAAGATTCCCGGATAAAGTTCCGTATAATATTTAGTTAGAATCTAAATAAAGGCGCATACGTGGGCGGGCAGGGGGCCCCACTACTTCTTCATTCAGGGGGGGGGGCTAGCCTCATGACTTCCCACTGGGCGAGGGGTGCACCTAACCCACCTACTCACTCATCAATTACGGTGTTCAGCTGACTTGCACAGAAAGACCCCTATTGTTTAGTAATTTGGCGCCCCATCTTTTGATTGACTGTTGTCAACTAATCTTTTCCATGTTCAATTCTACTCTATGTTAGAACATTTCTGTGAATGCTATTTCGATCTAAGTGGTCCTATTCTCTGTCCCGTGCTAGGAAGCATTACTCCTCTTTTCATTCCAAATTCTTCAATAAGACCGATACGATTGATTGGTCTGTGCGTTTCTCTTATTACTTTTTTGTATCCCCCTGTTCCTCGGATACAATTCGATCCTTCTACGGCCAAATCTCAATTTGTGGAAAGCCTTCGATGGCTTCCTTATGAAAACATCCATTTGTATATGGGTATAGATGGTCTTTCATTATTCTTCGTGATATTGACCACATTTCTGATCCCTATTTGCATTTCAGTGGGTTGGTCTGGTATGAGAAGTTTTGGGAAAGAGTATATTACAGCATTTCTAATTCGTGAATTTCTAATGATCGCCGTGTCCTGCATGCTGGATCCTCTACTATTCTATGTTCTTTCCGAAAGCGTGCCAATCCCTATGTTGTGCGGAGCTGAGCATCTTCTATTCGCTGGGATCAAGCTTTTCCTCTGCAGGGGCCTTGTGCAGTAAACCCCCTACGGGCGGTCCCCCGTCGTCGTAAAGTAGTAAAGGTCCCCGCGAAGCTTTCGGGAAGAGGGGTAGTCTTGTGCGTAAGCATAGCATTTCTGGTCGAACCACCGAACCACACATCTTTTTTTTGTGGGAGGGTACTCCGAGTAGTGGGTACCTCGTAGGACCTCGACCCGCCTACTCAGGTCTTGTATGGATATGCAGGAAGGGGTGCTCCTAGGTGTGTGTAGGGGGTGTGTTTGTTCGCGAGAATGGATTCCTCGTCAAGTCAGGGGGGGGTGTGGACACACTTGCGCGAATTCGGGTAACGGCTACAAGGGATAAAAATAAAGGAAACTGTACCCGACCAGGGATGGACGTAAACTCGTAAGCTACCGAGGGTAGGGATAATCGTCCAGGTCTTATTGTTTCAAAAAAAAAGCCGCCCCGCCACTGCAGGCAGGTTAGTTCCTCTGTCGTTGCCGGAGAGTTCTTGGCGAAGAGACCTTAGGATAAGTTGCTAAAACAAACGGAGGGGAGGATCAACCCGTTCAGTAGAATTCCGAAGAAAGACTGTTGGCAGCAGGTGGAGACATTTCTTTGGCCCCCTTCCAAATAAATGCGGACAGGGTAGAGCTCGGCAGAGGGTTCGAGAATAGGGTAGGGTTTTTTATGGTCGGGTCCCCTACCACTAGTCCGGCTAGCCTTCTTTCGGGCAGGAAGCAGGCCGGGCCCGACGGGCGGGCATCCCCCGCTACGCAAGCAGCATTGTTCGCCACCACCCGAGAAGCAAAAGATTAGAGAGTCAAGGCGGAAAAGACAAGCATAGTGGTCTATAATTTTGATGCTCCATGCTTGATTATACACCATTTGCTTCGTGTTTTGTTATAGTTCGTGGCGTTTTTATGCATTTTCCAGAACTAACCTACTAACGAGATGCCACAGCACTAGTTCCCTTTTTATTCTGTTTTTGTGTTTTAGAAAAGCTACATAGGAAATATTCTCGGAATTGGATGAAACAAAAGCCGAAGTTCCTATTTTTCCTAACATGAGATGGAGTCCAAAGCAGAGACGGAGGGGGACCAAGGCCAGGCGCACCATAGGGTGGCACGGCCAACCCCTGGCCCGCGCCACCAGGTGATGTGGCTGCCTGGCCCACCTCCTGACACCGCCCTTCCGCCTATATATTCTCCTCGGCGAGGAAAACCTAAAGAGCCCGATCAATTTCCACGAAACATACTGCAAGCCGCCGCTGTCATCGACGTGAGATCGGGAGGGTCCAGAAGCTCTTCTCGGCACCCTGCCGGAGAGGGGAATCACCACCGGAGGCCTTCTTCATCACCATGCCTGCCTCTGGAGTGATGCGTGAGTAGTCTACCTTGGACTACGGGTCCATAGCAGTAGCTAGATGGTTGTCATCTCCTCCATGTGCTTCATGTTTAGCTCTTGTGAGCTGTCTATCATGATCAAGATCATCGTTGTGTAATTCTATATGTTGTGTTTGTTGGGATCCGATGAATATTGATACTTTGTCAATTTGATTTATGATTTATCATCTCTATGTTGTTTATGATCTTGCATGCTCTCCGTTGCTAGTAGATATCTTGGCCGAGTAGATGCTAGTGACTCCAAGAGGGAGTATTTATGCTCGATAGTGGGTTCATGCCTCTAGTAATCTGGGGGAGTGATAGAAACCTCTAAGGTTATAGATGTTTTGTTGCTACTAGGGATAAAACAACAATCTTGTGTTCAAGGACATTTGTATTGTTTACATTATACACTTTGCTTAAGGCGATAATCTGTTGCTTGCAACTTAATACCCAACGGTTGCTCGGATGACATCCGGCGGGTGGATTATTAGTCATAGATGCAGTTGGATTATGGTCTATGTATTATGTTGTAATGCCCAAGTGAATCTCATAGTGATCCTCATGACATTTGTGAGAATCTTCTGATTTACTGAAGAAGGTGTCCTCTCTTGAGAATCAGATGTCTGTCTTGATGGCGAAGGTTGTCCAACTCGAAGAATGTGATCTTTTCATGACCGAGATTATCGAGACAGCATGCGGGCAACTTCAATGTGAGTTGCCCGGAGCCCCCGAGTATCTTTGTCATCTTTTCTTTTCTTGTTTTGATTTAACTTGACTCTTGTTGCCCAGGTATTTGCTTGGATCCTATTGCTGAACATTGTCGAGTGCAGGAATGGACCGCGGCTCTTGAGAGAGTTTCCTTGGATACCAATACTTTTTTGGCTGATGCTCGTCATCGTAGTGCTATTGTTCTGCTGCAGGATCACGGTCGACATGTTGGAGAAGCTGTAGATAGTTGTCGAAAATCTTTGACGACTATGTTTTTAGTTATGCTGCCCAGGAATCCTCTTCCAAAGAATTTTGGCCAGCTACTCGAAGTTTTTAAGATGAGCTGGTGTATTCATCAGCTTATAGAAGTTAATCTGGTTGCTGGTGCCAATTTCGCTCTTGGCTGGGTGCGGAAGTGGCATTCAAAGCTGAACTTCAATACTATTTCTCGAGGTTTGCCTCCTCCACAAAGATCCAGATCTTCGGTGCTGTAGGTCCATATGGATGCTACACTTGAGCCTGTGAGGAGGATGATTACTAAACTGCTTGAAGCCGATGCTGATTTCTCCCGTGAATACCATTATTTAAACCCACTCCTGGTTGATTCATCAGATCAAGTGGCTTTGTAGTCGAGATTTGTTCATTGTAATTTGCTTGCTTTGCTTTGCGAGCGTGAGAGTTTTAGTTATTCTGATGATATTATCAGAATAGTCAACTCAGGACATTGTGTTGTCGCAAGTTGTGTGTTTACCACAGTTTGTAGTATTTTTCACGTACTTCTCCGCATAGAATCATTGATATAGTAGACTTGTAAACTCAGAGAATGAGGAACTTGTCTTTTATTTATTTATTTATGTTGAATGTAAAGATACATGGGGTGGCTCAAGGAACCCGACCGGTGGCCCGTGTTCTGGGTCTAGAGGGTCTTTTCCCTTATAACTCGTGGCTGAATAGCCTTATTTTACTAACTCTACTATCTATTTGCCTTAAGAGGTTTTTCTCCTAAGTGGCAGGAGTCCCTAACTCGCTTGTTGCAGATTTGCCCAGGTCCTCTGCTTGGACTCGAAGTTTCTTCACTTCTGGCTCGATGCTGCTTGCTTTGTTTTCTTCGGGTTGCCTTGTAGTCGTTGTGGTCTCCTTGTCAGTTTTTCCTTTGAGATGTCCATATTTGGCTATCATGCCAAATGTTTGCACCATTTTGTCGCATATATCTGAGAGCTCGATGCTTCTTTTCACTGTGATGATTCCATTGGGTCTTGGCATTTTGAGTACCAGGTAGGTGTAGTGAGGCACTTCCATAAAACATGAAAATGCAGGTCATCCGAGGATCCCGTGATACTGAGAGGGCCAGTCCATGATGATAAGTCTCAAACGTATCTATAATTTTTGATGCTCCATCCTTGTTTATACACCATTTGCTTTGTGTTTTGTTACACTTCGTGGTGTTTTTATGCATTTTCCAGAACTAACCTACTAATGAGATGCCACAGTGCCAGATCCCTGTTTCTGCTGTTTTTGTGTTTCAGAAAAGCTACACAGGAAATATCCTCGGAATTGGACGAAATAAAAGCCAAAATTCCTATTTTTCCCAAAGCGTCACGGAGTCCAAAGCAGAGACGGAGGGGTGCTAGGAGGCGGCCGCACCATGCCATGGCGCGGGCCCCCTTGGCCGCACCGGGCTATGGTGTGGGCCCCTAGCCTACACTCTGACGCCGCCCTTTCGCCTAAATATTCCCCTCGACGGGAAAACCTAAAGGCCCCGATCAATTTCCATGAAACATACTGCAAGCCGCCGCCGTCGTCAATGCGAGATTGGGAGGGTCCAGAAGCTCTTCCCGGCACCCTGCCGGAGAGGGGAATCACCGCCAGAGGCCTTCTTCATCACCATGCCTGCCTCCGGAGTGATGCATGAGTAGTCTACCTTGGACTACGGGTCCATAGCAGTAGCTAGATGGTTGTTATCCCCTCCATGTGCTTCATGTTTAGATCTTGTGAGCTGCCTATCATGATCATGATCATCGTTGTTTAATTCTACATGTTGTGTTTGTTGGGATCTTATGAATATTGATACTATGTCAAGTTGATGTGTTGAATTATTATCCTTATGTTATCTCTATGTTGTTTATGATCTTGCATGCTCTCCGTTGCTAGTAGATATCTTGGACGAGTAGATGCTAGTGACTCCAAGAGGGAGTATTTATGCTCGATAGTGGGTTCATGCCTCTAGTAATCCGGGGGAGTGACATGAACCTCTAAGGTTGTAGATGTGATGTTGCCACTAGGGAGAAAACAACAATCTTGTATTCAAGGACATTTGCATTGTTTACATTACGCACTTTGCTTAAGGCGATAATCTGTTGCTTGCAACTTAATACCCAATGGTTGCTTGGATGACATCCGGAGGGTGGATTATTAGTCATAGATGCAGTTGGATTACGGTCTATGTAATTTATCGTAATGCCCATAGTGAATCTCATAGTGATCCTCATGACATTTGTATGCTAGCTTTATTCTATCAATTGCCCAACTGTAATTTGTTTACCCAGCATGTTATTTACTTTATGGAGAGACACCACTAGTGAACTGTGGACCCCAGTCCATTCGTTTACATTGTTATTACCATTAACAATTTACTCTCTTTATTTACATTCTTGCAAACTTCTATCTTTTACCACTCGATACGCTTAATCCTTTGTTTACAGCAAACCGGTGAGATTGACAACCTCACTGCGAGTTGGGACAAAGTACTTGGTTGTGTTGTGTGCAGGTTCCACATTGCTGCTAGTGCAAAGCTACGCCTTGGACAAGTCATCTGGCGCCATTGTCCGGAGTTGTCGCAAAGCTAGCGGGCATCAACCTTCGGAAGTTTGGTTCTTTCTCCTACTGGTTCGATAAACCTTGGTTTCACAACTGAGAGAAGACTTGCTGCTGTGCTCATCATAACCTTCTCTTGGGGTTTCCAACTAGGCGGTTATATATATATATATATAACTCCTACATCAACACCGCACCACCAACAAGTTTTCTGGCGCCGTTGTCGGGGAGAAAGAAGATTTCTGCAAGGGGAGTCTCTCGCTTCTAATCTTTTACTTTGTTATTGTTTTACTTTATTTTATTTTTGCTTGCATCGTTTTTATCAAAAATACAAAAAAATAGTTTCTTTGATAGTTGGTATTCCGTTACTTTTACTTTTAGTTCATTATGTTGTTCCCTAAGTATGCTTTGGAGGACCTTGCAGTAGGTAGTGGTTCTATAATTGGGAAAGGCAACATCGAGAAGTTCTTTAATCATGTTAGTATGCATAAAGATGTTGAGGATAGTCTTTAGCTGAGCTTGCTCCTAGTTATGAAGTTGCTACTGCTTATTTAGTTCACATGTTGGAGGCTAGGTTTGTTAACCTTAATCCTTTTATGCAGTAAATGTTTCTTAAGCTTCATGATATCGAAGACTCCCAAAAGAAAGATTTTATTTTGGAGACTTTACGTAGAGAATTTAGAGATGTTGTTATAGAAGCTAGGAAAGTCTTTGAGCATTTTAATATGTTTGGCTCACATGTAGAGGTTGTTGGTACAAACAAGGAAGAAATCAAAGTACCAATACCTTGCAAACTCGTAGGATTGCATGAAGCTTTAAAAAAGAAATTTTGATTGGATTTGTCCTGAAAATCTTTTTGATGAAAGGAGTGAACCAAAGAGTGTTCATAAGGGATCTTCAAAAACTTATTTGGATACAATTCAATTCATTATTGAAAAGACTTCTGCAATTGATCTTAATGCCTCATTTGAAAATACTTGATTTCCACTTTCTGCGCCTAGCTCAAAGGCGTTAAAGAAAAACGCTCTTGGGAGATAACCCAATGTTTTTTTTCAGTACTTTTTCTTTTATTTCAGTCTTCGAATTTATTACTACTGTAATGACCTCTCCTTATCATTTTTATTTCGTTTTTTTGCTAAGAAGAACCTCTAATTTGAGAGAGGTAAGATTTGGGTAAGTTCCTGTCCTGAAACAGATTTCTGCGCTGCAACGTAAAAATTCGTGACAATTCTCAGAATATCTTTTTGATCTGCGATTTATTGTGCATATGCCCCAGGTTATTTCCAAACTTTTATTAGTTTTGCACTTTTCGATTTGAGGAACAGAAGGTCCTCGAAAAAATCGATCTTTGTCAGCTGTTCTGTTTTGACAGATTCTGCCGCTATTTGTGTTTTCCTCTCGATTGCTTTCTTTTTGAGTTCTTTTGATCATGGAACTATTGAGGAAGTTGCTACAGTAGCTTATGCTTTAATGGATGGCATATTTGAGTTTGAAACTGAACCAAAAGAGTAGATTTATTATCATGCTTATACTAATGTTGCTAATAGAATTGTGTGAAGTTTTGTATGAAGGAAGTTTTCAAGTGTAGGGAAAGGAGAGTGATGAGATGAGATGAAGTATGGAAAAAAGCTCAAGCTTGGGGATGCACATGTCACCTCAAGAAATATCCAAGAGGTACAACCGTCAAAGCTTGGGGATGCCCCCGAGGCACCCCTTCTTCATCGGCAAAAATCGGGTCACCTTTCAAGACACTATATTTTTATTGCTTCATGTACTATGCATTTTTCTTGGAGCGTCTTTACTTTCGCTTTCAGTTTTATTTTGTTTTGTTTGCTGCAATAAATAGTTTGACCCCAGCAAATTTCTTTTGGAGATGACACACTCCGGTTTTCATTGCCAAGAACACTCTAGTTTTCACTCTTATCGTTTAACGAGTGTTCTCTTTTTCTAGTACTGCGTTTAGCTTTCATTTTTCGCCTTAATTTTTTTTCAGATCTTGTTTTATATTTGCATCAAGGTGTATTTAGACCACTGGTCTATGATGGTTTTCATCAAAAGAGTTGTTTCAAAAATGTTTAAATGGTGTTGGAAAGGAGAAAAAAGTTTCATGCCTATAGTGGTACAAATGTGAGCTTGTTTAGACTGCGGCTTAGACTTTTGCATATCATGCTTGATGTCGTTTTGATAGTATGCTTAGTAGTTTTTGCTGTAGCATGACTTATCTCAAATGACTAAGATTGCTTAATGAGCCTTTGAAAAAAAATCATGCGTTGTTGTTATTATATGGGAGCATGTTATTATGGTTTTCTCCTTTGATGCTTTATTTGGGTTGACTTTGCGCATGCTTACAACATGTTTGACTCTAACAAGTTGCCATATAGCCTCTATGATTATTTGTTTTTGACTTGTGATACCACTTTATGCTTCGGTTAATGATGTTTTGTGGCTATACATGATTATGGCCGTTATTGCTCTGTTAGTTGGTCGCTCCCAGTCTTTTTGCTAGCCTTCATTTTGTACTGAGAGGGAATACTTCTCGTGCATCCAACTCCCAAAAACCAAGTTTTCCAATGAGTCCACTATAAATTCCTATGAATGGTATTTGTAAGCCATTCCAAGTAAATTTTCATGTGCTACCTTTCAAAAAACCTTCAAAATACTTCTCATTTTGTGACACTATTTTCAGCTCATGGGGACGTAGTGGTCGGATTTGCTATCTTCCATATTGTTTTATTCCAAAAATAAAAAAATAAAAAAAATAAAAGAAAAAAGGCACTCCTCCATGGTATGTGAAAGTTGGTGGGCACCCGATGGAATCGGTTAGCCATGGTTTGTGAAAGGAAAAGTGGGGAGGAGTGTCAAGCTTTATAAAAGAGCACCAAAGTGCCATTCTCTCTCTCAAAAACTTGCTTTGTATGGAACATAGTAAGAACCCCATTGCCAGTCATTGACAAAGACAACCACCTCTCAAAACAAATTTTTATCTCTCTATTTTACAAATGAAAAGCTCTAGCACATGTTTAATCACAGCTTCCCTCTGCGAAGGGCCTTTCTTTTACTTTTATGTTGAATCTCCACCTTCTACCTTTATGCACCATCTAAGAGAGCATAGTTGTCATTCTGAGTTTAATGTGCATAGTCCCAAAATTTATCATTGATTGATTCATGATTATGGTTTTGCTTGTTCTTAAATTATTTGTATCTAGTCGCCCTCTTAAACTTGAAGGTGTCCTATGCATTTATGTTTTGCTATTCCATGAAGGACAAGCTGAAAACCACTTTGCTATGTTTTTCTATATGGTTGAAACACACACTTGACTTTCAATGCTTCGTTACTCATGATCTTTTGTTTATGTTACTTTTCATGTTATAACATGGTTGCTAAGTTTTATTGTCAAGATTATGTCTCTTATGCCATGTTTTAAGTACTTTGATCTCAGCACTCAATGCTTTACTTCGTTGATCAAGATTGTGATGGTGCATGTCACCTCAAAAATTATTGTTCTGTTATCACTTACCTACTCGAGGACGAGCAGGAGTTAAGCTTGGGGATGCTTGATATGTCTCAAACGTATCTATAATTTTTGATGCTCCATGCTTGTTTATACACCATTTGCTTTGTGTTTTGTTACACTTCATGGCATTTTTATGAATTTTCCAGAACTAACCTACTAATGAGATGCCACAGTGCCAGATCCCTGTTTTGGCTGTTTTTGTGTTTCAGAAAAGCTACACAGGAAATATTCTCGGAATTGGACAAAACAAAAGCCAAAATTCCTATTTTTCTCGAAGCATCACGGAGTCCAAAGCAGAGACGGAGGGGTGCCAGGAGGCGGCCGCACCATGCCACGGCGCAGCCCCCCTGGCCGCGTTGGGCTATCATGTGGGTCCCTGGCCCACACTCTGACGCCGCCCTTCTGCCTATATATTCCCCTCAACGGGAAAACCTAAAGGCCCCGATCAATTTCCATGAAACATACTGCAAGCCGCCGCCGTCATCGACACGAGATCGGGAGGGTCCATAAGCTCTTTTCGGCACCCTGCCAGAGAGGGGAATCACCGCCGGAGGCCTTCTTCATCACCATGCCTACCTCCGGAGTGATGCTTGAGTAGTCTACCTTGGACTACGGGTCCATAGCAGTAGCTAGATTGTTGTCATCCCCTCCATGTGCTTCATGTTTAGATCTTGTGAGATGCCTATCATGATCAAGATCATCGTTGTGTAATTCTACATGTTGTGTTTGTTGGGATCCGATAAATATTGATACTATGTCATGTTGACGTGCTGAATTATTATCTTTATGTTATCTCTATGTTGTTTATGATCTTGCATGCTCTCTGTTGCTAGTAGATATCTTGGCCGAGTAGATGCTAGTGACTCCAAGAGGGAGTATTTATGCTCGATAGTGAGTTCATGCCTCTAGTAATCTGGGGGAGTGACAGAAACCTCTAAGGTTGTAGATGTGCTGTTGCCACTAGGGAGAAAACAACAATCTTGTGTTCAAGGACATTTGTATTGTTTACATTACACACTTTGCTTAAGGCGATAATCTATTGCTTGCAACTTACTACCCAATGGTTGCTCGGACGACATCCGGAGGGTGGATTATTAGTCATAGATGCAATTGGATTAGGGTCTATGTATTTTGTTGTAATGCCCATAGTGAATATTATAGTGATCCTCAAGACATTTGTATGCTCGCTTTATTCTATCAATTGCCCAACTGTAATTTGTTTACCCAACATGTTATTTACTTTATGGAGAGACACCACTAGTGAACTGTGGACCCTGGTCCATTCTTTTACATTGTTATTATCATTTACAATTTACTCACTTTATTTACATTCTTGCAAACTACTATCTTTTACCACTCGATACGCTTAATCCTTTGTTTACAGCAAACCGGTGAGATTGACAACCTCACTGCGAGTTGGGACAAAGTACTTGGTTGTGTTGTGTGCAGGTTCCACGTTGCTACTGGTGCAAAGCTACGCCCTGGACAAGTCATCTGGCGCCATTGTCCGGAGTTGTCGCAAAGCTAGCGGGCATCAACCTTCGGAAGTTTGGTTATTTCTCCTACTGGTTCGATAAACTTTGGTTTCACAACTGAGGGAAGACTTGCTTCTGTGCTCATCATAACCTTCTCTTGGGGTTTCCAACTGGGCGGTTATATATATATATATATATATAACTCCTATATCAACACCACACCACCACATGACTTCGAAGGCCAGCTTCTCCTTTCTATAGTTCTGGCGGTTGCCGAAGGAAACGTCGAGTGCTATTCGACCCAATGGGTAGTTCATGCTTCCTGGTACGATTCGTGGAAGGAGCAATCTGTCGGCTTGAGGAACTCCTGTGATATGTGCATTGCCAATAGCGTCTTTGCGTATATTAGATTTATACCACTTCCTGCATCCATAAACACTCTTTCCACATCGTACCCTCCTATTTGTGCTTTGAGTACCAGGGGCGCATTACCTGGCCGAGGTACTGTTATTGGGTGGTCTTCTCTATTGAATTCTATCGGCTGTTTGACCAGTGCAAATACTTTGTGGACACTAGAGGCGACGTTATTGCTAGATTAACTTCTCGAGAGATGCTTTTTTGCTCTTTGTTTGACTTTGGTACTAGTTGTATCATCGCGCTGATGTGCCCTTTGGATGAGATGTATCCTCCGTCATTTTCGTTTCCCTGACTTGGCTGATTTTGCCCTTGCACGGCTCCATTTGTTGCTTGCTGACTTACTGGGGGTGCACTGCTCGTGTTTCTGTCGTACCCTTGCCTCCTTGCTTCGGCTTGCTTATGTCCTACTGCTTCTTGAAGTTTGAGGAATGTCCTGCAATCCTTCATTGCATGTCGTAATACTCTTTTGCCATCGATGTATGCGTAGTGCATATGACGTGGCCCGTTGAGCATGTCATTTGGTGATTGGTTGTATTCCCTTGACCCTCTTGGCTGAAATTGCATATTGCTGCTTGAGTCTTCTCTGCCGTTGTTGTGATATCCTGTGTTCCTGTGGTCATCTCCTTGGTAGTTGTTCTCTTTGTATCCTGCGGCTACTTGACTATGGGAGCCGTAGTTATCATAGTTGCGGGACCTTCGCCTCTAATTGCTATACCTGTTCCCTCTGTCGTCTTCGGGTGACTGCGTCCTTTTGTTGTGATAGGCATCTTCACCGTCCATGGATCATTTTGCTATGTCCATTAATTCTGCCACAGTTTTTGGCTTGATCCGTCCCATTTCTTTGACTAGATCTGCTCGTCGTAACCCTGCCGTGAAAGCATCAATTATTCTTTCGTCGGAAACATCGACTGTGGAGTTTTTGATGATGCTCCACCGTTGTATGTATGATCGAAGTGATTCATTGTGCTTCTGCGTGCAAGCTTTGACTTCTTCTGTTGATGTTGGTCGCTTATAAGTCGAATTGAAGTTGCTTGTGAACTGCCTTTTGAGTTCGTCCTAGCTTCCAATTGTTTCTCTCCCTAGGTTGCCTAACCATGACCGCACTGCGACGGTGAGGTGTAGCTGCAAACTTTGCATTGCTGTCTCTTTTGAGCCCCCTAGTATTCTTACTGCTTGTAGATAGTCTGAGAGCCATGACTATGGCTCCTGAGATCCGTCATATTTATGCTGATCATTGGGTAGTTTGAATCCTTTAGGTACGGGAGTGCTATGAACTCTACGAGTAAAGCATGGTGCTCCCATCTCCTTTTTGTCATCTTCGTAATCATACGCTTTCTTGGGAGACTTGGATCTTCGGATTCCTTCATACCGCAGACTGTTATAATGTTTTGGTGACGGTGACCTAGATCGTCGGCTCCTGCTTCTGTGCTGAGGACTATTGTGACGGCGTGGTGATCTGGGTTTGTGAGTGCCTTCATTGCGACACATCTCTTCCTCTTTGGCTTTCAGTTTGTTTCCCACTAATCTTAATCCCTGTAATGCTGCCCGATGCATGTGTTCTCTTGGGTCCCCCGGGTTTGGCTGCGTGGTGTATAGATATGCTTGTGCTCCTACAAGTGCTGCTTCAGGTGACTTTGCCATGATATTGCCTCGCTCATCAACTGATAAGAAAGATGAGTCAAGGTTTCTTGAGACATTTCTTCTATTGAGTGTTCGAGATTATTGACTCATGAGCCGTGCCTGTTGTGCCTTCTGCTGTTTGTATGTGACGGTTGCTGCATGCTTCGTGCATAGCTTTACTTGTTGCGCTCACTGATTCCCGTCTTTTCCATATTTCGCTTCTCTCCCTTTCTAACTACCTTGATTGTCGATGTAAGGAGTAGTGGTATCCTAAGAGTACCTCGTTACTTACATCTACTGGGATGGCTACGCCGTTGTCGACTGCTGCTGTCGCACCTTTGCTCTGGTTGCCAAAGAATCTGCGGTATCTCCTTCTGCCAGATGGTTTGCTCCTCTGGTTACGTTTGCTGGGTTGAGTACTGGGTTGTTGTTGTCATCAAATTCTTCTGAGTTGTCTCCTATGATAGCAAACACTTGGTGCTGATGATTGATTTTGCTGCTGAAACTTGAGAAGATTGTTTGGTCATCCTCATGAAGTTCCAATCCTGTTTTCCATGTATCTGTGGACTTGTCTGAGGTGCTATTGCAGCAGATCATGAAATCTCCTGCTGGCTCCCCTAAGTCGAGGTTCTCCATGATTTCGTCGAGTTCTTCAATTGTGTCCTCTATATTTTCCATCGGCTTGAAGCTGACCGGTGAGTTTACCTCGCTGGAAGAGCCAACCGATGATTCTGATATCGCTGCGGACGTGGTTTTTTCTGCCGACGGACCCAATCTTGTCGGATCTGAGAGGCGAATCGTTTCCAGGGACCCGACGCGAAAGTTGAGGCTTCCGATTGTCAGATCCATCTCTTGATCTAAGCTTGCAAAGACCGGAGTAAGGATTGATGGATGAGGTTAAAAATCTACGACTCCAAAGGTGTTCTGGTTTCCATCGACTTCCGGGTTGCTTTTGGATGAAAGCGAAAAAGTCGTCGAATTCATGGTTCCAACGCCCAAAGTCCCCACGGTCGGCGCCAAATGACCAGGTTTTCACTCGGCAAATGTCCTAGATGGAGGACTTAGGATCGAGGGAAGAGGGTGTCAGATGAACTCGAAGGTAAAGGTTCAAACAAACAAGGCGAAACTTGATGCGTGTTGAGAATAAGCTAGTAGACAATTGGCTCAATCTTAATCTGTCCCTGGCCGGCCTCTCCTGACCCTTATATATAGGTGGCTAGGTCTCGAGGATCCGGTCAGGTTCAATACAAATTACAATATCTGTATACGATATCATCTCGTATTTCAATTATATCTATGTTTGGGCCTAACCCTCATTGGACAATAACCCGAACGGGCCCCAGGGGTACTAAGATAACTAGCTGAATGCCCGTGCGTTGCCACGGAGTAACAACATTAAACATAAAGGCATTCAACAAAATAATATTTAAATAACGACTCATATATTTCGTGCATGTCTTATAACTGTCTTGCAACAAATCTTATTATATTTCTATAACAAATCTTGCAACAAAAGTAATGAAAGATAGTTTGTATAGAAGAGGGTGGACGAAGAGGCTCGTAGCAAGGTGAGATGTACTTAAGTGATTAGACAATCAAGTAAATATTCCCTCCATCCTAAATTAGCATGTATTTTATATTTATTCAAAGTCAAACTTTATTAACTTTGATTATGTGTACAAGAAAAATATAAACATTTACAATATAAGATAGATATCGTTAGAATCATCATAAAAAATACTTTTATATTATATGTATTTGAAATTATAAGACTCTATATTTTTTAACAATATATTTGGTCAAACTTTATCTAGTTTGATTTTTAACTAAACCTAGAATGCAGGATAACAATGGACAGAGGGAATAGAAAGTATATACAGATAATAATGCACTCATTATCATTCATCTTTCTACAGCCAAATACTGTACGCATATGATGCATTTTATTTGTACATTCACATGCCAATTAGACATCTGCAAGTCAAAGAAAGGGGACAAAATTTCCCCTTGCTCCATTCTTCTCAGAAAACTTCATGAATATAATTTCTTAGAAAAAATGGATTGCTTTAGTTTGCACTCACTCCTTCAACTGAGACTTCATGGCACCGAACTCAGTGTAATTAATTCAGAGACAGAAATTCAGCACACTTAATTTAGAAGATATAATCAGCTATAGGTTGAACCTCCAAAAAATACGTAGAGGTTTGCTGGTATTTCTCCACCGGGTTGTATGTGACGGTTTGTGGAGAGGAACTTCTGCTACAATTTCTTCCATGTAGAGGTTTCAATTTCTTCCATATGTGGGGAGAGGAACTTCTGCTACAATTTCTTCCATGTATGAAGTATTTTAATTTCTTCCTGTTCTATTCTACGGTGTGGTTTTTTTCTTCCATAGTTTGTCTATGTATGAGCATAGGAATTTCTGTTGCAAAACTGTTCTCTTTCTTTAGTTCTCTCGTTGGCAAACCGATTCTTAGCATGAAAAGATCTCTACACTGATTGATTCATTGAATTTCTACTGACGCTGATGAATTTGTGTACTGATTGCATTATTTTTTCAGTTTGAAATGTATTCTGGTGATTGTAGAGTGAACACAATATTGTTTCCAATGGTAAAAACGGATTTATCTCGTTCTTGGATGTTCATGTCAGAATTTAGTACTAAACTATTCATAGGGATTTCAGGGTAAGCGGTCGGTAATCCGAGGTGCTTTTTGCACGAAATAGAAAAATATACTAGGGGCTCTTTGCATTGCATGAAAGTGGCTGCACAGATCTTGATGCAAAAATGGATGTCCAGGATAAGTCTGGGACACCCACATATATGTAGACTAGGATTTTCGGAGACGCCGCGGGCTTCAAGCCTTCATCTCCTACGATCAAGTACGTGCAAGACACCATCGTGGCGATGGGAACCACGTCCTTCAGCACCACTCCTACGCCCGACGCATGGTGGACGCTGTCATAGATTCGTACGGCGTGCGTGATGGCGCCCATGACGCCGACGACGACTTTGTGGACGAAACCCTCTGTGACGTATGCTGAGCCGCCCGCCTCGAGGAAGAAGCCATATGATCTATGGGCTATGCCTTGAACTGCGCCTACAGCTTCGGGGACGAGTAGTTCATGGCTTGCACGACGGCATTTGCGGCGGCCGTCCAGCTAAAGGCCGGCCGCTTCAAGGTCTTCGACGCGTGCGCAGCGAGGTCACACCCAGAGTGCATGACGGTGCCCTGGACTGCGTGTGCTTCAGTGCTCCCGACGGCGTGGTCGTCCGTGCGTGCACGATGGGCCGGCGTCCTCATCTAAGGCATGAATTGTGGCGGCCTGCACGGCATGCATGAAGAGGAGACCTCCCGGCTGTGCACGTCGGTGCCTTTTTGTCAGCAGATTAAGCTCCCAGGTGAAGGCCTGCATCTTTATTTCTTTGCGACTACCACAAACACGAAAAAGAACAATTAAATTTTGATATTATGCTTAGTTCCACCCATTTTTGGATTGGTCAATGCACAATTCTCGATCAGGAATCCATGGTATATAGTTTCTTCGTTGGCATGTCAGGCCAAGGAGCTCGAAATTTTTGATGGATTCAGTGTGATGAGAATTTATAGTAATTTCACTGTGCTATCTGTACTCTGCTGAGTCTTTGATCTTGAGACCACTATCAGATGCTTCTACAGCATTATGTCTTGTTTCATTCATGTAAAGCTCAGTCGACTTTTCATTTAGTTGCTCCTTGTCTCACATGTGTTTGTTTTGTGCAAATTAATTACACTGAGTTCAGTGTACTATTTTTTGGAGGTTCAACCTATAGCTGATTATATCTTCTAAATTAAGTGTGCTGAATTTCTGTCTCTGAATTAATTACACTGAGTTCGGTGCCATGAAGTCTCAGTTGAAGGAGTGAGTGCAAACTAAAGCAATCCATTTTTTCTAAGAAATTATATTCATGAAGTTTTCTGAGAAGAATGGAGCAAGGGGAAATTTTGTCCCCTTTCTTTGACTTGCAGATGTCTAATTGGCATGTGAATGTACAAATAAAATGCATCATATGCGTACAGTATTTGGCTGTAGAAAGATGAATGATAATGAGTGCATTATTATCTGTATATACTTTCTATTCCCTCTGTCCATTGTTATCCTGCATTCTAGGTTTAGTTAAAAATCAAACTAGATAAAGTTTGACCAAATATATTGTTAAAAAATATAGAGTCTTATAATTTCAAATACATATAATATAAAAGTATTTTTTATGATGATTCTAACGATATCTATCTTATATTGTAAATGTTTATATTTTTCTTGTACACATAATCAAAGTTAATAAAGTTTGACTTTGAATAAATATAAAATACATGCTAATTTAGGATGGAGGGAATATTTACTTGATTGTCTAATCACTTAAGTACATCTCACCTTGCTACGAGCCTCTTCGTCCACCCTCTTCTATACAAACTATCTTTCATTACTTTTGTTGCAAGATTTGTTATAGAAATATAATAAGATTTGTTGCAAGACAGTTATAAGACATGCACGAAATATATGAGTCGTTATTTAAATATTATTTTGTTGAATGCCTTTATGTTTAATGTTGTTACTCCGTGGCAACGCACGGGCATTCAGCTAGTTATCTTAGTACCCCTGGGGCCCGTTCGGGTTATTGTCCAATGAGGGTTAGGCCCAAACATAGATATAATTGAAATACGAGATGATATCGTATACAGATATTGTAATTTGTATTGAACCTGACCGGATCCTCGAGACCTAGCCACCTATATATAAGGGTCAGGAGAGGCCGGCCAGGGACAGATTAAGATTGAGCCAATTGTCTACTAGCTTATTCTCAACACGCATCAAGTTTCGCCTTGTTTGTTTGAACCTTTACCTTCGAGTTCATCTGACACCCTCTTTCCTCGATCCTAAGTCCTCCATCTAGGACATTTGCCGAGTGAAAACCTGGTCATTTGGCGCCGACCGTGGGGACTTTGGGCGTTGGAACCATGAATTCGACGACTTTTTCGCTTTCATCCAAAAGCAACCCGGAAGTCGATGGAAACCAGAACACCTTTGGAGTCGTAGATTTTTAACCTCATCCATCAATCCTTACTCCGGTCTTTGCAAGCTTAGATCAAGAGATGGATCTGACAATCGGAAGCCTCAACTTTCGCGTCGGGTCCCTGGAAACGATTCGCGTCGGGTCTTGTAGCTTCTTGGGCATGTGGTTCAAGATCACAGCACTGCAATCTTCTGTCAAGGCTACTAACTCAGGGGTGTCCAAACTCCTCTTCCTTGTGATCAGATCTTTGAAAAACTTTGCATATAGGGGAATGTGCAACACTGCATCCAAGATGGGGATGGTGATTTGCACTTCCTTCATGGTCTCAAGGAATTTAGACTATTGCTTCTCCTCCTTGGTCTTGTCCAATCTCTCTGGAAATGGCACTTTCATCAACAAAGGCTTCTCTGTTGGTTCTGTGGCAGAGATCTGTGCTTTGGCAGGGTTTTCTGTCTGGGCAGGCTGTCCTGTTGATTTTTCCTGCCTTGGCAGAACAATTTCTGGAGGTGTTTGTTGCTGCACGGTGGGTCTTCTCTGTGGAGCAACATAAGTGACATTTGGTGGGGTTTTGAGTAAGGGTTCAGTGTTCACCCCACTCCTAGTGGTGACTGCATCAATAACTTCAGTAGTGGAAAGGGCACCACACTGTTTTGGGTTTTTCTCTGCTTGGGCTGGCAGTTTTCCTTCAGCTTGTTTTCCAATGTTGTTGGTCTGGATTCCAGCAGTGAGTTGCTGCATAGTCTTGTAGAAAAGTTCAGATTGCATTTTCATAGTTTCTTGCATTCCACTGAACATTTCCTTCTGTAGCTTCATCATTTCTCCAAGCTCAGATTGGCTGCTACTGCTGGATGAAGTAGTTTGCTGATGTACTGGGTGGTGTTGTTGTTGTGGGTGTTGCACTTGACCTTGGGGTCTGAAATTTTGTTGTCCAGGCTGATGGTAACTCTGCTGGGATGCTTGGGCATAGTGCTGCTGCCCTGGTGCTGGGTAACTTTGCTGATTATTACTCTTGTAAGAAAGGTTGGGGTGGTTTCTCCAAGAGGGGTTGTAACTTTGGGAATATGGCCCTCGATTCTGGGCATAGTTCACCTCTGATATCATGGCTTCAGGAGGTGCAGATAAGGTACATTCCATGAGAGAATGGCCTTCTTTTCCACAACTTGCACAGGCAGAAGTAACTTGGTTGACAGGAACCAAAGCTTGGCTGTTTCTTTCTGTCATGAGCTGGGCAAGCTGAGTTGTTAAACTCTCCAACTTGGCTTCCAAAGCATTCTGGCCACTTGACTGAATCTGCAGCTGATTGTTAGGGTGGACAGCTCTTTCATTTGTCCAGGAGAAGTTGTGTGATGCCATGCTCTCAATCAACTTAGTAGCTTCATCAAGGGTCTTGTTCATGATTCCACCTCCAGCAGCTGAGTCAACAAATGATCTGGTTTGCTCTGTCAAACCCTTGTAGAAGGTTTGCAAGATGAGCCATTGCTCCTGGCCATGGTTGGGACACATCCTGATGAGACCTTGGTATCTCTGCCAAGTATCATACAGGCTTTCTCCTTCATATTGCACAAATCTTGTTATCTTGTCTCTGCACTCAGCTGCTTTGGTTGGAGGGAAATATCTCTCAAAGAAGGCTTGAAGAACATGTTCCCATGTGTCTCTGCAGTGAATAGGAAGAGAGTGGAACCAAACTTTTGCAAGTCCAGACAGTGAGAAGGGAAACAATTGCATCCTGATGGCTTCAGGAGGAACACCATTGTGCTTCAAAGTGTTGCAGTACTCCAGAAAGTTTCTGATATGCTCATGGGGGCTCTCCAAAGCAGAACCTTTGAAGGGATTATGTTGCACCATATTGATCAGAGCTGGCTTGATTTCCCAGTTGTTTGCTTGTATTGCAGGCATAATCACATCTGCATTATTGATCTGGTCCTTGGGAATCCACAAATCTCTCAACTTCTTATCACCCATGCTGAAATCTGAGGATGACGATTCCAAATCTGAGGCAGAGGTTTCCAAATCTTCAGCAGAAACTTCAGAAGCTGCTCTCTTTCTTGCAAACAAAGTCCTCTCTGGCTCAGGATCAAATGGGGCTAGTGGAGAATCTTCAGAGGACTGCATCAACTGAATTCCCACGGAGATTAGATGAAATCATTGTTCTACACACAATCACAGACAAGAACTTGATCAAGGGTTAGTGAACTAAATCCCCTAATAAAAGTTCTAAGCTTGATCACAGACAAGTCATTAAAACAGACAATCAAAGATTGCAAATTGGAACAAGTATTTACACAGCTTAGTCTACTGTAATCTAAGGAAACAATCAAAAGTTGATCCCCGGCAACGGCGCCAATTTTGATCAAGTTGAGATTATAGGGGGGTTTTTCTAGTCGTCTCCACAGGGATCAACACAAATGAGACTATTTCCTAATTTCCAGAAGCTAAGCAGAAAAGTGGGGTTTTTGGTGTTGTAAACAGAAAAGTAACAGGAGGTTTTAGGTTGGAAGTTTTTAACATAACAAATCCAATGTTTCTTGTTTGTCAGGCAAGGAAACAAAGGACAAACGAGCAAGTGAGGCAGGGATGCATTTTTGGGACTAGATGCAGAGGCTAGTCTTGCACCTAACAGATCAGGCAGATGCAACACAGAAATCACAGTAATCTTGGAGTTTACAATGGAGTGTGTCACTCAAACCATAGCAAAGATCCAGGACAAGGTTCAAACTGTTTTACAACGCAAGATCAACACAAATCTGATCACAGAGCATGGGGGAGAGGAGAGAGAGGTTGTTGTTGGTCACCAAAGGCTTGCCGTGGCAGAGAAATTGAAGAAGGCAGAGATGTTGCTGTCGTGGCAGAGAATGAAGAGGGATGAGGAAGAGCTTGGCCTTCAGATCCTTCGAGCCTTGTCCATCTTGACGTTCTTGGAGGTGTTCTTGGTGGTGTTCATGGTGTTCTTGCTTGCGCCATCGATCTAATCTTGTTGCAGCAGAGGAGTAGAGGGAAAAGTGGGTGGAAAGGTGAAGGTTTTCGGTGTGTTGGACTATGGAGGAGGAAGGTTTTTGGTGGAGTGGTGGATGGATGGATGGAGTGGCTGTGTGGCGATGGATGGTGTATATGCTGAAGCGTAGAGGAGTAAAGTGAAAAAGGTGGCGGCAGCAGCTAACTTGCTTTTCCGTTTTTCCTGTCTTCTTGTGCCATGGCAGCCTGCTCCTGCCGTTGGCTTCTTTCTTGCTCCTCAAGATGTACTCTTCCATTCCTGGTGGCTTGGTCTTTGGTTTGAATTGCTCTGACTTGTAGAATTAAGTGCCTTGGCGCACTGATCTGTGACAAAGGATCAAATGATGTAAAATGTTGGTGCAACACTGGTAGAAATGAGGTAAAACAGACAAGTTTTATGGTTGCAAGGTTCAGATATATGTGTAAATCTTAGAGTGATCAATTTTATCAATCTTGTATACCATGATATGTAGATCTAGATGTGTCCAATGCTCTAAAGGTTATAGCATTCATATGATGATCGTTGGACAATAGTAAAGATATTCTTATGCACTTTCGAAGAAGTAAGAATATGTTCTGTATGCAGAAGTGACAAATGGTTCATTGCAATGAGTTACATTGGCTTTATCACACATAGAAGTAAAATTTTATCTCATTTTTAAGCTATTTGTTTTGAGTTAGAAGGTGGCATAATAAGATGGAAGAAAGTTCCATGATGACTTGGATGAGTTCCAATGTTAATATTGTGGCGGACACTGCAACGAGGGCTAAGTATATAATCGCTTTAGAAGCGGCATAAAAGATGCAAAGTAGATAGTGATAATCCAACTTATTTGTGGCACTGTCGTCCAGGTCATATTGGCGTAAAACGCATGAAGAAACTCCATTCTGATGGACTTTTGGAGTCTCTTGATTTTGAATCATTTGACACGTGCAAGCCATGCCTCATGGGCAAGATGATCAAAAACCCGTTCTCCGGAATAATGGAGCGAGCAATGGACTTATTGGAAATCATACATACCGATGTGTGTGGACCAATGAGTATTTCGATGCACGGTGGATATCGCTATTTTTCTAAGTGTGCTAGTACTATGTAGTTCTATTGTATGACAATAGTGACAACATAGTCTCGGCCAAGATACAAAGGTCTCACCAGAAGACCAAGTTTATACGATGCCATCTCATGTCAAGATGAGTAATGCATGATGACGCAAAAGATATGCAAATACAAACGGACCTGAAAGTGTCAGACCCGTAGATAAGGTTTACCACGTGCAACGCGTATGAGTAACACCGGAATGCCATAGGTGTTGAATGCGCAAGTATTGACTAGATTATTGACTCTAGTGCAAGTGGGAGACTAAAGGAAATATGCCCTAGAGGCAATAATAATATTTTTATTATCATATTTCTTGTTCATGATAATGTTTATACTCCATGTTATATTTGTATTAAGCGGAAACATTAATACTTGTGTGGTTTATGAACAACACCGTGTCCCTAGTACGCCTCTACTAGACTAGCTCATTGATTAATGATGGTTAAGGTTTCCTAACCATAGACATGAGTTGTCGATTAATAATGAGGTCATATCATTAGGAGAATGATGTGATGGACAGACCCAAATAAAGCAGAGCAATTAGATCGTGTCTTCGTGTTCATCTTTGCGAAGCTTTTCTTATGTCAAGTATTGTATTCCTTAGACCATGAGATAATACAACTCCCTGGTATCGGAAGAAAGCTTTGAGGTCATCAAACGTCATCCTATGATAGGGTGATCATAAAGGTGTCTCTCAGGTGATCGGAAAGTACTTGTTGGATTGTATGTATCGAGATGGAATTTGTCCCTCCCGAGTTGGAGAGATATACTTCGGGCCCACTCGGTAATCGATATCAACACCGCTTGCAAGCACGTGGTTAAGGAGTTAATCACAAAGTGATATCGGATTACGGAACGAGTAAAGTACTTGCTGTGAACGAGATTGAACTAGGTATGCCGATACCGACGATCGAATCTCGGGCGAGTAAAATATCGTGTGACGAAGGGAATACATATACGGGATTAATTGAATCCTGGCATCGTGGTTCATCCGATATGATCATCGAGGAATATGTGGGAGTCAATATGGGTTTCCAGATCCCACTGTTGATTATTGATAGAAGATCATGTCTGCATATTCTCGAACCCGTAGGGTCACACACTTAACGTGCATCGATGCTAGGATAGAATGGATAATTGGTTTATGAGTTTTTGGTCGGAGTCTCGGATGAGATCCAGGACATCACAAGAGATTCCGGAATGGTCCGGGGAATAAGATTAATATAAAGGAAAGCAGTTTTTGGATTCCAGAAAAGTTTCGGAGTTTATCGGTATTGTACCGGAAGGTTCTAGAAGGTTCCAGAGTGGGACCAACGTGGGCCCACTTGTCGGAGGCCTGCATGGGCCTAAGGGGAAGTGTCCTGGCCACTTTGGGCCAGGCGCACAAGGCCCCTAAGGCCCAGCCGGCCAGCCCTAGGGAAAACCCTAAGGGAACCTTCCAGAAGGAGGGGGGGGGAAACTTGCCCCCCACTCTTCCCCCTTGGGCCGCCACCCTAGGGCTTGGAGGAGGGGTCAAGGGGCCGGCCAGCCCCCTATATAAGGAGGGCAGGGGCGCAGCCTCCTCCCCTAACTCCAACCCTAGCCGCCGTCCAACAGCTGCCCCTCCACCTCTCTCTCTCGCGACTGTGCGTAGGTGAAGCCCTGCCACAGAAACTCTCCACCATAAGCACCACGCCGTCGTGCTGCAGATCCAATCTATCTCTCCACCATACTTTCTGGACCAAGGAAGGAGGAGACGTCACTGCACCGTACGTGTGCATCTCTCAGAGGCGCCGCCACTTGCGACGTTGGATCGGATCGGATCGCGAGGAGGAGACGGCTAGTACGACTACATCATCCACGTTCTGTTGAACATTTCCGCTGTGCGATTTCTTCAAGGGTGTGAAGATCTCATCTACCTCTCTCATTGGTTACATCTCCTAGATTAGATCTTGGCTTTCTTGTTCGCATCCGTAGGAAATTTTTGATTTACTATGCTGTGAAACCCTTCAATATACACTCAGCATTCGTCGATGGGAAGCGAGTATCAAGGCACGCAATGAAAGATTGCACAACATTCTTAAAACTACAAGAGGCAGCACTAAACAAGCAAACCGATGCAAGGCGACAAGGATTTGAAGAAAGCAACAATCCTCCGACAAAACAGCAAGGGAACAACGGAGCTCCTCAAGGACAAGACCAGCAAAACCAGGGACACGATGACGACGAAGGGTACGTTCCATCAAAAGGACACATCACAGCAATGATACAACCTGTGCCCAAGTCAAACAAAGAAGAAAAGAGTATCACTCGACAAGTCAACCTAGCAGTCATTTCACCTCTAGCCGCAACAGAGTATTTGCATTGGTCAGAACAACCAATCGAGTTCAACAGAGAAGACCACCCTATAACAGTACCTCGGCCAGGAAACGCGCCTTTGGTACTCAAAGCTCAAATCGGTGCGTATGATGTCGACAGAATATTCATAGACGCAGGAAGTGGAATTAACCTGATATACGCAAAAACACTCAGAGCAATGCATATATCATTAGAGTTCCTGAAACCAACAGATTGTTCCTTCCACGGGATCGTGCCAGGAAGTGCCAATTACCCACTGGGTCGAATAGCACTCAATGTTTGCTTCGGCAACCGACAAAACTACAGAAGAGAAAAGCTGGACTTCGAAGTCATGGACTGGCCATCTCAATATCACGCGATCCTCGGACGACCCGCATTTTCGCGATTCATGGCAGTGCCTCACTATACATATTTGGTACTTAAAATGCCAGGACCAAGAGGAATAATTATAGTAAAAGGAAGTTTTGAAGTTCCAGATCTCTGCGATAGGGAGTTCCACAAGATGGCGCAAAACTTTGGCATGACAGCCAACTATACAGAGAAGGCAAAAAGCACGACTACAGAAGGCGTCAAGCTACTCGAAGGGCGCGTTGCGGAGCCCGAGGCAAAGAAACCACGAGTAGGAGCATCAGGAGAAGACAAAGACACAGGAGAAGAAGAGAAAGCCATGACGGCATAAGCATCAAAGAACAATAAAGTAGAGTAGAAGAGTAATGTTGTAAAAGCCAAGAGTTATACCAGGGGCAATGCCCTCTAGATCTAGAACACAGGTCACAGGCCGGATCTCTTGGGTCACCCCATGTATCTTACATTACAAGTATAATAAAGACGAAACATTCCTCATGTTCGAGTTTACGAGTCTTTCAAAGAGAAAATGCGGCAAACACACGAATCATACAATAACGCTTTGAGAACAAATTTTCGACATAAAGTCGTGAAATAACATACTCTCGCGTTCCACATATACAAAAAATATATATTACAATAATGGGTTATCAGAATCATCTACGCCTAAGGGATCTAAATAGTGGTACTCGCGAAAAAACGTAGCATCTGCTTCCAGCAGCCTGGCTACGAGCCTTCGAGCAGGTTGCAGCGTGCTCTCCATATGTACTCGAAGGCTAGCTCCACCTGGAGCTAAACTCAGGGACATCAAGCTGTAGTTGAGTCTTGGATGCCACTTGCGTATCCACCCAAGGGCAAAATTGGCACCGGCCACTAAGTTCAGTTCTATCAATCTATGAATGCGCTGGCTGGATCAGAAAGTATCAAGAAGAAGCGGGAAAGTTGCAGGCAAAGGATTGCGAGGAAGCATAACAGAATGCATAGTCGCGAGAGCCTTCCTGCAGCCATCAACTGACTCGCCAATATGTTGGGCGCGATCTTGAAGCAGTACAATAGCGCTCCGACGTTGAGGATCGGACCACAAAGTTTCAACACCAGCAGACATTTTTTTCAGAGCTGCATTTCGCTCGGTGACCCGACGATCTTCAGCAGCGAAATCCAAGCAAGTGCCTATGACAAGAAGGGATATCATACAAACAGCAGTGAAGTAAAAGAAAAGAAGATAAGTCGAAAGAAAACTCACATCGCAACATTTCACAGGCAGACTCGACAATGCCAAGAATAAAAGATTCGCATTCTTCATTATGGACAATCTTCGCCATCAAACTGGAAACCTTTTCATCAAGAGAAGATATCTGCTTTAGATAGCCACAAGCCTTACTAGCTTTGCTCACAGCCATCTGTGCTTGACGCTTAGCCAAAGTCAGGCGAGACTCAAGATCAGAAATCCTTGAGGAGTACTCCGCACATTGGCTGCATCGACGAGGAGGCGACGAAATCTTGGAGCCAAACGTATGGACAAAGGAAGGACTGGGGCCGCAAGTCAAAGGATCATCGTTGTGCATCGACTGGAAGTCAAAGAAAAGGAGACACATTTCAGAAAGGATACCACAACAATTCATAAAGAAGATACATATTTACATTAGTGCAAACCCCTAGAGTAAAGTTCTCGGGTTGCACAAACGGTCTCTACAGTCGAAAAAGAAAAGTAAAATCTACAGAGGAGCCGAAGTCTACGCCACCTCAGCATTTTGCTCCGTGGCAGAAGAGGGCATGACAAATCCGTCGCCAGAAGTCGACAGAGGTGCAGGATCCTCCGTCGTTGGAGCTGGCACAGTAGATACAACGGAGGCTACAGAAGGAGAGATAATCGCCGCCAGTGCAGGCGCCAACTTCTTCGCCTTCTCGAAGAAAGCCTTCATCTCATCACGGGTGCGGCCATGGGGAGAGCCCACCTTCTCCCAGTCGAAATCCGCACCATGTGCAAAAGAAAGTGCAATGGCACCCTCAGCACCACGCTTCAGAGAAAGCCCCTTAAGCTGGAGGGTGGGGTCCTCAGTCGTATCGAAAGCTTTGACAAGCTCGCCCAAGTTATCCTTCGGAACTTCTGCTTTCTTCTTCGGCCACAACCCGATGAATAGCCGTGATAGAACGCGGCTAACTAACTCAAAAGTCTCCTAGATAGATATCCAGTTTGTCTCGAGTAGGTTAACCGCAGTCATCAGAGGATCATCGTCCGGTTGCAGGGACAACGAAGATACCCCAGTAAATCCTGCACAGTAAAAGAAGATAGAAGAGAAAAGGAAAGATAAGTGTCAACAAGTACAACAGTGCAACAGAAGTCGAAATAGAAGACAAGGCGAAGTACTTACCTTCAGCAGCAGTAGACATTGTGCGAAGACGCTCTGCCACGGCTTGCTCTCGCTGAGCATGTTCCTTGTTGGCATCAGCTAAAGCTTTTTTAGCTTTCTTTGCCTTACCAAGCGCAGATTTCTGCGACTTCTCAGCACTTGCTTTGGCAGCCACTGCAACATCATACGCCTTCTGCGAGGCACTAAGCTCGGCCTCTAGCGATGCAATTTGAGCATTGGTTGTTGCTAGAGCAGCTGCAATGAAAGAAGAAAGAGAGTCAAGAAACACAACAAAGGAAAAATAATGACTGAATGTTGAATGTACCTTCGGAAGCCTTCACAACCTTTAGGTACCCAGCGCATTCAGTGCCCAATGCGACGAATCTCTTCGACAAGACCTGGGAGAAAAGGCGTGTAAGAGCACAATTGTATAAAAAGAAAAACAACCAAAGGGAAGCTACTCACATAGTCGGGGGAAACCGTAGATGCATGAGCTTCAAGAGAAACGTCAACTTCCTTGGCCTTCTTGGAGCGTTTGAGGCTTCGGGTCTGAGGAATCTTCTTAACAGAAGCCCTGGCAACCCTAGGAGCAACGTCTGGCTCAGCAGGCTCATCAACGATCGCAGGCGAAATCGAGGGAACGGCTGTGCCATCTTTTGGCGACTCCTCGTCATCTCTATAAGAAAACAAACAAGCTATGAGTAACTCGACAAAGCAGGTGCGGCGCAAACGAGGAACTAGAAGAAAAAACTTACGATGCAAGGAGATCGAAGACTTCCATATCTTCTGCAAGAACAGGGGCCTTGTCAGCCACTGTGGAACTGAAAGAAGCGAATTCCTCGACACGCTTCCTCTTCTTGTCGACACCAGCATCTTCAGCAAGCACGGGGGGAGGCGATGTCAACGAGCTAGTTTCCTCCTCTGATTCTTCGACATCATCTCCATCCTGAGTCTCGTCAGCCTCGGGGGCTTTAGATACAGACGAGGCCAGATCAGCCGGAAGGGGCCCTGCCTCTGGAAGAGGAGGGCACGAAATAAGGAATTGGTGACCCTGCATATAAATAAGTCAGCAGAGGTCAAAGGCAAAGAACAACACAAGTCAAAGCAAACAAAATTTGACAACAAGTGAACACAAAGATACATACCTCGGGTAGAGGGTGCACGGAGTCGAAGTAATCAGCGGTCAAATCAGCAACCGCATGATCCTTGGTGAGCTTAGTGAGGCTCCTGACTCGCTTGTTGACATCTTTTTTCTCTATCAAGTCTTCAGAGACGCGAGTAGGATCTTCCAAGCCAGAGTAACTCCAAAGCTTGGTGAGACGGTGCTGCAGGGGTTGAACTCGACGTTGCACAAAGAACGCCATGAGTTGGATACCTGACAAAGCTCCTCCTTGTCCTCCTTTCAAAGCTTGAATGTGAGACATAAGAGGAAGAACTTGTGCTATTTCCGCATCCGAGGGAAGCGCATCCCATGATGCCAATTTCTTCACTTCCTTGGAGGCTTCGAAAGGGGCTAAACCATATTGGTCTTCCGGAGAGGCTTTGCGATCTTGGATATAGAACCATTTGGTTCTCCACCCCTGGACAGATGCGGCAAAGGAAAATTCGAGGTACTGCGCCTCAGGGCACACAGAGACAACGGCTCCGCCCAATTCAGGCTTTCTAGCTAAAGCAACATTGGGGCAAAGCCGAAAGATTGACCTCCAGAGAAGAAAGTGGGGCTCGATGCCCAAGAATGACTCGCAGAGAGTCACGAAGCAAGCAATGTGCAGAAGGGAGTTTGGTGTAAGCTGGTGGAGCTGCACACCGTAGACAAAGAGAAGCCCACGGAGAAACTCGTGGGCAGGAAGAGAAAGGCTGCGGAGGAGGAAGGCAAGAAACATTACCCCATAACCGCCCGGGGGCTCCGGGATCCGCTCAGTGCTTGGAAATTTGATGGAATCCTGGGCGGAGATGAGGCCGTCCGCCCTGGCTTTCTGTGACGCTCCCAAATTTATCACAAATTCGAAGTGCCCGTTATGCATTCCACCACAATCCCAGAATCATTGTTGTGATACACATAACGTAGTTGGTAACCAGTTCCATAGACATTACAATACGATGGTTCAAATACAATGGTCGTAGTGACCAAGTTCATATTACAACACAATATAGCAGCAGAAATAACGTCTTCGGGTCCATGCCTTCACCCTACAGGCAATGGCGACTCAGTAGAAGATCTTAGTTCTGATACTCTTCTTCATAACCTTCCTCCGGATACTCTTCCCCATAGTCTGGCCAAGTTGATAGCCAGGGACACAGCCATGAGTACGTTGGATGCACTCGCAAACCATCTTATAAAGGAAATGATGCAGTAGATATGCAAGTTTGATATGGTGGACTAAGCACTAAGATTATTTGCAAAAGCTAGTTTTATTTCCCAAGAAGGTTCATTATTAGAGAAGAGGATTTAATTCTATAAATACATCTAGAGAGGAACTTCAAGTGGGTCAATATCAATGTCAAGACAAGTCATGCCATTCACCAAGTTCACCATAAGTTATTATATTCTTGACAAAAGTCAAGTACAGTTTGCCAACTGTCCATAACCGAGGACGCGGCTATTCGAATAGTTTTGAAACCTCTGCAGAGGGGTACACTTTACCCACAAGATTCGATACATCTGCCGGGAGAAATCGACGGTTCGTCATACACGAAGTATGTGAGGTTCAGATAATCAAACAAACTCCTTCACTTGCTCACTCTAGTATAGGATCCTTCCCTAGAGCCCGAGACACGGACATCTCCGTTCCGGCGTCTCTAGTTTTGCCCGCTCCGGGATGCCGGATGAATGGAATTTCCACTCGGTTCAGAAGTACCCGCGCACGGTGCACATCTATAAAGGATGATACAAGGCCTCCCACACTAGGGTAAACAAGCTACGGACTAAGCCCCTTCCCATTTAGGGGTAATGTGGTCGTACGGTATGGTTGGCTCACATAGTACATCACTTAGTATCATTTGACAAATACATTCCATAGTCCTTAGTCAAGATTATTTTCCTTCATAAAAACCATCATGTATGAGAGGTCTCCAAGGTCAAGTTTTCAAGATCAAGTCACCAAGTTCAGATGGGGTTCCTCTTAGAGATGGCATCAATTTTATTAGCGACTAAGCCACTACATGGAGTGGTGATACCAATAAAATAGGGTTGGATAAACTCAGCTTGATGCTCTTGCTAAGCAAGATCTCACTACACATCTATCATTCTACTCTAGCAATTCAATCATGCAATTTACTTAAAACAGGTAGAATGCAATAGTAAAACTAGGCAGGTGGAGTATGATTCAAAAGATGGCTTGCCTTGGTTGGCAAAGTGTCCGGGGTATTCTCCTTCTTCTTGATAAAATTCCCCCTCAATATCCTCCTCAGCAATACTAGCGTCTAAAAACGAATAAATACAAAGCACACAGTCACCACACCATACTAACATCACTTCAAGCACACAATATGGTTTTCAAACAATAGAGTTCATGTTGGATTTTATTGAGTTGGATTGCAAGTTTTCTTCCAAGTCTGCCTTGAGTGTGCAAGTTAAATTTTCTACCATATGCCATGTGTGGTTTACTTTTTAAGTATGGGTATTAAACTAAGGGTATTAGTACTAGTTCCAATGAGGATTGACTCATTAAGTGAATTGGTATTGAGGGCAAATTAATTCTAAGTGTATGATAGAGATCTATCATTTTATGTTGCTAACTAGCATTGGGTTAGGGTCTAATTGGTACCACTAACAAGGTTTGAGTGATTAAGGTTGAACTAAATAGTAGGGGAGTTAATTAGTGAGTTCACAAACCAAGTTTCAAAATTTTAGGAGGTTTAAATAATTTTCTAGAATTTTCCTATGAATAATAAAGCTATGGTCAAAGTATTCTTATTTATTTAAATCCCTAACTCAAATTGAATTCTAACCAGTTTCAGAGGCTAGAGTATTTCCTAAGCTTTCCAACGCATATTCATTTGCTAAAAATGGATTTCTAAAACTCTTGGAATTAAAGTTTGAAAATTATATCTGAAACTTATTTGAAATAATTCAAACGGGCGGGAAAACAAATAAAAATCGAATCGGACCGAAACTAACCGAACCGGGCCGAATCCAGAAGAATCCCGAACGGGCCGGCCCAAATAACATTTTGCCCCGGCGGGAAATGTTTTAAAACAAACTGACAGGGGGGTCCCACTCGTCAGGTCACTTAAGTGACCCGAATCGGTATGCTGCCGTTGGATTCTAATCCAACGGCGCATCTGCGTCGTGCTCGTCGGCGAGGAGGAAGCTCACCTGCGCGCAGAGAAGAAGACGACGGCGACGGCGGCGCGCGTAGAGGAAGCAGAGCTTGACGGCGACGGGCGGAAAAGACTCCGGCGAGACTCCTCCACCAATTCCTGGCGTCCTCTTGCTCAACGGAGGTCGAACGCGGCGGCGCCCTCCGCGTCCAGTACCTCCCCGGCGGGGCTGGCGACGTCGGACGAGAGCGAGTGGGGAGAAGTGAGGGTGTCTGGGAGGTAGCTGGGGATGGTGTGCGTCCACTCATTTGATCGGCGGGGGTTTTTATAGGCCAGAGAGGCGGGGGCAAGGGCGTCCAGTGGGTGGCCGGCGCAGGGCGTGCTGGCGACGTGCACGGGCGACACCGGGCTCGACGGCCTTGCTCGCGTGCTGGAGGGGTTCGGTCTTGGTGATGGGGTGCTGTGGGTCGGCTCTGGCGAGGTCACGGCGGTCGGTGACGTGCAGCGAGCAGAGGAAGAAGAGAGGGGGTCCTGGGCGCTGTCTTCCCCTTCTCCCTTTCTCATGGCTCGGGTCGGGGCAGAGGGGCTGGGCTCGACCGGGGAGACTCTCCAGGCATGGCTACAGGGTTCAAGCGAGCTAGAATAGTGATGCTCACAGTAACCACGATTTTCTCCGATTTTTGCCCTCCAGGTGTTCGGTCAAATGCCCGCAAGAAAATCAAATTCGAATTTTTGAAATTTTTCACTTTGGGTGGTCAACATATTGGACAAGGTTTCCAGAACTATTTTTGTTCTGAAGAAATGGGATGTTTTGCAGAAATCTTATTTCTAATTTGAAGTTTGGTCACTGATTCAGATTCAAAGTTTGGCAGAAGTTTGAGTGAAGTTCTGATTTGTATTTAGGTTAGAAACTTCCTGGTTGAGTTAGTATGTGACTTGGTTAAGCTCAACTAACTGGCCAAACCTTTGCTTGAGTTACAGATTTCTTAATATAGGTGTCCAAAGTAGGGTAGTCAATAACAATTTCTAGATCACACTTTCCTTCTCTTTTTCTTTCTTTCTTTTGTTTCTTGTTTCTTTAGCTTTGATAATCTTTCTCTAATGCTTCTGTTGGTTAGGTTAGAATTAACTGACTATTTCACAACAAACAATAACACACATGAAATCATAAAAGACATATAATGGAAAATACATGCATACATGCAATAATAGATAAAAGTTTTATCTTGGTCCAAAATTTGGCACTTTAATTAATAGTAAGTGGATTACAAATTTCTGAGTTGTTACAATCTTCCCCCCTTAAAAAGAATCTCGTCCCTGAGATTCACTAATTAAGAACTGAAAAGATTGGGAAACTCTTTCTGAAGGTAATCTTCTCGTTCCCAAGTGGCTTCATCTTTGGTGTTATTACTCCACTGAACTTTCAGAAACTTGATGCTTCGGGTTCGAGTGGTTCTATATGCTTCCTCGAGGATACGGATAGGCACTTCACGATAGGTCAAATCTTTATTGATATCCACAGAATGGTGATCAATATTCTTGAAGATTTCTGGCTTCTCCGGAACTTCAAGACATTTCCGAAGTAAAGACACGTGAAAGACATCGTGCACTTCAGACAATTCAAGGGGCATTTCCAACTGATAAGACACTTCTCCTTTACGGCTTAGTACCTTGAAGGGTCCAATATATCTTGGTGCAAGCTTTCCTTTGACTTGGAATCTCTGCATTCTCTTGAGAGGTGATACTCTAAGATAAACAAAATCTCCAATCTGAAAGGTCAGTTCTCTACGTCTCTTGTCGGCATAACTCTTCTGTCGGGACTGGGCTGCCTTGAGGTACTCACGAATCATGCGAACCTTCTCTTCAGCCTCTTGCAGAATGTTTGGTCCAAATATCTGACTGTCTCCGGTTTCAGACCAATTCAAAGGGGTACGACACTTTCTTCCATATAGAGCTTCAAATGGGGCCATTTGCAAACTGGTTTGATAACTATTGTTGTAGGAAAACTCCGCGAAAGGCAGACAATCTTCCCACTTAGCCCCATAGGCTAGAACACAGGCTCTCAACATATCTTCAAGTATCTGATTTACTCTTTCGGTCTGTCCATCAGTCTGGGGGTGGTAAGCTGTGCTAAAGGCTAATTTGGTTCCCAAGGCTTGATGCAAACTTCTCCAAAATCTTGAGGTGAATTGGGTTCCTCGATCAGAAACTATGGTTTTAGGGACTCCATGCAAACTAACAATTCTGGATAGATAAAGATCTGCCAGTTGTCCTGAGGTATAAGTGGTCTTGACAGGAATAAAGTGGGCAACTTTGGTTAGTCTATCCACAATGACCCAGATAGAGTCATTTCCGCAGCTAGACCTTGAAAATCCAGTGATGAAATCCATTCCAACAGATTCCCACTTCCATTCCGGAACTTGCAAAGGTTGCAGCAATCCCGCAGGACGTTGATGTTCAGCCTTGACTCTTTGACAAATATCACACTTAGATATGAACGATGCAATCTCACGCTTCATCCCATGCCACCAAAATTGTTCCTTTAAATCTTGGTACATCTTAGTTCCACCAGGATGAATGGAGTAAGGTGTCTCATGGGCTTCCTTCATAATAACTTCCTTCAATTCTGAATCAGCCGGCACACAAATACGTCCTTTATACCAAAGAACTCCTTGATCATCTTCTTCAAAGCCTGGCACCTTGCCGGAACTAATTTTGCGCTTAATTCCGTCAATACTCTCATTTCCCTTCTGGGCTTCTTTGATTTGGCTCATCAAGGTGGGTTGAAACTCAAGGTTGGCTAAGAATCCTTGACTGACTAGTTCCAATCCAAACCTTTCAAACTCTTGGTACAACATGGGTTGCTCCTCTTTGATCATCATATTCAACGAGCATGGCTTCCTACTCAATGCATCGGCCACTACATTGGCCTTACCAGGGTGATAATGAATTTCCAGATCATAATCCTTGATCAACTCGATCCATCTTCTTTGCCTCATGTTCAACTCCTTCTGGGTGAAAATATACTTCAAACTCTTGTGGTTAGTGTAGATCTCGCAACGGTTACCCATAAGATAGTGCCTCCAGGTCTTCAAAGCTAGAACTACGGCTGCTAACTCCAGATCATGGGTTGGATAATTTTCTTCATGAGGTCGAAGCTGCCGGGAGAGGTAAGCTATGACCTTGCCTTCTTGCATTAATACACAACCAAGTCCAAGTTTGGAGGCATCGCAATAGACATCAAAGTTCTTGGTGATATCGGGCATGGTCAGGACGGGAGCGGTCACCAACCGCTTCTTGAGCTCTTGAAAACTCTCTTCACACTTAGGGGTCCATTCAAACTTCTTGTCCTTCTTCAACAGTTGGGTCATTGGCCGGGCAATGCTTGAAAACCCTTCAACAAATTTGCGATAATATCCCGCTAATCCGAGAAAACCTCTAACTTCAGTTTGAGTGGTAGGGGCTTCCCATTCCATGACTGATTTGATCTTCTTTGGGTCTACCGATATTCCTCCAGCTGATAATACATGGCCTAAGAATCTAACTTCCTTCAACCAGAACTCACATTTACTGAACTTGGCATATAACTGATGCTCTCTAAGAGTCTCTAAGATTAATCTCAAATGGGTTGCATGCTCTTCTTCAGACTTGGAGTAGATAAGAATGTCATCAATGAAGACAACAACAAACTTATCCAAAAACTCCATGAAAACCTTATTCATGAGGTTCATGAAATAAGCTGGGGCATTGGTTAATCCAAAGGACATTACGGTGTACTCATACAATCCGTATCGGGTAGTGAAGGCTGTTTTGGGTATATCAGTTGCACGGATCTTCAGTTGATGGTATCCAGTTCTAAGGTCTATCTTTGAGAAGACTCGAGCTCCAGTCAATTGGTCAAACAGATCATCAATCTTTGGGAGAGGATACTTATTTTTGATGGTCACATCATTTAGCTTGCGGTAATCAGTGCACAGTCGGCTGGAACCGTCACTTTTATCCACAAACAAGACGGGTGATCTCCAAGCAGAGGAACTTGGTTGAATCAATCCCTTACTCAAAAGGTCATCCAATTGCTTCTTCAACTCCACTAGTTCAGCTGGGTTCATACGATAGGGTCGTTGGGCTATGGATCCAGTTCCGGGGATAAGCTCAATGATAAACTCAATATCCCGATCCGGTGGCATTCCGGGTAGCTCATCGGATAAAACATCTGGGTATTCACAGACGATGGGGACTTGCTCCAGAGTTGGCCCTGAGATACTCTTATGACATCTGGGGATTTGGGTGGGTTTAACTGACACATGCTTTACTACAATTCCATGGCTACTCCTCATGGTGATGGTCTTTTTGGCACAATCTATAATTCCTTGATGTTGAGACATCCAATCCATACCTAGGACTACTTCCAATCCCTTGGTTCCTAACACAATCAAACTGGCTAAGAATGATATCCCATGGATTTCTATGGGCACTGCCAAGCAGGTCCAACTAGCCTTGGTTACTGACCCAGGTATTTGCACAGACATGGTATTTTTCAGGGGTGTTGGTTGAAGTCCACTTTTATCAACGAATAACTGAGTAACAAATGAGTGTGAAGCTCCAGAATCAAACAGAACTCTTGCAGGAACTGAATTAACAGGGAACATACCGAGCACAACGTCGGTTGCTTCCTGAGCTTCTTCAACATTCGTGTGGTTCAGACGGCCTCGAGGGTGAGCCTGGTTCCTTGGTGGATAGTTCTTGCCATTTCCAACACGGCGCTGTTGCTGAGCAGGAGCAGTGGTCTTGGATGAATCATTCAGCTTCTTCGGGCATTCATTGGAGTAGTGCCCCTTGATTCTGCACTCATAACAGGTAACACCAGACTTGTCATCAGGCTTGGGCAGCACAGGGGCGCCATTTGGCCTAGGGGTATTGGTGTTGAAGTTGTCGCCACTAGGTCTTGGAGGTGCACGGTTGAAGTTGTTGCCGGGCGGACGGTTGGGAAAGTTGGGACGCGTAGCAGGTGCAGATGGCCTCATAGGTCTAGGGGCGAAACCCATAGGTGGATTTCCTCTTGGCTTCTGCGAGTTGCTTGAGTTGCCTTGATACATCATACGGCGCTTGCGGTTCTCCGCAGCTTGCTTGAGTTTGCCTTCCATCTAAATGGCAGAGTCAACCAACGACTCCAGGTCTGCAAAGGGAATGCTGACCAAGACACATTGTATCTCATCATGAAGTCCATTCAGAAACCTTTCTTGCTTCTTCTCATTGGTGTTGGTGTCATCCGGGGCATACCTAGACAAGGTAAGGAACTTGTCACGGTAGTCAACCACAGATAGGGAACCTTGCTTCAAATTTCTGAACTCATCTCTCATCCTTTTAACCAATCCCAAAGGAACATGGGCTTTGCTAAACTTGCTCTTGAATTCCTCCCAAGGCATCACATACCCTTGGGCTTGCATTGCACGAGTGCTATCCCACCAAGCTCTTGCGGCTCCAGCAAGGTAGTGGGTGGTGTACAAGACCTTCTCATTTTCACCAACTTCGGCGACTGCCAAATTATTCTCCATAGTGCGAAGCCAGTCATCAGCATCTAAGGGTTCTTCAGACTTAGTGAACATAGGTGGGTTGGTGTTTTGGAAACTCCTTAACTTGGATCGGTGATCACCATGGCCATTGTTCTCTCCTTCACCATGGCCATTTTCATTGCCATTGTTGTGGTTCATTGCCATCTGGGTTAGTTGCTGAAGAGTGGCCAAGTTAGCTTGGCGCTCAGCTCGGGCTGCTTCTCGGTCTTCCATGATCAATCTTAGCAGTTCGGCCATTTCCGGATTCGGAGGTGGGGGTGCTCGCGGCATCTGAAGATAAGGTGTGTAAGACAAGAGGGAAAAACTAATTTGCTAAGGTTTAAATGTAACATGGATGATGCAATTTTTGTCTTACTAAGGCCTTAAGGGCCAAATTCATATTTCATTCAACAGGCATCAAACATATCATACATATGAGTTCACACATTACAAATGGTTTACATCAAACCATTGCGACTCGTCTACTAGAGAGGGGGATACAACTCACACCTACACGAAGTGACTTACACTAGTAGGAAAACCCTTATAGGTGGGATGCAATTCTGTGGCGCACTAGCTAGCAGTGCGCCACAGAAAATAATTCTGTGGCGCACCTGGCAGGGTGCGCCACAAAAATACATCATTTCTGTGGCGCATCAGAAGGCCATGCGCCATAGAATTTGGGTGGGGCCCACTCCATGCCAGCCCCAATAATTGGTTCCACTAATTCTGTGGCGCACTGGATGTGATGCGCCACAGAATTAGTACATTCTATGGCGCATAAGGTCTGGTGCGCCACAGAATTAGGACATTCTGTGGCGCATCTGGGTTGGTGCGCCACAGAATTAGGACATTCTGTGGAGCACTTGGCCAGATGCGCCACAGAATTAGCTCGTCCCACACCTTTAAAGTGCCAACCTCCCACACCTCCCACACTCCCAAGCCATTCATCTTCCTCTCCTCCATCTAGATCTAGCTCTAGCTCCCTTCCCTCTCATCCCATTTTGGCCATAGTTTTCACTTTCTTTGGTACTTTTGTTGCACGTGAAGCGCTTGTGTGTGTGTCGGTGTGGTGCATGGATGTTTGTCGAGACGTTGATTCATTTTCATTTCGGCAAATTTTTGTACTACCCATACGTCCTACCTTTAGTAGAGGTCATGCTGAATTTTTCCACTCTATGTATACCTTTAGGAGAGGTCCATGCATGTGTGTGCATGTGTTGCGGTTCTAATTTTCTGCTCTATGTGTACCATTTGCAGACAACCATGGTCCTCTCGATGAGTTCCGCTCGAATTAGTAGATACAAGAAAGACGCGAAGGAGGACATGATTCGGAACAATAGGCGCCAGATAAGATGTCCGTGTCGATCATGCAAACTCGAGCGCTGGATCAACCCTGATTCCGGACAACTGGAGGAGCACCTGCTGAGGCGCGGTTTCATGCAGGACAACCAGGCGCGGCCGGCCCCAACAAATGGTGCGCATGAAGACCTTGGTGGCGAGCGAGATGACGAAGCACCACATGTCGGTGGAGAATATCATCATGAAGAAGAAGTCGGCGGAGAAGATCATCATGAAGTAGAAGTTGCCGGCGGAGAAGATCATGATGAAGAAGAAGATTCTGGCGCGACTCCGCTAATTTCGGCCTTGCGGGACTCTCATGTTCAAGATCTGCTCCTCCATGAGACGAGCAACGACAGAGCTGCAGCCAGAGAGAGAGCCAAGCTGGCGCAAATAGAGAAAGACGGGATGACTCCGATATTTCCTGGGTGCCGTCCGCAGGATACGCGCTTGCATGTAACGCTTGATTGTCTGCAGATGAAGACGCAGAACAAATGGACCGATTCCAGCTTCAGCAAGAACATAAAATTCTGGCACGATCGTCTCCCAGAGGGGAACACATTGCCAAGTAGTATCGAGGAGGCCAAGAAAGTTGTGTGCCCTCTTGACCTACCGCACGAAAGATACCACGCCTGCATCAATGATTGCGTGATTTATCGGGGGGAGTACAAGGACATGACCACATGTCCTGTGTGCGGCCACGGACGGTACAAGGTTGGGAACAAGAAGGTACCTCGAAAAGTGGTATGGTACTTTCCTATCACTCCCCGTCTGCAGCGGTATTTCGTGGACCCTAAGGAAGCAAAGCTCATGCAATGGCACGTGGAAAGGTAGAAGCCCGAAGAAGATCCGGAGATGGGCTATATGCTGACACACCCTTCAGACGCTGGCCAGTGGGAAGCATTGGACATCGCCTTCCCTAGGTTCGGGGGCGACGGAAGGAACATCAGGCTGGGTACGTATGAGCACCGATGGACTCAATCCGTTCGGCAACTAGAGTATCACGACGATCACGGACTATCCTGGTTGCGCATACGTATCTGCCCAGGTCAGCCACGGATTCTGCGGCTGTGTGAAGTGCATGGACGAGACCCCGCATCTACAGCTACCAAGGGATCCCGGGTCCTCGAAAACTGTGTACCCAGGTGCTCGAAGGTGGCTTCGCTTGGATCACCCGTGGAGAAAACGCGCTGATCTGTTCAATGGTAAAGATGAGCCCGATGGACCCCCGCGACAGAGGAGCGGTGCAGAAATTGACGATCTTCTAAAAAATTGGAAGGAGTGCCCAGCGCCGGGAAAGAAGCAACCGAAGCCAGAGCCGCTGCTCGGTGTATGGAAAGCGAGGTCTATTTTCCACGACTTGGAGTACTGGAAGGAGTGCCCAGCCCGGCACGGCACGGAAAAGCCCGAAAAAATGGTTGAGAGGGAGTTGAAAACTAGAAATTTTGAATGGGGAGAGGGAGCATGTGTGGCTGCATATTGATTTATTTACGCTTTTCTTAATTTTTTATAATTTTTTGAAGCCAAAATAGCTAAAATAAGCGAAAAAAGTCCGATGGGCCAAATAAGGCCACGTCGTGCTTAACAGGCCCGCAGTGCTTTCGGGCCATCGGGCTGCCCCGGAACAGTAGCCGTGCCGGGCTTTTTTGTATTTTCCATCCCGTGGGCCTCTACGGCCCGGCCCAAAAGGAATCGTGCCGGCCATGGGCCAGGCCGTGTTGGGCCGTGCTTGTTAGAAATCATGCCCAGGCCGGCCGCGCACTGCTTCTTCTCCACTGAGCCGGCCGCAAACCCTAGATAGCCGCCCTCCACCCTCTCGCTCCACCCTCCACCCTCTCGCTCTCGTCGTTGTTGAAGGAGACGTCGTCGTCGCGCCGCCGTCCCTGCAGAGGAGGAGCCACGCCGCCCCCGAAGAGGAGGAGCCCCGCGGTCCCCGGTAGAAGAGGATCCCCGTCGTCGCGCCGCCGCCCCTGCAGAGGAGCACGCCGCGACACCGTCTGTTCGGCGAGAGCACCTCCTGCTGCTCCGCCGTCCCCGCTGAATCCCGTGGCCCAGATCCACCCGGCCGCCCGTCGACCTCCCTGCCCACCGCGTCCCCGCCGGCTGACCCCCTCCCCAGAGACCGTCGGTGAGACATCTCCCCTCCCCCATTCATCTCCAACCGCGAGAAGTCTTTACTGTTCTTCCTTGCTAATTTTCTGAAGCACCAATGTTTCAACTTCACTTATATAAACATGCTCATGTAGTATGTCATTCCGATCTTGCGTTGTCCTTGTGTTCAAGTAGCTTCAAACATGATGTTCTTCCATGTATGTATGTTAACAGTAGTAGTGTAGATTGGTGGATTAGTGTATATGCACATATGGTATGCACGTAGACACACTAATGCACCACTGAAATCAGTTAACCATCTCCAATTAATTATCCACGAAGGTCAATAAAGACATGCATGCATGGTTGTAGAACACAAAGAACACAAATAATTTACACACGTTTTCTCTGGTTTGCAACAGCTGCCTATAGCACTAGTGCTGGTTACTGGACATTATTTTCTTTTGTGATTCATGCCCTTCGTATTTACTTTAGGGAGGATAACTCATTTATTTGTCTCTTGTTGTTACTGGACATTATAGATTGTTATAATTATGGTGAAATTCATTTTAAGGAGAATAGATACTTTATTTTCTATGGTTTGATTCTCATGGGAACATGGATAATAAGAACAAAGTATTATACATTTGATCATATCTTATAGTATTAATCTTGCACGCTAGTATTTTTGAATAGCTAATTTCTGGTTTTCAAATTAGTAGAATGCATGTGCCCAACCCCAAAAGTATTCAAAAAGATTATTAGTAGTTATAGTATGCTCTGGTTAGTATGCTCTGTTAGTATGCTCTGTTATAGAATTGACTGCTTTTTGTTTAGCTGTGTCATATGCAATTCAGAATTGACTGGTTTGTCACAGCACATCTATGCCGAAATAAAATTCAGAGAAAAAATGAACCTACTTTACATATGGGCTTAAGAAGTTGATGTTTGCTCATATTTAGCAATTATTCTAATTATGCCCTGACCTACTTTAGCACATCTATCCCATGACCTGATGTTAGATGTGGTTACTTAGCACATCTGGCCCTGTGTTTTTAATTTAGCTTCTTCTTTTTTTGATCGATTATTTGTTGTACTAAACATTTTTCTCTCTGCTTTTAGGTACGCCATGGTGCGCCGCAAGATCACCACCTACGCTATGATGAGCCGACGCCCACCACCACCCCCTCCCCCTCCGACGCCGCCTCCAACGCCGCCTCCAACGCCGCCACCTCCAGCGTCCGACGGCGAGGAGGAAGAAGTCCCCGAGGTGGACTACCCGGAGGACGAAGAGGAGAACGACCGCCTGGAGGCGGAAGTCCAGGCGGAGATCGACGACATGGAGTGGGCCATCTCGGACCCCGAGAATGAAGAATAGGCGGCCATCCATGCCTCGTGGCATTCTCTGCGGATGGAGAACAAGGAGGCGGCGCGCGACAACGAGTTGGACGGCCTGCTTCTTGAGTCGGGGCTCAAGGAGTCCCGCGACCGTCACACGATGGAGGAGGGAGCGCACAGCTTCATGTTGTTGGAGCGGCGGCGCCTCTTGGCGCTGCTCGCGGAGGACTCCGGTCGCCTCCACAAGATTGTGGAGGATGACTTCCTCCCCGCCCCCGCCGCCGCACAAGATGCTCGATCGGGCCTAGCGGCGACGAAGAAGCGCGTGAGGGCCAACGACGATGAGGCGGGCCCCTCTAGGCGCTAGAACTTTTTTTTCGTATTATGAACTGCTTATATATGATCATATGAACTGCTATGTTTTATTCTAGGCTTATGAATCCTTGCCATAGTATTTGTGATCATGCAAGCATGCTTTTGAACTTTGTCATTCCTTTCGTTGCATAACATATATACTCCATTCTAGGCTTATATATGATCGATCGTCATCCATGCTATGTTTTATTCTAGGCTTATGAATCCTTGCCATAGTATTTGTGATCATGCAAGCATGTTTTTGAACTTTGTCATTCCTTTCGTTGCATATATAACATATATACTCCATTCTAGGCTTATATATGATCGATCGTCATCCATGCTATGTTTTATTCTAGGCTTATGAATCCTTGCCATAGTATTTGTGATCATATGCAAACATGTTTTTTAACTTTATCATTCCTTTCGTTGCATAACATATATACTTCATGTCTATACAGAGATGGCAAAGTGGTACATGGTGTACAGTGGTCGGGTTCTAGGAGTCTACGAGGAGTGGGAGGACTGCCAGGCACAGGTGACCAACTTCAGCGGCAACTGCTACAAAGGGTACAAGACAAGAGAGCTCACGGTCTCCAAGTGGAGGAGACACGTGTGGAAGAAGAATCGGATGAAGTTCTTGATCATGGTCTTGATCTTGCTCATCGTCGTCGCCGGTGTGATCTATTCGAACTTTTTTTTTGATGTTGGACTTGCTTATATATGATCGATCGTCATCCATGCACTTTGTCATTCCTTTCGTTGCACAACATATATACTACATGTCTATAGAGCTACAGGTAGAGCTACCTTTCTCTACATGTCTATAGAGAAAGGTGTTGTTATATGCCTTGTGTCCATAGAGATGACGTGGTACGTCGTGTTCGAGGGGCGGGTTCCAGGAGTCTATGAGGAGTGGACGGACTGCAAGGAACAGGTGCACAAGTTCAGCGGCAACTACTACAAAGGCTACCCGACTCAACAAGAGGCGGTTGCCAAGTGGAGGAAGCACCAGTCGAACAAGAGCAAGATGAAGACCTTCATTGTGCTCTCACTCTTGCTCACCATCGTCGGAGCGGTACTCTATTTCATCCTAGTGTAGGCGGCGGCCGGTGTCACTTCATTTGTATCTTGAGATGATGCACTTAATTTGCATGGATTATGAGTTGTATGGAGATATATATGTATGATGAGTTGTATATGCATGGAGCTATATGAAATCTGTTAATATTCTATATGAAATGAGTTGTATATGGAGATATATAATTGTGCTATATGAAATCTGTTGATATATCTGTATACTGCTATATTATATCTATTTAAACCTGTATATCGATCTACACCAGACAGAATAAGTTCTGTATAAAACCTGTAATATTTCTGTGGCGCACTAAAATGTAATTCTGTGGCGCACCTAATTCTGTGGCGCACCAAGCCATAATGCGCTGCAGAATTACTTAATTCTGTGGCGCATTAGGGCTTGGTGCGCCATAGAATTAAGGAATTCTGTGGCGCATGTACTGGTGCGCCACAGAATGCTTATTTTTGTGGCGAAGATTCTGTGGAGCACCACCCATGCGCCACAGAATGCATATATGGGTGCGCCACAGAAGAGGTTTTCCCTACTAGTGTTAAAGTAAAACTCATAACTAGATAACATGGGGATCTCCAATCTAAACATCGGGCTCCTCGGGGTCCTCCTCCTCATCATCCACAATGAATCCACCATCCTCATCATGCTCCGAATCATCAAGGTCCTCCATGAAGTCATCCTCATCACTAATGAGGGCATTATCCTCATTGCGGAGATCAATGCCTTCCTCCTCACCAAGGTGGCTCTCTAGACTCTCAATGTACTCAGTCAGCTCAGCCACATTGGCCTTTAACTCCTCAATGGTCTGATCCCTCTCATCGCGCTGGCGGCGAAGACCCTTGCGATCCCTAGCAAGGATCCTGATAGTGCTTCTCGCCTCCACAAGTGCGAAGTGCTCAAGGTTGGCCTTGGTACGGGCACGATCTGCCTCCTGCTGAGTGGAGTACAGCAAGAAGTCCATGTGATCGATGTAGGTACTCGGCTCATTTTGCCCTGGCATGTTTGCGGGACGCCCGTCCGCATCACGCCGAGCAAAGTTCCTAAAGCGCTCCCCCTGGACCTCCTCAACATGCAGTCCGCACAAGCGGGCGTGCATCTCCTGCATACCTCGGACCAAACCATCGGCCCAAGTGTTCTCCACAAGCTCAAACTTGATCCTTGGAGAACTCAAATCCCCCTTCCTGCCACGGCAACTGGCCCTGACAAGCCACCGTAGCTCTCCATCCGGGTGCTCATTGAGCACGGCTCCCTTGAACTCCGGATACAGACAATCCAGGAACAAGGTCAGGGTGGTGAGGTCGCGCTCGAAACAAAGACTGTCACCATGGCCCAATTGGTACTGCTCAGTGAATACCGGGGCCATCTACAATTTTTTTAGATTAGATTAAGTTAGTGATCAACTCAAGTGTGCAAAATTTTAAGTAGGCAAAAACTGAAGCATGTACAAAGCTTTGTAAACAGAGAGGAAAAGACTAAGCAATTTTAAATCATTACTTATCTCTTTGCTTTCATAAAGGTTTCAGTTAATGCCCATTCTAACTAAGGTCTCTTATGGTCAGCCTAGGCTCTGATACCAACTTGTGACGCTCCCGAATTTATCACAAATTCGAAGTGCCCGTTATGCATTCCACCACAATCCCAGAATCATTGTTGTGATACACATAACGTAGTTGGTAACCAGTTCCATAGACATTGCAATACGATGGTTCAAATACAATGGTCATAGTGACCAAGTTCATATTACAACACAATATAGCAGCGGAAATAACGTCTTCGGGTCCATGCCTTCACCCTACAGGCAATGGCGACTCAGTAGAAGATCTTAGTTCTGATACTCTTCTTCATAACCTTCCTCCGGATACTCTTCCCCATAGTCTGGCCAAGTTGATAGCCAGGGACACAGCCATGAGTACATTGGATGCACTCGCAAACCATCTTATAAAGGAAATGATGCAGTAGATATGCAAGTTTGATATGGTGGACTAAGCACTAAGATTATTTGCAAAAGCTAGTTTTATTTCCCAAGAAGGTTCATTATTAGAGAAGAGGATTTAATTCTCTAAATACATCTAGAGAGGAACTTCAAGTGGGTCAATATCAATGTCAAGTCAAGTCATGCCATTCACCAAGTTCACCATAAGTTATTATATTCTTGACAAAAGTTAAGTACAGTTTGCCAACTCTCCATAACCGAGGACGCGGCTATTCGAATAGTTTTGAAACCTCTGCAGAGGGGTACACTTTACCCACAAGATTCGATACATCTGCCGGGAGAAATCCACGGTTCGTCATACACGAAGTATGCGAGGTTCAGATAATCAAACAAACTCCTTCACTTGCTCACTCTAGTATAGGATCCTTCCCTAGAGCCCGAGACACGGACATCTCCGTTCCAGCGTCTCTAGTTTTGCCCGCTCCGGGATGCCGGATGAATGGAATTTCCACTCGGTTCAGAAGTACCCGCGCACGGTGCACATCTATAAAGGATGATACAAGGCCTCCCACACTAGGGTAAACAAGCTACGGACTAAGCCCCTTCCCATTTAGGGGTAATGTGGTCGTACGGTATGGTTGGCTCACATAGTACATCACTTAGTATCATTTGACAAATACATTCCATAGTCCTTAGTCAAGATTATTTTCCTTCATAAAAACCATCATGTATGAGAGGTCTCCAAGGTCAAGTTTTCAAGATCAAGTCACCAAGTTCAGATGGGGTTCCTCTTAGAGATGGCATCAATTTTATTAGCGACTAAGCCACTACATGGAGTGGTGATACCACTAAAAATAGGGTTGGATAAACTCAGCTTGATGCTCTTGCTAAGCAAGATCTCACTACACATCTATCATTCTACTCTAGCAATTCAATCATGCAATTTACTTAAAACAGGTAGAATGCAATAGTAAAACTAGGCAGGTGGAGTATAATTCAAAAGATGGCTTGCCTTGGTTGGCAAAGTGTCCGGGGTATTCTCCTTCTTCTTGATAAAATTCCCCCTCAATATCCTCCTCAGCAATACTAGCGTCTAAAAACGAATAAATACAAAGCACACAGTCACCACACCATACTAACATCACTTCAAGCACACAATATGGTTTTCAAACAATAGAGTTCATGTTGGATTTTATTGAGTTGGATTGCAAGTTTTCTTCCAAGTTTGCCTTGAGTGTGCAAGTTAAATTTTCTACCATATGCCATGTGTGGTTTACTTTTTAAGTATGGGTATTAAACTAAGGGTATTAGTACTAGTTCCAATGAGGATTGACTCATTAAGTGAATTGGTATTGAGGGCAAATTAATTCTAAGTGTATGATAGAGATCTATCATTTTATGTTGCTAACTAGCATTGGGTTAGGGTCTAATTGGTACCACTAACAAGGTTTGAGTGATTAAGGTTGAACTAAACAGTAGGGGAGTTAATTAGTGAGTTCACAAACCAAGTTTCAAAATTTTAGGAGGTTTAAATAATTTTCTAGAATTTTCCTATGAATAATAAAGCTATGGTCAAAGTATTCTTATTTATTTAAATCCCTAACTCAAATTGAATTCTAACCAGTTTCAGAGGGTAGAGTATTTCCTAAGCTTTCCAACGCATATTCATTTGCTAAAAATGGATTTCTAAAACTCTTGGAATTAAAGTTTGAAAATCATATCTGAAACTTATTTGAAATAATTCAAACGGGCGGGAAAACAAATAAAAATCGAATCGGACCGAAACTAACCGAACCGGGCCGAATCCAGAAGAATCCCGAACGGGCCGGCCCAAATAACGGTTCGCCCCGGCGGGAAATGTTTTAAAACAAACTGACAGGGGGGTCCCACTCGTCAGGTCACTTAAGTGACCCGAATCGGTATGCTGCCGTTGGATTCTAATCCAACGGCGCATCTGCGTCCTGCTCGTCGGCGAGGAGGAAGCTCACCTGCGCGCAGAGAAGAAGACGACGGCGATGGCGGCGCACGTAGAGGAAGCAGAGCTTGACAGCGACAGGCGGAAAAGACTCCGGCGAGACTCCTCCACCAATTCCCGGCGTCCTCTTGCTCAACGGAGGTCGAACGCGGCGGCGCCCTCCGCGTCCAGTACCTCGCCGGCAGGGCTGGCGACGTCGAACGAGAGCGAGTGGGGAGAAGTGAGGGTGTCTGGGAGGTAGCTGGGGATGGTGTGCGTCCACTCGTTTGATCTGCGGGGGTTTTTATAGGCCAGAGAGGCGGGGGCAAGGGCGTCCAGTGGGTGGCCGGCGCAGGGCGTGCTGGCGACATGCACGGGCGACACCGGGCTCGACGGCCTTGCTCGCGTGCTGGAGGGGTTCGGTCTCGGCGACGGGGTGCTGTGGGTCGGCTCTGGCGAGGTCACAGCGGTCGGTGACGTGCAGCGAGCAGAGGAAGAAGAGAGGGGGTCCTGGGCGCTGTCTTCCCCTTCTCCTCCCTTTCTCACGGCTCGGGTCGGGGCAGAGGGGGCTGGGCTCGACCGGGGAGACTCTCCAGGCATGGCTACAGGGTTCAAGCGAGCTAGAACAGTGATGCTCACAGTAACCACGATTTTCTCCGATTTTTGCCCTCCAGGTGTTCGGTCAAATGCCCGCAAGAAAATCAAATTCGAATTTTTGAAAATTTTCACTTTGGGTGGTCAACATATTGGACAAGGTTTCCAGAACTATTTTTGTTCTGAAGAAATTGGATGTTTTGCAGAAATCTTATTTCTAATTTGAAGTTTGGTCACTGATTCAGATTCAAAGTTTGGCAGAAGTTTGAGTGAAGTTCTGATTTGAATTTTGGTTAGAAACTTCCTGGTTGAGTTAGTATGTGACTTGCTTAAGCTCAACTAACTAGCCAAACCTTTGCTTGAGTTACAGATTTCTTAATATAGGTGTCCAAAGTAGGGTAGTCAATAACAATTTCTAGATCACACTTTTCTTCTCTTTTTCTTTCTTTCTTTTGTTTCTTGTTTCTTTAGCTTTGATAATCTTTCTCTAATGCTTCTGTTGGTTAGGTTAGAATTAACTGACTATTTCACAACAAACAATAACACACATGAAATCATAAAAGACATATAATGGAAAATACATGCATACATGCAATAATAGATAAAAGTTTTATCTTGGTCCAAAATTTGGCACTTTAATTAATAGTAAGTGGATTACAAATTTCTGAGTTGTTACACTTTCTCCACCTCCTTCTTCGTGATGGCGGAGCACACCCAGCTGGTGGCAGAAGAGGTCTTGGCCATGGTGTTCTTGGTGGCTAGGTGTTTCACGCGCATCTAAACGCGGTGCGCTTGGGGGCTATGCACGAGAGGAGGAGGAAGAAGAGATCAGCAATGGAGGCGGCGGAGGGAACGAGCTGGTAAACAGTAAAATCCCCCACTACGCCCCTTATATACCTTCTGGGAGAAGGATCGTGGGCTGAGACGTGGCGCAAGGAGCAGAAACGGCAGCCCACTAACGGTCAAAAATCGCGAAAATTACAGTGCTGCCTATAAAATGGTTCGCACTCATACAGAGTGACGTACTCATTGACGTCATAAAGAAGATGATATAAGAAAGAAGAAGGATGGCGCCGACAAGTGCAAAATTTATAGACAAGATTATATGTGAAGGATTTTCGATTATAGCCTTGGGGGCTACTACTTTCAAAAATATTGAATGCAACTTTTCACTGGAGTGGTGGACTAGTATTCGACGACAGGTTATCATTAAAGTATCTCGAGTTGAAGTATGATGGACTACACTATATTTTGAGCCTATACTCGAAAAAGTCTTTTTCGACTATAGCATCGGGGGCTACTCCCATCGGGAGCGCTGAGCGCGCACCCAACGATATTTCTTGGTACAGCATTAGAGTTTGAGAAGTGTAAGAGTGTTACTCCCATCGGGAGCGAGTTTTATGGTTGTTAAAACCCGAATATTTTCAGTCAAAATTTGACTGCGACATGAGATTCTCGAGTTGCGTTATCGCAACGAAACTCAAATGCCGTGACTTGTCATGAAGGTAAGACCCCGGGATCCGTCCTGTGTGGCCTGGTATACGCACATGGATGCGCTCTGCTGGTATGTATCTGTGTCTACGACGCGAAGAAAATCCTGGTGGACACACTGGGTACCCTGAGAATCACTGGGATTCATTCTTTGTAAGTCCTAAATGCGGCAAAAGAGTGGGTTTGACCGGTATCCCAAATTCAAGTCCAAGGGGATTGAATTTGAAGTAGGTGACAAGTATCTGCTCCGGCAGTTAACTGACCTCTTGATCCGTCAGAGTTGTCAGGCTTGTTCATCAAAACCCCTTGCAAAAAATTATCAAGAAAATAAGTCGAAAGACCAAGTCGAAGATTTGAAGATATGAAGAAATCAAAGAATTGATCAAGTCGAAGATTTAAAGATTAGAGATTCAACCCGAATCTGCAATTCTGGTAGAATCTCAGGGGCTACTGACAAGGGTATAGTTAATAGATCCCGTTAGTTGGTACCCCTGAGGCCCGTTAAGCTAGGCCCAATTGTAATGATAGTCGAATACGAGTTCTTACCGTATGTCGATATTGTAATCTGTATCGGACCCTACCCGATCCTCGAGACCTGGACACCTATATATAGGGGCCAGGAGGGGACGGTGTAGGGCAGATTGAAAGCAAGCCAGGTTGAACACCCAAGTTTACTTTCGATATACACTTATTTTGACTAACCTTTACCTTCGAGTTCATCCGACGCCCTATTCCCCCGATCCTAAGTCCTTCATCAAGGACATTTGTCGAGTTAACCCTCTTTAGTCACTCCCCCAGATTAAATAGAGGCATGAACCCAACTATCGAGCATAAATACCCCCTCTTGGAGTCACTAGCAACTACTCAGCCAAGATAGCTACTAACAATGGGGAGCATGCAAGATCATAAACAACATAGAGATAACATAAGATAATATTCAGCACATCAACTCAATCATAACACCAATATTCATCGGATCCCAACAAACACAACATGTAGAATTAAATAACGGTGATCTTGATCATGTAAGGCAGCTCACAAGATCTAAACATGAAGCACATGGTGGAGAAGACAACCATCTAGCTACTGCTATGGACCCATAGTCCAAGGTAGACTACTCACTCATCGCGCCGGAGGCAAGCATGGTGATGAAGAAGACCTCCGGTGGCGATTCCCCTTTCCGGCAGGGTGCCGGGAAGAGCTTCTGGACCCTCCCGATCTCGGGTCGACGACGGCGGCGGATCGCGATATGTTTCTGGAAAAGTGATCGGGTGTTTAGGTTTTTCCCGTCGGGGGGTCTTTATAGGGGAAGGGGCATCGTCAGAAGTGGACCGAGGTGGCCACACACATAGGGGGCGCGGCCTAGCCCTTGGCCGCGCCGCCCTGTTGTGTGGGCCCCTCGTGGCCCCACTCTGTCTCCTCTTCGGTTCTCTGGAAGCTTCGGTGAATTTCTGGATGTTTGGCTTTTGTTTCGTCCAATTCCGAGAATATTTCCTGTGTAACTTTTCTGAAACACAAAAACAACAGAAAACAGGGAACTGGCACTGTGGCATCTCGTTAATAGGTTAGTTCCAGAAAATGCATAAAAATGCCACGAAGTGTAACGAAACACTAAGCAAATGGTGTAAAAACAAGCATGGAGCATCAAAAATTATAGATACGTTTGAGACGTATCAGAAACCGACCACAACGTGCTACCCGACATCGGACGATCCCTGCCAGATCAGGCTTTCGATGCAACCCAAGACTCAAAGAAAATCCAGGTCCACCCTACGGACCCGAACAAGACCACCTCCATAGCAGTAAACCTGGATCTCGCATAGGAAAGCGCGCTCGTCGAGTTCCTTTATGAGCGCTAGGAAATCTTCGCCTGGTGTCCTTCAGACATGCCAGGGGTTCCCAGGGAACTCGTCGAGCACGCACTAAATGTGGATCCTAAAGCAAATCCAGTCAAGCAACCGCTGCGACGAGTTGACAAACCCAAAAGGAAAGCAATAACATCCGAGTTACATAGGCTAGAAAATGCAGGATTCATCCGAGAAATGAAAGCATCAACTTGGGTATCTAATCCAGTCATCGTCCCTAAGAAAAATACAGACGTACAAAGAGTGTGTGTCGACTACACATCTCTCAACAAGCACTGTCCAAAGGATCCCTTTCCTCTACCTCGCATTGATCAGATAATAGACTCAACAGCGGGGTGCGCAAGGCTTTCCTTCCTGGTCGCATATTCTGGTTACAACCAGATCAAACTTAAGAAAGAAGACGAGGAAAAAACAGCTTTTATCACACCATACGGCGTGTTTTGCTATCAAGTCATGCCTTTCGGCTTAAAAAACGCAGGAGCAACCTACCAGCGGATGATGCAAAACTGCCTCAGAAGTCAAATAAGACGCAACATTCAAGTCTATATGGACGACATGGTAATCACCACAAGAAAAGAAGAGTCCTTAATTAGTGATTTGGCAGAAACCTTCGACAACCTAAACAGGTACAAGCTCAAGCTTAACCCGACAAAATATTCTTTTGGTGCGTCAGCAGGACAACTTCTGGGATTCTTGGTATCAGCAAGAAGAATAGAAGCAAACCCAGAGAAGATCCAAGCAATACTAACAATGGGGAAACCAACAAAACTGCACGACATACAGAAGCTCGCAGGGCGCGTCGCGGCACTAAGTTGATTCATCGCACGATTGGGAGAAAAAGCGCTCCCTTTCTATGCACTCATGAAAAAATCAGATGACAAATTCGAGTGGACAGAAGAAGCGGATACAACCTTCGCACAATTGAAAAAAGTGCTCTCCACACCACCGGTGTTGGTCGCACCAAATGAAAAAGAGCAGCTACTACTATTGTTGGAATTATGCCCTAGAGGCAATAATAAAGATGTTGTTATTATAATTCTTGTTCATGATAATGTTTATATTCCATGCTAGAATTGTATTAAGCGGAAACTTTAATACTTGTGTGGTTTATGAACAACACCGTGTCCCTAGTACGCCTCTTTGGACTAGTTCATTGATTAATGATGGTTAAGGTTTCCTAACCATAGACATGAGTTGTCAATTAATAATGAGGTCATATCATTAGGAGAATGAGATGATGGACAGACCCAAATAAAGCAGAGCAATTAGATCGTGTCATCGTGTTCATCTTTGCGAAGCTTTTCTTATGTCCAGTATTGTATTCCTTAGACCATGAGATAATACAACTCCCTAGTATCGGAAGAAAGCTTTGAGGTCATCAAACGTCATCCTATGTGAGGGTGATAATAAAGGTGTCTCTCAGGTGATCGGAAAGTACTTGTTGGGTTGTATGTATCGAGATGGAATTTGTCCCTCCCGAGTCGGAGAGATATACTTTGGGCCCACTCGGTAATCGATATCAACATCGCTTGCAAGCACGTGGTTAAGGAGTTAATCACAAAGTGATATCGGATTACGGAACGAGTAAAGTACTTGCTGTGAACGAGATTGAACTAGGTATACCGATACCGATGATCGAATCTCGGGCGAGTAAAATATCGCGAGACGAAGGGAATACAAATACGGGATTGATTGAATCCTGACATCGTGGTTCATCCGATATGATCATCGTTGAGTGCGTGGGAGTCAATATGGATTTCCAGATCCCGCTATTGATTATTGATGGAGATCATGTCCGCGCATTCTCGAACCCGTAGGGTCACACACTTAATGCAAATCAACGCTAGGGTAGTTCCGGGATATATGTGAAACTGTTTCAGAAGTTACGGAATTGTTCCGGGTGGAAAAATATTAGTATTTATCAGTTATGAGAATTGATAAATATTAAGCAGTATTTAACAGTATTTATTTGAAAGAAATAAATAAAGAAAGAGAAAAGAAAAAGGGGCAAAGCAGCGTAGCGGCCAGCGCCTGGCACGCTCAACTCGATACGATCGAGGAGCGGCCAGAGTGCATGGCGCGCTCGCATGGCTGCATAGGCTGGCCAGGCCATGTGGGCCTTATGCACATGGGCTAGGAAGCCACGGCGCAAGGCACGATGTGATCGACCAATCCAGAACTCGATTGGATCGAGGCCGACATGAATTGCAAACCGGATGTGATGCGTTTTTTTTTGACGTGACGGGTACTCTGCGGACTAGTTTTGACCTAGTCAGTTCATCAAGTCAAACCGGTTATAAAAGGACCCCTGCGGCCGGTGCTTTGGACGACCTAGTTCTCTGCGAAGCCGCTGCCCGCTTTCTGAAGCCTCCTTTTGATACGTCTCAAACGTATCTATAATTTTTGATGCTCCATGCTTTGTTTTACACCATTTGCCTATTGTTTCGTTACACTTAGTGGTACTTTTATACATTTTCCGGAACTAACCTATTAACGAAGTGCCACAGTGCTAGTTTCCTGTTTTCTGCTGTTTTTGTGTTTCAGAAGTGATACACAAGAAATATTCTCGGAATTGGACGAAACAAGTTCCTGAAGTCATATTTCACGGGGAAGCTCCCAAACATCCGAAGACCTGACAGAGAGGGGCCACGTGGGCCCCAGACACAGGGGCAGCGCGGCCACCCCCCTGGCCGCGCCAGCCCCGTGTGAGGGGGCGTGGGACCCCCTCTGACAGCCCCCCTTCGCCTACATATACCCCCTGACGAGAAAAACCTAAGGGCCCGATCAGTTTTCCAGAATACATCGCGATCCGCCGCCGCCGTCGACCCGAAGATCGGGAGGGTCCAGAAGCTCTTCCCGGCACCCTGCCGGAGAGGGGAATCGCCACCGGAGGTCTTCTTCATCACCATGCTTGCCTCCGGAGCGATGAGTGAGTAGTCTACCTTGGACTATGGGTCCATAGCAGTAGCTAGATGGTTGTCTTCTCCACCATGTGCTTCATGTTTAGATCTCATGAGCTGCCCTACATGATTGAGATCACCGTTATGTAATTCTATGATGTTGGTTTGTTGGGATCCGATGAATATTGGTGTTTATGATTAAGTTGCTGTACTGAATTATATCTTTTGTTATCTCTATGTTGTTTATGATCTTGCATGCTCTCCGTTGTTAGTAGCTATCTTGGCCGAGTAGTTGCTAGTGACTCCAAGAGGGGGTATTTATGCTCGATAGTGGGTTCATGCCTCTATTTCACCTGGGGGAGTGACAGAAACCTCTAAGGTGGTAGATGTGCTGTTGCTACTAGGGAGAAAACAACATTCATATGCTCAAGGGCATATGCTTTGTTTACATTACACACTTTGCTTAATGCAATTATCTGTTGTTCGCAACTTAATACTTTTGGGGTGTTCGGATGATATCCCCGAGGGTGGATTATTAGTCATAGATGCAGTTGGATGGCGGTCTATGTATTTTGTTGTAATACCCAGAGTAAATCTCATAGTGATCTTCTTGACATATCACGTTATCTTTATTCTATCAATTGCCCAACTGTAATTTGTTTACCCAGCATGTTATTTTATCTATGGAGAGACACCACTAGTGAACTGTGGACCCCGGTCCTATTTTAATCATATTGCAATCACCTGTTTACTTTTCCGCACTGTTTACTTTACTAGCATATTACTACTATTTTCCACTCGATACACTCATAACCTTTGTTTCAAGCAAACCGGTGAGATTGACAACCTCATCGCAAGTTGGGGACAAAGTATTTGTTTGTGTGTGTGCAGGTTCCGCGTTGCTGCTGGCCGAAGACGAGTCAACAAGTATCGTTAACGGCGCTCTTGTTGGAGTGTTACTAAGCCAGTCCGCATCACCTTCAGTCGTCACCGTCTCTCTTCTTCAAGATCGACATTAAACCTTGGTTTCTTAACTGAGGGAAAACTAGCCGCTACACTCATCATACCTTCCTCTTGGGGTTCCCAACGGGCTGGTCATCACCACGCACAGGGACAGTTTGCTTCCACATCAAACAGCAAGCAGCTACTTTTCTGGCGCCGTTGCCGGGGAAGAGAGAAGACTTCTGCGAGGGGAGTTTTTCGCACACATATTCTTTACTTTGTTATTTGTTTTGCTTTACTTTATTTTATTTTACCTGCATTGCTTTTTATATCAAAAACCCAAAAAAAAAATAGAATCCTCGGTAGTTGTTTTTACTTATCTGCTTTTAGTTTTGTTACAATGAGTAATCCTGAAGTAGAAGTTCGTAGTTTCAAGCAACAAGGGGGAGAAAGTTTAAAAGATGCTTGGTACCGTATTAACAATGCTCATCATAGGTGTACCAAAAAGCACTCCACCACGATCCTCCTTAGAAATGTTTATGTTGGTATATCTATCTGGAATAGGTATGTTCTTGATACTCTTACAGGAGGTAATTTTCTGGGTACTCCCGCGGGAGAAGCATGCACTATAATTGAAAGTTTAGTGGGAGTACCACCTATTCATGTTGTTAAAATTGAGACCACCTTGGAAGAGGTGGTAGAAAAGCTTAGCTCCTTAGAAAAAAGTTTGCCAAGTATCCTAGAAAATGCTAGCCGCGATAGTGAATTAATAGAAAATATTGGTAAGAGAATTACCATTTTAGAGGCTAGCACTACTCATGACAATCAAAACTTGAGGATTGGTAAACTAGAGGAGTCTATGGAAACTCTTAGTTTAATCTTCTCTTCTCTTAAATTTAAGAAGGAGAAAGTGTTTGTTGGAAAAGAGCAAAAATTTATGTATGTTCCCAAGGTTTCTGCGCTTAAATCTCAACATGTTCTTAAGATTGGTAAGACTCTTAGCTCCACTAAGGGTAACTTGCAGGTTGAATCATCTTCGGGAACCTTCAAAGAGCCTACCGAGGTAACTAGCACTTCATCTATTGATATTACTTGATTCGCAATTTTCTGCGCCTAGCTCAAAGGCGTTAAAGAAAAGCACTCTTGGGAGATAACTCATTGTTTACTTTTCAGTACTTTTTCTTTTATTTGAGTCTTGGAAGTCATTACTACTGTAATGACCGCTCCTTATCTTGTTTATTTCGTTTTTGTGCCAAGAGAAGCCTCTAATTTGAGTGAGGTAAAGATTTGGGGTTATTGCTGTCCTGAAACTGTTTTCGGTGCTGCACCGTAAAAATTCGTGAAAATTCTCTGTTTATCTTTTGGACCTGCGATTTCTTGTGCATATGCCCCAGGTTATATCCAAACTTTTCTTAGCTGAACACTTTTTGATTTGAGCAACAGAAAATCCCTCAAAAATTCGTCCATTATCAGCTGTCCAGTTTTGACAGATTTCTGCCAATATTTGTTTTTGCCACTTTATCGCTTTCTTTTGAGTTCTTTTTGATCATGGAACTCTTGTGGAAGTTGCTACAGTAGTATATACTTTATATGTGGTGGTTTTGGGTTGAAACCTGAAGCTAAAAGAGGTTGAATATATTTTATGCTTACACTAATGTTGCTAATAGAATTGTGTTTAGTTTTGTATGAAGGAAGATTTCAAGTGTAGGGATTGGAGAATGATGAGATGAGTTGAAGAATGGACAAAAGCTCAAGCTTGGGGATGCCCATTCATCACCCCAAGAAATATCCAAGAAGTACAAGCGTCAAAGCTTGGGGATGCCCCCCGAGGCACCCCTTCTTCATCGGCAAAAATCAGGTCACCTTTCAAGACACTATATTTTTATTGCTTCATGCACTATGTGTTTTTCTTGGAGCGTCAGTTGTTTTAGTTTTCTTAGGTTGTTTAGTTTGTTTGTTTGCTGCAATAAATGGTTGGACCCCAACAAATTTCCTTTGGAGGAGATGTACTCGTTTTCATTTGCAAAGAATGCTCTAGTTTTCACTCTTATAAATCGAGCATTCTAGTTTTTCTGCTACTGCTTTTGGTTTTCGTTTTCGCCTTGATATGCGTTCAGATCTTGTCATATCTTTTCATCAAGGTGTATTTTTGCCTCTGATCTTCATTGGTTTTCATCAAAAGAGGTGTCTTAAAAAATTTCAAATGGTGTTGGAAAAGAGAAAAAGCTTTGTGCAAAATAGTGGTACAAGAAGGAGCTTGTGTAGACTGCGGCTTAGGCTTTTTCATGTCATGCTTGATGTCTTTTTGATAGTATGCTTAGTGGTTTTGCTGTAGCATGACTTGTCTCAAATAACTGAGATTGCCTAATGAGCCTTTGAAAAATCATGCGTTGTTTTTATTGTATGGAAGCATTATTTTGGTTTTCTCCTTGATGCTTTATTTGGGTTGACTTGGCGCATGCTCACACATGTTAGACTCTTCCAAAGTCGCCATTAGCCTTCATGATCATTTAGTTTTTGACTTTTTATGCCATCGTATGCTTCTTTTAATGTCGCTTTGTCGCTTTGCATGATTATGGCCATTACTGCTCTCTTAGTTGGTCGCTCCCAGTCTTTTGCTAGCCCTCGCCTTGTACTGAGTATGAGCTCTACTCGTGCATCCAACTCCTAAAAGCCAAAGTTTTCCATTGTGTCCACCATACATACCTACTAGCAATTTGCTATTCCAATTAAATTTGACTTGCTTTTATTTTCTCTTCAAATTAAACTCTTACCAGTGTTATGCGAAATTCGGTCAGTAAAGCTCTCACGAACCGGAAGGCACACTTTACTTTTTCCTGTTCTTAAAATTTTGACATTGTGGTCTTTTATGTTGAGTTGTTATGCTTGCAAGTTGTAAGTTGGATTCTAGCCCAGCCATGCTGTCATGGGGCAAGCTTTCGACATTGCACTTCTTTTTGAGTTGATATCGTGATCTTTTGTTTATGGATGCCCGCTGTGTGAAATGAATTGGGAATCTTGTGAGGATCATGGAGTTTTTATATGTGTTAGGGAAACGCCGGGCCGCCAATCTAAGCCATGCATAATTCATGGTGGAAATTTGCAGCATACCCATGGTGAACATTCGACGACGCATCTCACAATAAAAAGCTAAACAATATAGCAAATAAAAGAGATGTCGAGGTGTTCATTGTCTGCTTGTCCTGTCATTTTGGTGTGGGCTTGTTCCATGTCATCGGGCACGGAGGTACCCCATTGGCGGTTCTCAATGATATGCATATATTTACAATGACAAGAGCCTTGCTTGGGACTCTAAGTAAACTAGCATGGTTTGGGTACTTGTATTCACGGGACACGAGGTTTTCAACTTATGATTTGTCAAGCATATGCATCATAATTGTTCTCGCATTAACTTTAACCATTCAAGATGCTTATGATGGGGGCAATGAGAGCTCAAAGCCGGTAAGTACCATAATTTTTGAAGGTTATAAAACTTGCAATCACTGCTTCCTTCTGCGAAGGGCCTTTCTTTTACTTTTATGTTGAGTCACCACCTTCTTTCTTTATGCACCATTAAGAGAGCATAGTTGTCATTCTTAGTGTGATATGCATTGTCCCAAGGTTCATTGATTGACTCATATTGTTGGTTTCACTTGTTCTTAAATTATTTGTATCTAGTCACCCTCTTAAACTTTGAGGTGTCCTATGCATTTATGTTTTGCTCTCTTTGAAGGACAAGCTGAAAACCATTTGTATGTTTTTCCTTATGATTAGAACACACGTTTGACTTTTATTGTTTCATTATCATGATCTTTTGTTTGTTGCATTTATGTTTTGCTCTCTTTGAAGGACAAGTTCTTATTGTCATGATTATATCTTTCATGCCCATGTTTTAAGTTCTATTGATCCCAGCTCATCAATGCTTACATATATGATCAAGATTGTGTAGGTGCATGTCACCTCAAAAATTATTCTTTTGTTATCACTTACCTACTCGAGGACGAGCAGGAGTTAAGCTTGGGGATGCTTGATACGTCTCAAACATATCTATAATTTTTGATGCTCCATGCTTTGTTTTACACCATTTGCCTATTGTTTCGTTACACTTAGTGGTACTTTTATACATTTTCCGGAACTAACCTATTAACGAAGTGCCACAGTGCCAGTTTCCTGTTTTCTGTTGTTTTTGTGTTTCAGAAGTGATACACAGGAAATATTCTCGGAATTGGACGAAACAAGTACCTGAAGTCATATTTCACGGGGAAGCTCCCAAACATCCGAAGACCTGACAGAGAGGGGCCACGTGGGCCCCAGACACAGGGGCGGCGCGGCCACCCCCTGGCCGCGCCAGCCCCGTGTGAGGGGGCGTGGGACCCCCTCTGACAGCCCCCCTTCGCCTACATATACCCCCTGACGAGAAAAACCTAAGGGCCCGATCAGTTTTCCAGAATATATCGCGATCCGCCGCCGCCGTCGACCCGAAGATCGGGAGGGTCCAGAAGCTCTTCCCGGCACCCTGCCGGAGAGGGGAATCGCCATCGGAGGTCTTCTTCATCGCCATGCTTGCCTCCGGAGCAATGAGTGAGTAGTCTACCTTGGACTATGGGTCCATAGCAGTAGATAGATGGTTGTCTTCTCCACCATGTGCTTCATGTTTAGATCTCATGAGCTGCCCTACATGATTGAGATCACCGTTATGTAATTCTATGATGTTGGTTTGTTGGGATCCTATGAATATTGGTGTTTATGATTAAGTTGCTGTACTGAATTATATCTTTTGTTATCTCTATGTTGTTTATGATCTTGCATGCTCTCCGTTGTTAGTAGCTATCTTGGCCGAGTAGTTGCTAGTGACTCCAAGAGGGGGTATTTATGCTCGATAGTGGGTTCATGCCTCTATTTCACCTGGGGGAGTGACAGAAACCTCTAAGGTGGTAGATGTGCTGTTGCTACTAGGGAGAAAATAACATTCATATGCTCAAGGGCATATGCTTTGTTTACATTACACAATTTGCTTAATGCAATTATCTGTTGTTCGCAACTTAATACTTTTGGGGTGTTCGGATGATATCCCCGAGGGTGGATTATTAGTCATAGATGCAGTTGGATGGCGGTCTATGTATTTTGTTGTAATGCCCAGAGTAAATCTCATAGTGATCTTCTTGACATATCACGTTATCTTTATTCTATCAATTGCCCAACTGTAATTTGTTTACCCAGCATGTTATTTTATCTATGGAGAGACACCACTAGTGAACTGTGGACCCTGGTCCTATTTTAATCATATTGCAATCACCTGTTTACTTTTCCGCACTGTTTACTTTACTAGCATATTACTACTGTTTTCCACTTGATACACTCATAACCTTTGTTTCAAGCAAACCGGTGAGATTGACAACCTCATCGCAAGTTGGGGACAAAGTATTTGTTTGTGTGTGTGCAGGTTCCGCGTTGCTGCTGGCCGAAGACGAGTCAACAAGTATCGTTAACGGCGCCCTTGTTGGAGTGTTACTAAGCCAGTCTGCATCACCTTCAGTCGTCACCGTCTCTCTTCTTCAAGATCGACATTAAACCTTGGTTTCTTAACTGAGGGAAAACTAGCCGCTACACTCATCATACCTTCCTCTTGGGGTTCCCAACGGGCTGGTCATCACCACGCACAAGGACATTTTGCTTCCACATCAAACAACAAGCACCTTTCTCCGTTCTTTCTCCACCACGCAAACAGGCGAAGCCCTGTCGGCGCATACTCTCCACCATAGACACCACGCCGTCGTGTTGTTGATCCCATCTACCACTCCACCATATCTCGCTGGACCGGGAAGGCGGAGTCGTTGGTGCACTGTACGTGTGCATCTCTCGGAGGCATCGCCACTTGCGGCGTTGGATCGGATCGGATCGCGAGGAGGAGACGGCGAGTACGACTACGTCAACCACGTTCTGTTGAACGTTTCCGCTGTGCGATATCTTCAAGGGTATGAAGATCTCATCTACCTCTCTCGTTGATTACATCTCCTAGATTAGATCTTGGCTTTCTTGTTCGCTCCGTAGGAAATTTTTTGATTTACTATGCTGCGAAACCCTTCAGTGGTATCAGAGCTAGATCTATGCGTAGATGTGTTTCACGAGTAGAATGCAACATGCTTGTTGCGGGCGTTGATGTTTTCTGTTGCAAACCTCTTGTTTTGTACTTCTTATGGCGCGGCATAGTGAGATCGAAGCGGTCCAGGCCAATTTTACGCGACCTCGTTCGCGAGACCGGCTCCGCACTTGACGTGTGGCTTGTTCCACACATGCAGCTGGTGGATGCCAGTTTCTCTCACTATAGTAGTCATGAGATTTACAACGGATGTTAGCAACCATAATATCACCGTTGTGGCTTTTCGTAGGTAAGAATCGTTCTTAGCTTGTTACTCCCATAAGCCACGTAAAACATGCAACAACAAAGTAGAGACGTCTAACTTGTTTTTGCAGGGAGTGTTTTGTGATATGGTATGGCCCAAGACATGATGTGTATGAATTGAGTTGTATGCGATGATCATGTTTTGTAATCTTTCACGACTTGCATGTCGATGAGTTCACAACCGGCATGAGCCATATGGTTGTCTTTATAATTGTGTATGACCTGCGTGTCAACTTCTTATACGCCATGTAATAGCTTTACTTTATCGCTAAGTAGTTAGCAATAGTTGTAGTTGCTATTCGTGGTGGAGGCAATCATGGTGGAGTGATGGAGAACATGCCGGCGCGCACAAGATGGAGATCATGGCGCGGAGATTGGCTATACCATGTCACATAAAATTATATGCATGTGATGTTTATCTTTTTATGTATCTTATTATGCTTAGATCGCGACGGTAGCATTATAAGATGATTCCTCACTTAAAGATCAAGATAAAATTGTGTTCTCCCCTCGTATGCACCGTTGCGAAAGTTCGTCGTTTTCAAGCACCTCGTGATGATCGGGTGCTATAAACTCTACGTTCACATACAACGGGTGCAAGCCAGTTTTGCACACGCGGAAATACTTGGGTTTGACTTGACGAGCCTAGCATGTACAGACATGGCCTTGGAACACACAAACCGAAAGGTTAAACATGAGTCATATGAATGATATGATCAACACTTAGTTGTCCACCATTGAAACCACATCTCTTCTCGTGAAGATCGGATTAGGTGTGGTGAATTTGGATCGTGTTCACTAAACAACTTGAGGGATGTTGAATTTAGTGGGAGTTCATCTAGTAATTTGATTAAGTTGAACTAGTTATCATGAACATAGTCTAAATTGTACTTGCAAATTTTGTAGATCAAATGGCTAAGTCCAACTTCAACTTCAACATTTTTGCTGAGAAAGAAAAGCTTAAGAACAATGGGTCTAACTTCACCAACTGGTTCCGCAATCTGAGAATCATTCTCGCTGGCGGACAAAAAGCTTATGTACTTGACAAAGCGCTAGGTGACACCCCTGCTACAACAGCGAAAACTGAAGAACTTGCTGACTTCAATGCTCGCAGAGATGATTGTGATGCGATTATGAGTACCATGCTATTTTCTATGGAACCGGAACTTCAAAATCGTTTTGAGAAGTACCGCGGGCCTTATGAGATACTTGAGGAACTGAAAACCATGTTTCAGACTCAAGCCCGTTCTAAGAGATATGAGATCTCTGAGAAGTTCTTTAACTGCAAGATGGAGGAAGGGAGTTCCGTTAGTGAGCACGCCATTAAGATGTCGGGCTACACTCAACGCCTTGAGCAACTGGACTGCAAGATTCCAGAGGAGCTCAAGATTGACAGAGTTCTGCAATCACTCCCTCCTAGCTACAAAGGCTTTGTAGTTACTCACAATCAAATTGGTTCCACTGATACGATCACTGAGCTCTTCGCTAAGCTGAAAGCTGCGGAGGTGGATATCAAAAAGGATAATCATGTGTTGATGGTCAACAAGACCACTAGCTTTAAGAAAGCTAAGGGTGCAAAGGGATCCTTCAAGAAAGGCAGCGGCAAGCGCGTTGCCCCTGCTGAGAAGAAGCTCAAGTCTGGACCTAAGCCGGACACTGAGTGCTTCTATTGCATGGTCAAGGGTCACTGGAAGCGCAACTGTCCAAAGTACTTAGCGGACAAGAAGGCTGGCACCATCAAAGGTATATTTGATATACATGTTATTGATGTCTACCTTACTAGCTCTCGTTGTAGTGCCTGGGTATATGATACTGGTTCAGTTGCTAATATTTGTAACTCGAAATAGGAGCTACGGAATAGACGGCGGCTAGCAAGGGATGAGGTGACGATGCGCGTTGGCAATGGATCAAAAGTTGATGTGATGGCCGTCAGCACGCTCTCCTTAGTTTTACCTTCGGGATTAGTTTTAAACCTTAATAAGTGTTATTATGTGCCTGCTTTGAGCATGAACATTATATCTGGATCGTGTTTATTGCAAGACGGTTATTCATTTAAATCTGAGAATAATGGTTGTTCTATTTATATGAATAACATCTTTTATGGTCATGCACCTGTTGTGAATGGTTTATTTCTTCTAAATCTCGAATGCAATGAAACGCACATCCATAACATTGAGGCTAAAAGATGCAAAGTAGATAGTGATAATCCAACTTATTTGTGGCACTGCCGTCTAGGTCATATTGGTGTAAAACGCATGAAGAAACTCCATTCTGATGGACTTTTGGAGTCTCTTGATTTTGAATCATTTGACACGTGCGAACCGTGCCTCATGGGCAAGATGATCAAAACCCCGTTCTCCGGAATAATGGAGCGAGCAACGTACTTATTGGAAATCATACATACCGATGTGTGCGGACCAATGAGTATTTCGACGCGCGGTGGATATCGTTATTTTCTCACTTTTACTGATGACTTAAGTAGATATGGGTATATCTATTTAATGAAACATAAATCTGAAACGTTTGAAAAGTTCAAAGAATTTCAGAACGAAGTGGAAAACCATCGTAACAGGAAAATTAAATTTCTGCGATCCGATCGTGGAGGTGAGTATTTGAGTTATGATTTTCTCACGCATCTTAAAGCAAGCGGAATCGTTTCGCAACTCACGCCACCCGGAACACCACAGCGCAATGGTGTGTCTGAACGCCGGAATCGAACTCTATTAGATATGGTGCGATCAATGATGTCTCTTACAGATTTGCCGTTATCATTTTGGGGTTATGCATTAGAAACCGCTGCATTCACTTTAAATAGGGCACCATCTAAATCCGTTGAGACGACACCGTATGAACTATGGTTTGGTGCTAAACCTAAGTTGTCGTTTCTTAAAGTTTGGGGATGCGAAGCTTACGTCAAGAAGTTGATGCCGGACAAGCTCAAACCCAAAGCGGAGAAATGCGTCTTCATAGGATACCCTAAGGAAACGATTGGGTATACCTTCTACCACAGATCCGAAGGCAAAGTGTTTGTTGCAAAGAACGGATCCTTTCTTGAGAAGGAGTTTCTCTCGAAAGAAGTGAGTGGGAGGAAGGTAGAGCTAGACGAGGTTATTGAACCTTCTCTCGAGTTGGAGAGTAGCGCAGCACCTGAAGTTGTTCCGGTGCCGTCTGCACCAACAAGAGAGGAAGCTAATGACAAGGATCATGAAACTTCGAACGATGCTACTACTGAATTTCGTAGGTCGACAAGGTCACGTGCCACTCCTGAATGGTACGGCAACCCTGTCTTAACAGTCTTGTTGTTAGACAACAGTGAACCTGCAAATTATGAGGAAGCAATGATGAGCCCAGACTCTGAGAAATGGCTAGAGGCCATGAAATCCGAATTGGGATCCATGAGCGAAAACCAAGTGTGGACTTTGGTGGACCCTCCTAGCGACCGTAAGGCCGTTGAGTGCAAATGGATTTTCAAGAAGAAAATGGACGCGGATGGTAATGTTACTGTCTATAAAGCTCGGCTTGTCGCAAAAGGTTTTCGGCAAGTTCAAGGTGTTGACTACGATGAGACTTTCTCTCCTGTAGCGATGTTTAAGTCCATTCGGATTTTATTAGCAGTTGCTGCGTTTCATGATTATGAAATATGGCAGATGGATGTCAAGACTGCATTCCTCAATGGCAACATTGATGAAGAGTTGTATATGATGCAGCCCGAAGGTTTTGTCGATCCTAAGGATGCTAATAAGGTGTGCAAACTTCAGCGTTCCATTTATGGAATGAAGCAAGCATCTCGGAGTTGGAACCTTCGTTTTGATCAAGTGATCAAGAGTTTTGGATTTGTTCCAAATTGCTACGAAGCTTGTTTCTACAAGAAAGTGAGTGGGAGCTCGGTGACATTTTTAGTACTATATGTGGATGACATATTGATTATTGGAAATGACATCGGTATGCTTAACGATGTGAAGAGTTATTTGAATAAATGTTTTTCAATGAAAGACCTAGGGGAAGCTGCTTATATATTAGGCATCAAAATCTATAGAGATAGACAAAGACGCCTAATAGCTTTAAGCCAAAGTACATACCTGGACAAAGTTCTGAAAAGGTTCAGAATGGATAAAGCAAAGAAAGGTTCATTGCCCATGTTGTCAGGTAAGATATTGAGCAAGGCTCAGTGTCCAGCTACGGTAAAAGATAGGGAAACTATGAGCAAAGTGCCATATGCCTCGGCCATAGGTTCTATCATGTATGCCATGCTGTGTACTAGACCGGATGTGTCCAATGCTCTTAGTTTGACGAGCAGATACCAAAGTGATCCAGGAGTGGAACACTGGACAGCCGTAAAGAACATCCTAAAGTATTTAAATAGGACTAAAGAAATGTTCTTGGTCTATGGAGGTGATGAGGAGCTCGTCGTAAAAGGTTACGTCGATGCTAGTTTCGACACCGACCCGGATGATTCTAAATCTCAGACAGGATACGTTTATATTTTGAATGGTGGAGCTGTGAGCTGGAGAAGCTGCAAGCAAAGCGTGATCGTGGGATCTACAACAGAAGCGGAATACATGGCTGCTTTGGAAGCATCAAGTGAAGGAGTTTGGATCAGTAACTTCATCACTGAGCTTGGTGTGGTTCCAAATGCCTTGGACCCACTGGAGATATTGTGCGACAACACTGGCGCCATAGCACTGGCTAAGGAACCAAGATATCATCCAAAAACCAAGCACATAAACTGCCGTTTCCATATAATTCGAGATTATATATCAGATGGAGATCTAAAGATTAGCAAAGTACATACGGATCTGAATGTCGCAGATCCGTTGACTAAACCTCTTCCACGAGCAAAACATGATCAGCACCTTAATGCCATGGGTGTTAGATTGTTGCCAGATGTAAACTAGATTATTGACTCTAGTGCAAGTGGGAGACTGTTGGAATTATGCCCTAGAGGCAATAATAAAGATGTTATTATTATAATTCTTGTTCATGATGATGTTTATATTCCATGCTAGAATTGTATTAAGCGGAAACTTTAATACTTGTGTGGTTTATGAACAACACCATGTCCCTAGTACGCCTCTTTGGACTAGTTCATTGATTAATGATGGTTAAGGTTTCCTAACCATACACATTAGTTGTCAATTAATAATGAGGTCATATCATTAGGAGAATGAGATGATGGACAGACCCAAATAAAGCAGAGCAATTAGATCGTGTCATCGTGTTCATCTTTGCGAAGCTTTTCTTATGTCCAGTATTGTATTCCTTAGACCATAAGATAATACAACTCCCTAGTATCGGAAGAAAGCTTTGAGGTTATCAAACGTCATCCTATGTGAGGGTGATAATAAAGGTGTCTCTCAGGTGATCGGAAAGTACTTGTTGGGTTGTATGTATCGAGATGGAATTTGTCCCTCCCGAGTCGGAGAGATATACTTCGGGCCCACTCGGTAATCGATATCAACATTGCTTGCAAGCACGTGGTTAAGGAGTTAATCACAAAGTGATATCGGATTACGGAACGAGTAAAGTACTTGCTGTGAACGAGATTGAACTAGGTATACCGATACCGACGATCGAATCTCGGGCGAGTAAAATATCGCGAGACAAAGGGAATACAAATACGGGATTGATTGAATCCTGACATCGTGGTTCATCCGATATGATCATCGTTGAGTGCGTGGGAGTCAATATGGATTTCCAGATCCCGCTATTGATTATTGATGGAGATCATGTCCGCGCATTCTCGAACCCGTAGGGTCACACACTTAACGCAAATCAACGCTAGGGTAGTTCCGGGATATATGTGAAACTGTTTCAGAAGTTACGGAATTGTTCCGGGTGGAAAAATATTAGTATTTATCAGTTATGAGAATTGATAAATATTAAGCAGTATTTAACAGTATTTATTTGAAAGAAATAAATAAAGAAAGAGAAAAGAAAAAGGGGCAAAGCAGCGCAGCGGCCAGCGCCTGGCACGCTCAACTCGATACGATCGAGGAGCGGCCAGAGTGCATGGCGCGCTCGCATGGCTGCATAGGCTGGCCAGGCCATGTGGGCCTTATGCACATGGGCTAGGAAGCCACGGCGCAAGGCACGATGTGATCGGCCAATCCAGAACTCGATCGGATCGAGGCCGACATGAATTGCAAACCGGATGTGATGCGTTTTTTTTTACGTGACGGGTACTCTGCGGACTAGTTTTGACCTAGTCTGTTCATCAAGTCAAACCGGTTATAAAAGGACCCCTGCGGCCGGTGCTTTGGACGACCTAGTTCTCTGCGAAGCCGCTGCCCGCTTTCTGAAGCCTCCTTTTTCCGTTCTTTCTCCACCACGCAAACAGGCGAAGCCCTATCGGCGCATACACTCCACCATAGACACCACGCCGTCGTGTTGTTGATCCCATCTACCACTCCACCATATCTCGCTGGACCGGGAAGGCGGAGTCGTTGGTGCGCTGTACGTGTGCATCTCTCAGAGGCGTCGCCACTTGCGGCGTTGGATCGGATCGGATCGCGAGGAGGAGACATCGAGTACAACTACGTCAACCACGTTCTGTTGAACGTTTCCGCTGTGCGATATCTTCAAGGGTATGAAGATCTCATCTACCTCTCTCGTTGATTACATCTCCTAGATTAGATCTTGGCTTTCTTGTTCGCTCCGTAGGAATTTTTTTGATTTACTATGCTGCGAAACCCTTCAACTGTATATTGCAGCAACACATCAAGTGGTAAGCACAATATTAGTAGTCGAAAGAATCGAAGAGGGAAAAGCTCATGGAGTCTAGAGGCCAGTATATTTCCTCAGTGAAGTACTATCTCCAACAAAACAGAGGTACCCGCACTATCAAAAACTTGCATACAGTGTATTCACAACAGCACGAAAGCTACGGCAATATTTCACGGTGCATCCAATCATAGTGGTTAACGAAGCACCACTATCCAACATATTGAACAACCCTTCAGCAACAGGACGTGTCTCCTTATGGGGAATCGAATTGTCACCCCTGGACATCACGTACGAAAAGCGAAAGGCAATCAAATCCCAAGTATTGCCGGATTTCATAGCAGAGTGGCTAGAGTTACAGAACACAGGACCACCAGATCTATCAAGTGTGTGGACAATGTACTTCGATGGATCAAAAAGAGTCCAAGGCGCAGGAGTAGTCCTGATATCACCACAAGGCGACAAGTTAAAATATGTTTTAAGGATGAGTTTTCCTCAAGCTTCTAATAATGAAGCCGAATATGAGGCTCTGCTCCACGGAATGAAAATGGCCAAAGCATGCGGAGCAACTCGACTGAAAGTATTCGGGGACTCGAATCTCGTCGTCCAGCAAGTGATGAACCGGTGTGACGCCATGAGTGACAACATGATAGCATATAGAAACTTATACTACTATCTAAAAGGAACATTCAATGGATGCGAAGTTTTGCACGTTAGCAGAGCCAGCAACGAGGAAGCCGATAGTTTAGCAAATATCGTGTCCCAATGCCTGCCTATACCACCAGGAGTCTTTTGGGAAGAAATCATAGAGAGATCAATAAAACATAACAAAACTTCAACTACAGGAGAACCAGGCCAGCACCCAACAACGGGCTCGGGGGCTGGCAAGCCTGGCACAGGAAGCACAACAGAACCAGAGGAAGTTATGATGATCAAAGAAACATGGATACAGCCATACTTGGCATACATGATAAACAAAGCACTACCCGAAGACACAGTGGTGGCAAAAAGGATAATACGACGATCCAAGGCTTTCGTCATGTTGCAAGGGAAACTATACAAGAAAAGCATAACTGGTGTTTTACAGCGATGTGTCACCCCTCAAGAAGGGCAAGACATATTAAGGGATATACACGCAGGAGTGTGTGGGCATCACGCTAGCAGCAGAGCTATTGCAGCTAAAGCTTTCCGTGCAGGATTTTACTGGTTAACGGCCATTGAAGACGCAAAAGAGATAGTCAGAAGGTGTGAAGCATGTCAACGATTCGCATCCCGACCACACGCACCAGCAGCGGAGCTGCAGCCGATACCATTATCTTGGCCTTTTGCACAATGGGGTCTCCACATGGTAGGAAAATTGCACAAATCTTGGCCAGGAGGACATGTCTACATGTTGGTGGCAGTCGACAAATTTACCAAATGGGTAGAGGCAGCCCCAGTAACAACCCAAGATTCCACAGCAGCAATCAACTTCATCAAGTCTATAGTATTTCGCTTCGGAGTACCGCACAGCATCATCATAAACAATGGGACAAACTTCACATCAAAAGAGTTCAAAAGCTACTGCGAGAGTATGGGAATCAAACTGAAATTCGCGTCTGTAGCACTTCCAAAGATGAATGGACAAGTTGAGAAAGCCAATGGCTTAATATGCAACGGGATAAAAAAGAGGCTATTAGCGCCCCTGGAGAAAGCCAAACACGCCTGGGTAGATGAGTTACCCTCTGTACTTTGGAGTCTTAGAACAACGCCCAATGCGGCTACTCAAGAAACTCCCTTTTTCCTAGTCCATGGCGCAGAAGCCATGCTTCCAGTCGAAATCACCCATGAAGCCCAAAGAATTGTGGCTTACGATGAAACAACTTCAACAGAAGCACTTCAAGACGATGTCGATGCACTCGACGAAGCAAGAGATGTAGCACTCGCCAGGGCCACGCAATACCAGCAGAGTCTACGAAACTACCATAGTAGTTGAGTTCGTCCATGATCTTTCATGGTAGGAGATTTAGTCTTACGACTCAAGCAGGACGGTCATGGCAAATTAGAGTCCCCATGGGTGGGACCTTACATCATAACAGAAGTAATACCAGGAGGAGCTTATCGATTACAAGACAAGAAAATAGGGAAAGATGAGAGCAACCCGTGGAATGCAGAACAACCGCGACGGTTCTATGCATAGAAGGAGTATGGCGATAGGAACTTTCGAGTTATGACCCTCTGAACCCAGAACAAGAGGCCACAAGTCATGTTCTTTGGGTCAACTCGACAATATGTATAAGCATGTTTCTATTTTTCCACTCGGGTGCTCTGACCCTCGAGTCGTATGAAATAAAATAAGCAATTATCGAGATCCCATATCCATGATTATTCGAGAAATCTTACAAGGTTGTTCACAACCCGATATTCGACAAAAAAGTAAGCACAGTTCAAGGCAACTCGATGGTAAATCAAAAGCATACCTCGAAACATCGATTAGTTCCCATGGTCTATTAATAGATAAACAAGGTGGCACGAAATGAAGATCATCACGAGTACTTATTACATGAAACACGAAAGAACTAAAAATGAAAGATTACATCGAAGGAGCATATAATGAAAGTGTACTTCAGCCTCATACTCCTTCTGGCACTGAGTACCATCATAGATCTTCACATCAAACTTCGATGTACCACAATGGTAATCAAAGATCATGAAAAACCCTTGGTGGAGGTCGTGGTCTTCCGCAAACTGGGACTAGCCACCCCTGAAATACATCTCGTTGTCACCATCATACCACACCTCTACCTCGTAGGGAGTTCCTCCTCCAGAGTGTTCGCGAAGAATTGCTTCATGAAGTTCCCGCCCATCCATGAACTTAGTAAATTTCAGCGGCACCCGCTGAATCTCGCGGCATTGAGCACCGGTGATGCAGAAGAAGGAATAAATTTTGGGAGGAGGAGGAGGAGAAGCATTATGCGGTGGAGCACTAGGACCTGGTGCAGCAGCGGAAACCTTGGTCTTGTTCTTACTCCCCACAAGGTGGCCAGGGTGCCGTTTCATAGGCAGGGACGATGAGGCCACCGTAGCGGGGTCTTTTGATTTATTTTTACTGCCGTGAGGATGGCCGCGACCCCGCTTCTCCACCTGCGCACCGATGTTCAGGTGCGAACCACCAGCATCGGCCATGGGAGGCAAGCGCTTGGAGAGAAAACCCTAGATGAGATGTGGGAGACGAAGACGATGCGGCGGAGGAAGATAGTAATGAAAGAGTTAGGGTTTTTCCCTAGCCAACGTGCTTTATTTATAAGTAAACTTTCATGGGCCTCAGCAAATTAGAGGTCCAAATACATCTACGGGCTTTTATATTTTGCCCCGAGCAGAAGATAAGGCAGGGACAGTATATCAAAGACAAGACACGTGTGTAGTTATAAGGAGAAAATTGCAATATGGATGAACAAGTGTAGAAGTATGTCAAGGAGCACAACGCACCTTGTCATGGACTCGGGGGCTCATATCGTCAGAAGAGCAGGAAGAAAAATTAAGCACAATCGTGCCAAAACTATCGCATGAGAAAATTTATTAGGCGGCCGTATTTATATTTTGAGCCTATACCCGAACAATTTCGGCTATAGCCTCGGGGGCTACTCTCATCGGGAGCGCTGGCCGCGGACCCGATAAAAAGGCAGTTTCGAGAAAGAATTCGACACAAAGAAAAGAAGAAAGACGAAAGAGAAGAAGAAGAAATTGGAGCCTATGATCGGCTACAAGTACCCATCCATAGCCTCGGGGGCTACTTACATCTAGAGCACTGGTTGTGCACCCAATGACAATAGACCAACTTGACGAAAAATAAAATAGGCGCAATCGACTACCTTTCATCGAGAACGAACTTCGACTTCATTGTCGACAAAATAAAGATCGATTACTCCCATCGGGAGTTATTTATGAGATTCTAAAACAGCAACTCGAATATATTGTACATTCCAACAGTCAAACAAGGCTGCAACATATGATTCTCGAGTTGCGTCATCGTGAAAAAACTCGAATGCCATGATTGAAATATATCGTGAAGGTAAGACCCCAAGATCCGTCCTGTGTGGCCTGGTATACACACATGAATATGCTCTGCTAGTAATTATCTGTGTCTACGACGCGAAGAAAATCCTGGTGGACGCATTGGGTACCCTGATAACCACTGGGACTCGTTCTTTGTAAGTCCTAAATGTGAAAAAAGAATGGGTTTGACTAGTTTCCCGAGTTCAAGTCCAAGGGAATTGAATTTGAAGTAGGTGACAAGTATCTGCTCCGGCAGTTAACTGGCCTCTTGATCCGTCAGAGTTGTCAGGCTTGTTCATCAAAACCCCTTGCGAGATAATATAATGAAAAATGTTTATTTTTTAATACAGGAAGCAGAAGTTGAAAAGATTGATCAAATCGAAGATATGAAGATTTGAGATTCAACCCGAATCTACAATTCTGGTAGAATCTCGGGGGCTACTGACAAGGGTATAGATAATAGAGCCCATTACTTGAGTGCCCCTGAGGCCCGTTAAGCTAGGCCCAAGTGTAATCCTAGTCAAAATATGAGTTCATGTCGTATACTGATGTTGTAATATGTATCGGAACCCTCCCGTACCTTGAGACCTGGCCACCTATATAGGGGCCAGGAGAGGACGGAGAGGGACAGATTGGAAGCAAGCCAAGTTCACGACTACGTTTACTTTTGTTACACACCTTGTTTGACTGATTTACCTTCGAGTTCATCCGATGCCCTACTCCCCCGATCATAAGTCCTTCATATTGGACATTTGTCGAGTTAACCCTCGTCAAGAGGCAAACACAAATAGTGGCAGAAATCTATCAAAACAGAACAGCTGACAAAGGTCAATTTTTTCGAGGACCTTCTGTTGCTCAAATCGAAAAGTGCAAAACTAATGAAAGGTTGGATATAACCTGGGGCATATGCACAAGAAATCTCAGGTCAAAAAGATATTCTGAGAATTTTCACGAATTTTTATGGTGCAGCACCGAAATCTGTTTCAGGACAACAACTTCCCCAAATCTTACCTCCCTCAAATTAGAGGTTCTTCTTGGCACAACAACGAAATAAAAAGGATAAGGAGAGGTTATTACAGTAGTAATAACTTCCAAGACTCAAATAAAAGAAAAATTACTGAAAATAAAACAATGAGTTATCTCCCAAGAGTGCTTTTCTTTAACGCCTTTGAGCTAGGCGCAGAAAGTGGAAATCAAGTAATATCAAATGAGGCATTAAGATCAATTGCAGAAGTCTTTTCAACAATGAATTGAATTGTATCCAAATGAGTTTTTCAAGATCCCTTATGAACACTCTTTGGTTCACTACTTTCATCGAAAGGGTTTTCAGGACAAATCCAATCAAAATTCTTTTCCAAAGCTTCATGGAATCCTACGAGTTTGCAAGGTATTGGTACTTTGATATCTTCATTGTTTGTACCAACAACCTGTACTTGTGAGCCAAGCATATTAAAACATGCAAATACTTTCCTAGCTTCAATAACAACATCTCTAAATTCTCTACGCAAAGTCTGCAAAATAAAATCTTTCTTTTTGGAGTCTTTGATATCATGAAGCTTAAGAAACATTTGTTGCATAAAAGGATTAAGGTTAACAAACCTAGCCTCCAACATGTGAACTAAATAAGCAGCAGCAACTTCATAACTAGGAGCAAGCTCAGCTAAAGATCTATCCTCAACATATTTATGCATACTAACATGATTAAAGAACTCCTCGATGTTGCCTTTCCCAATTATAGAACCACTACCGACTAAGAGGTCCTCCAAAACATACTTAGGGAACAACATAATGAACTAAGAGCAATGAAGTAACAACTATAAAGAAAACTAATTTTTTGTATTTTTGATAAAACGATGTGAGTGAAAATAAAGTAAAGCAAAACAATAACAAAGTAAAAGATTGAGTGTGCGAGACTCCCCTTGCAGAAATCTTTTTTCTCCCCGGCAACGGTGCAAGAAAAATTCTTGATAGTGCGGTGTTAAGGCACCCAGTTGGGAACCCCAAGAGGAAGGTTTGAGGAGCACGGCAGCAAGTGTCCCTCAGTTGTGAAACCAAGGTTTATCAAACCAGTAGGAGAAAGCCAAACTTCAGAAGGTGATGCTTGCTAGCTTCGCGACACTCTGGACAATGGCGCCAGAAAATGCTGGTGCATAGTTGACGTAGGAGCTTCTTCACCTAGCAGCAACATGAAACCTGCACACAACACAATCAAGAACTTTGCTCCCAACTTACGATGAGGTTGTTAATCTCACTAGTTTGCTGTAAACAAAGGATTGAGCGTATTCAATGGTAAAAGGTAATAGTATGCAAGTAAAAGTAAATAGAGCAAGTAAAAGTAAGAGGTAATAGCAATGTAAAGGAAATTCGACCGGGGTCCACAGTTCACTAGTGGTGTCTCTCCATAAGATAAATAACAACATGCTGGGTAAACAAATTACAGTTGGGCAATTGATAGAGTAAAGATAACATGCACATGTCATGAGCATCACTATGAGATTCACTCTGGGCATTACGACAAAATACATAGACCACCATCCAACAGAATCTATGACTAAAAATCGACTCGCGGGGAGTCATCCGAGTACCCCTTGAGTATTAAGTTGCGAACAACAGACAATTGCATTAAGCAAAGTGCGTAATGTAAACAAAGCAAATGTCCTTGGACACAAGAATGTTGTTTTCTCCCTGGTGGCAACAACACATCTACAACCTTAGAGGTTTCTGTCACTCCCCCAGATTACTAGAGGCATGAACCCAACTATCGAGCATAAATACTCCCTCTTGGAGTCACTAGCATCTACGCGGCCAAGATAGCTACTAGCAATGGAAAGCATGCAAGATCATAAACAACATAGAGATAACATAAAGATATATAATTCAGCACATCAACTTAACATAGTACCAATACTCATCGGATCCCAACAAACACAACATGTAGAATTACATAAAGATGATCCTGATCATGTAGGGCAGCTCACAAGATCTAAACATGAAGCACATGGCGGAGGAGACAACCATCTATCTACTGCTATGGACCCGTAGTCCAAGGTAGACTACTCACACATCACTTCGGAGGCGACCATGGTGGTGGAGAAGGCCTCCGACAGGGATTCCCCTCTCTGGCAGGGTGTCGGGAAGAGCTCCTGGATCCTCCCGATCTCGCGACAATGATGGCGGCGGCTTGCAGTATGTTTCTTGGAAAAGAGATCCGTCCTTTAGGTTTTTCCCATCGAGGGGAACTTATAGGCGAAAGGGCAGCGTCAGGAGGTGGGCCAGCTGGCCTCACCCCTTAATGGCGCGGGCCAGGGGTAGGCCGCACCACCCTAGGGTGTGGCCGGCTCCTAGCCCCCCTCCGTCTCATCTTCGGTCTTCGCGAAGCTTTGGTAAAAATAGAAGGTTTGGCTTATGTTTCGTCCAATTCCGAGAATATTTCCTATGTAGCTTTTTTGAAACATAAAAACAGCAGAAAATAGGAAACTAGCACTGTGGCATCTCGTTAATAGGTTAGTTTTGGAAAATGCATAAAAATGCCACGAAGTGTAACAAAACACAAAGCAAATGGTGTGTAAACAAGCATGGAGCATAAAAAATTATAGATACGTTTGAGACGTATCAGTAGCCACCGCTCTAAAGTTGTTTCTAAACAATTTTAATCATTAGGAAAAGATGATGAGGTTCTTCCATACATTCCATGTCTAGAGACTCAAGTTGTCCATAACCGGGGACACGGCTAATCAATTAGTTTTACACCCTGCAGGGATTGTGCACTTTCACCTTAAGACCCATTCTACCCATAGAGAAGAATGAGACGAGACCTTTCAGAAGAAGAATTCAACCATACTAGCATGACCGTACCCCAAATACCACCTCATGTCATTACTACGAGTTGAACCCTCACATCATACTCAATCAAGACAGAGCCCATAATGTCATAAGGCTGCACTGAAAGTACTCTAAATCATGGAAGACATATTAATCTCTTTAATCCTGGGTGGCCATCCTCAAGTGAACTCCCAGGTGATAACAACCACACAGACCTGGGTTGATAGCCAGGTGTGCAGCCCTGGGTAGCCCTCAACATCGCCTCCTCTATCAAACCAATCCACCCAGGTGATTCATTGAAGTTGTAGTTTAAGTTTTAGAATAATTCATCAACAAATCATGTCATCATTTTCCAAAGTAAGTTTGCAATCCTAGCAAGTGGGGTTTAAAGGATGGCTACAAACTACTAGGATCTAAGCCATAAACTTCTTTGAAAAACAACCTATCATGCATATTACTGGAAAACACTAATGCAGTAGTAAAAATAGGTAGAAGAATGTGTGTCACTTGCCTTTTTGGTAGCTGATGATCATTCACGTCTTTTAACAAAACACGTTGCTCTCTGTACAAACTATAACATAGAAATAACGCCACATAAACACACCAACCAATAACAACATAATCAAACAAGACAAGCAAGATTTAGGTAGGCATGATATTGGGTCAAGGTGGTGTCAAGAAGATCTTGGTGGGTAGACATGATCACAAGATTCACTTTGGTAGAAGGAAATAAATGCTGAAAAGAATATAGAATTAATCCATAAAGGAAAATAATCAAATCCCCATATTTGAATTTGAATGTTTGTGAAGTGGTTCAAGAAATTTGGGAAGTTATGTTACTGGATAGAGTACAGTAAAACAAAGCTACTGAAATTGGATTCACTCCAAAATCAATTCTAGAACTCAAGTTATGATCAAAATAGTGATTTGGATGAATTTGAATGCACAAGGTTTGTGCACAATCAACTTTGATGTTTCTTGATTCTATGATGTTCTACAAGATCAGAGGATTCCAAAGACTACAAATTTCTAATTTTTGGATGGGTAGAACAAAAGTTATAGGTTAATTGTTGCAACAAATGGATTTAAATCAATTTGAAAATGAATTCAAATTGTGTATAGAAACTATGGAATATTATTGCAGCATTGGATTCTACACATTATTAGATTTCCGGAGACATATTATTTGTAATTTTTGGAGCTACAAAACATTTTATATGAATTTTTGAAATTTGTCTTATTTTCTGAAAATTAAATTTGGAAATTGACCTAAATTGACTTTGACCAGTTGACTGCTGACATCATGATGATGACAGAAAAGTCAATAAAAAAAGTTGGTTATATGGAAAAACTTTCTATACAAAATTTGTAGAGAAACATTGGATCTATCTACTCTACAAATTACTTTGAATTCGCAGTAACGAGGTGGACAAGATTTGGGTTATACCTTATGAGATCTGAATCTTGCAACACGATTTTTCCCTTCTCAATGAACGAAACAAGGTGAGACTTGCGGCTATGGAAAGTTCTTGACGAGGGGAACAACTTCTGTGCTGAAGGTGCGGCGATTCAGGATCAGCTTCGTGGTCGATTTGGCTCCGAATGGTTCGAAATACAATCTATTTTAAAGACATTGATCCATGCCTTAAAACGCAAAACTCACCATAAGTAAGTTGTAGAGAATTGAAAGATGTATCAACTCACCAAAGGGATTTGGATTTAGAGAAGCGAGCTAGCCGCAATCTACGATTTTCTCCATCAGATCTAAAATCTTTCGGACCAGATTCCTCGAGCTATGGTGGATGAAAAGAGATGGGGTTGATCGGGACTAAAAGGTCTCGACGAGATCTACCACTTTTGTTTAGAGGCCGAAAGGAGATAACGAAGTTTAGAGGCTCAAAAATTCGAGTTAAGATTTCGGGAGAAAGGATTTCAGGATTTCGAGAAAGAAACTTAGCTCTATGGAGATGGGGGATTTATATAGAGGGGTAGGTCGGTGAAGGAGATAGGGTTTCAACTTAGGAATGCATAGAAACAATCCGAAAACGGAGATGTATAACTTGAAATATTCGTGTTTAAATAGAGATATGTTAGAAAAACAAAAAGAAATAAAATAAAAAGGCAGGAAAGGGGGCGCGCAGACTTCTTGGGCCGCATGGGCGTGCGTTGGCCTTTGGCCGCCGCCTCGGTACGGCGCAGACGGGGTCGACTGGGCCGGGCCAAGCTGCTTGGTCCGGTCGGCTAGATTTTTTTATTTTTCTTTTTCTGTTTTCATATTTCTTTCATATTTTTTTTCAAAATAGCTCCAAATGTGCCCAAACCAATTTCTAATTTTTTCTAAAATTCACAGAACATTTTAAAACAGTAAGAAACAAGTTTTTATAATAAAACTAATTTTTAAGAAAAACTTTACAAATTTGCCCAAAGGCTTTATTTGCATAAAGCAAAAATAGGATTAGGGTTTTCAAAATAATCCTTTGAAATCAAGGAAAATACTTTATAAAATAATATCTTGAAATTCATTTTCAAACACATTGTTAGTAATGCAAACTTTATTTAATATAAATACTTCTGTAAAATATTTCCTTTGCAAAAAGCTTGCATAGGATTTGAGTAAAAGAAAGAAAATAGTATTTTGGAAAATTCCATTTTTTCAAAAAGCCTTTCAAGGAAAAATAGCAATTTTGAAATAGTTTTTCCAACAAAGCATTTTAAATAAACTCAAAAAGTTTTAATTCCTTGTGAAATTTCAATCAACACAAACAAAACAATTTTTTTATTCCAAAATTTGAAACAAAAACTTGGCATGTTACAATGCTAGTGCGACATCTTGATCAGTGTCGCTTTCATCGTGGAGGGGTATGTATCGGAAGTCACATCTCTCCCCTCCCTCTCTTCCTTTCTCCATCTCTCTCCCTATCTATATATCGCTCTCTCTCATTCCCTCTCTTTCTCTATATCGCTACATGTCCCCATAGTTTCCTTCCCCTGCATTGTTCCCCGGTCCAAGACCACCAGGCCCCTTACTGAATCTAAGGAGGAAAATAGGTAATAACGTTGGTATGTTGCATCTTTTCTGTATGTCCATCCATCCCACATTACTCTTCGTCTCTCTCCGTTGGTGTTCTTAGAAACAAGTGCCAGTGTATGTGGCTGCTATGTATGGTGCGCGAGTCATCTATCTTTAGCTAGAGCATTTCCACTTGGGTGGGAAAGACTCTCATGTAGTCGTCATGGTCTATTAGCTTCCCAATGTCGACAAGGGGAGGAATAAGTTGTCAGTCAGGGTAGGAGGTTCGTTGGCCAGGGGAGGATTCCACCAGATCAAGTCTTGCCCTGTCGCCGAAGGAGGCCAACAGATCGAGTCATCCATCTGCGCCCGGTGTTAAGGAGGTCCCCGTGGCAAGGGTGCTCCGGCGGCGTCCGATGTCTAACAGGAGACCGTGGCGAGGGAGCAGGCCGGCGATGTGCGTCGAGAAGCTAGGCGTCGGCCAGGGGAGGAGGAAGTCGTCGGCCATGGGAGGAGGTTCATCGGCCAGGGAAGGATTCCACCAGATCGAGTCTCGCCTAGTCGCCGAAGGAGGCCAATAGATCGAGTCGTCCATCTACGTCCGGCGTTGAGGAGGCGCCCATGGCCGAGGATGCTCCAATGGCGTCTAGCATCGAGGAGGTGGCCGTGTCGAGGAAGTTTTGCCGACATCCGACGTCGAGGCGACTGTGGCGAGGGAGCTCCGGCGGCGTCAAGGATGCGGCCTATCGATAATAAATCTAGGGGGTTCATCAACCCAATTATAAGATAATTTATCACTAAAACAAGCCCTAGCTAACTCATGAGCTACTCCATTTACTTCTCTCGGACAATGTTGAAATTTGACATTCCCAATAATAGTTGCCAAGTCGATACAGTGTGCAAAAATCGCTGAAGACTCACCCGACCAAGATTCTTAGTCCGTGCAAGCCTGAACTGTTTCGATGGAATCGGACTCAGCTTGAACATTATTGCATCCTAGGCAATTGGCAAGGGAAAGCCCCTCCCTCATCGTGATGGCTTCAGCTGCCGTTGCTGATTTTTTTCCGATAATGGGCTTTTTATTATTTAAAAGTTTCAGTATTACATCCGGCCTCTGCATAACAAGATGCACACAGCCAATCACATGCAACATTAGACACAAAGAGAGTGCAAGCTGCAACAAACTTTCCCTCATAATCACGGATGATAGCTCCCGCTGAGCCTGCATGTGAATCGGCATGAAAAGAACTATGTACGTTTATCTTTACTTGTCTTGGTTTAGGTGCTCCATCGTTGGTGCGGCATTGTTCACCCTAGCAGCATTAGTTGTTATTGTGAAGACCGAGACTTTACAATGATGAGGCTCCTAATATGCATAAAAAATATTCCCCCACCGCATATTTATATGGTCGCCATTATATAAAAGTTTCTACCGAAGATTCTGCATAAAAAATATTTGAACTTGAAACTTTGTAGATCACTAGAATATTAGAACTGGAATGTCTAAAAATAGAGGTTGAGATTTTTTGATACCATATAAATATTCATAATTTATTTTTAGTATGTAAAGCATATATTTTGCATATTAAAATTGCACAAAAAATCTAAATTTATTTTTTGCGAATGGACATTCTATTTTACTATACACGTACCAAATTTAAAGATTATATAATTAATACTTTGGGAGAAACAAAAAAGAGAAATTTCAAACAGTGTAAGGGTGTAGATGAGACCCTGCTTAGACACAACTCGTCCTACATAAAGTATTCTTCCAACGATCACAAAAATATGGATTTTATCACATGGATGGCTGATTTGGACTCATCTGACATGCATCTTTGGATGATTATGGGTGACTTTAATTCAATCAGAGGGCCTGAAAACAGAAGCAGAACAGGTGGAGACAGCAACAATATGATGAATTTCAATGCAATTATTCAAGCTCATGATCTGGAGGAAATTCCACTTAAAGGCAGGGAATTTACATGGAGCAATATGCAAGACTCACCACTTCTTGAAAGACTTGACTGGGTTTTCACTTCACCTGATTGGACTACTGAATTTCCTAATACCCTATCTTTCCCTCTGGCTAGACTAGGTTCTGATCATGTCCTTATTCATGTTCAAATTGGAAATAATATTCCAAAGGCATCTATCTTCAGATTTGAAAATCACTGGTTGGAATTTGATGGTTTCTATGACACTGTGAAGCAAGCCTGAGAATCTGCTCCTATTATGCAAGATACTGGAAAAATGATAAATGCCAAATTCAAAAGAACCAGATACAGTCTGAAAAAATGGAGTAAAAGAGTATCTAATCTCAAGGAAATCATCAATAATTGTCAGTACACTCTTGCTCTCCTTGATGGCATTGAGGAACAAAGAAACCTGTCAGTGGTTGAGAAGAATTTTAGAAGAATTGTGGAAATTCACACAAGAAAAATGTTGGAGGCCAAAATTATTTACTGGAAAAGTAGAGCCAAAATTAAATGGGCAAAGCTGGGGGATGAAAATACCAAATTCTTCCACACTGTGGCTACTCAACAATATAGAAGAAATGTTATCACCTCCCTGAAAGCATCTGATGGCACTGATATTTATAATCATGATAATAAAGCCTCTATTATCTGGTCATCCTTCAAAGATAGGCTTGGAATATCAGAGGATGCTCCTATGCTCATGGATCTTAACAGCATTATTCAATCACATGAGTTATCACATCTTGACAATCCATTTACTGAGGAGGAAATCACCAATGTTATCAAGGAAATGCCCATTGATAAGGCACCAGGGCCTGATGGTTTTAATGGAAAGTTCCTCAAGAAATGTTGGGACCTTGTCAAGGTTGACTTCATGAAACTTGTAAATGACTTCTAAGAAGGCAACATCAACTTGGAAAGCATCAATACTGCCTATATTACTCTTATTCCTAAGAACAATGACCCACAAACCATGAATGATTACAGGCCCATCTCCTTGGTCAGTCTGCCTCTGAAATTTATTACCAAGCTTATGGCAAACAGGCTCCAGAAAGATATTATTCCTATTCTCCATGAAAATCGATATGGTTTCATTAAAGGGAAAAATATTCAGGACTGCTTGGGATGGACTTTTGAATATCTCCATATTTGTCATTCCTCCAAGAAACCAATAATTATATTGAAAATTGACTTTCAGAAAGCATTTGGTAAAGTTAAATACAATGCCATTATCTCAATGCTTACTGCCAAGGGTTTTGGGCCAAAATGGATTGCTATGGTCAAATCTATTCTGCACTCTGCCTCCACTTCTGTCCTACTTAATGGGGTCCCTGGTAAAAAGATCATCTGCAAAAGAGGAGTGAGACAGGGAGATCCTCTCTCCCCCCTTCTCTTTGTTAATACTGCTGATTTACTTCAGGCTGCTGTAAATGATGCTTGGCTCACAGGTCTGATTAACCTCCCTATTGATAATGACTTTGGGCAAAAATACCCCATAATCCAATATGCTGACGACACACTCATGCTTATGCCAGCTGATATGGAACAACTGATGCAACTGAAAAATATCCTCCAAATTTTTAGTTCCTCCACTGGCCTGAGGGTTAACTATCATAAAACTACCTTGGTTCCTATAAACATTGTTTCTGATCATGCCACAGCGCTTGCTAATGCATTTGATTGCAAAGTGGAGACCCTTCCATTTCCTTATTTGGGTCTACCTCTTGAAACCACTAGACCCTCTGTAGCTGATCTGATGCCAATTGTCTCCAGGCTTGACAAAAGATTATCTGGCATTTCCTCCCTCATGTCATATACTGGAAGGTTAACCCTGCTGAACTTAGTCATCAATTCATTGCCTATGTATGCCATGTGCTCTCTAAAAATTCCTATTACCATCTTTATTCACTTTGAGAAAAGTGGAAGACAATTCCTATGGGCTGACAGAGAAGACAAAATTCAGGGAAAATGCCTGGCCAGTTGGGAGATGATATGCAGGCCTAAAGATCAAGGTGGTCTTGGTGTGCTTGACTTGAGGATACAAAACAAGGCACTTCTTATCAAAAATCTGCATAAATTCTATAATCAGAAGGATATTCCTTGGGTGAAATTATTATGGCAAGCTTATTACAATAATGGACAATTGCCCCATTATGGGAATACAAAAGGATCCTTTTGGTGGAAAGACTGCTTATCATTTATGAAAGAATATAGAGACATTACCTCCATATCTATTAACAATGGGAAAACCTGCTCACTATGGAAAGATAAATGGATGGATGGCACTAGACAGGAAGAATATCCCCACCTCTTCTCCTTTGCCAAGAATCAAGAAATATCCTTTACAGATGCTTACATCAACAATAATGGGTCTATCTATAATCTTTTCCACCTGCCGTTATCTACTGTTGCCCATGAGGAACTCATCAACCTCCAGAATGATATGCATGATCAATAATTAAATGGGGAAAATGATATATGGAGTCCAGTCTAGGGAGACTATTTTTCTACCAAGAGAATGTATAGCACTTTAATTGGTGAACATGACACTCCCCAACCTATTTTGGACATATGGAAAACTTGCAACATACCAAGACCAAAATTCTTTGCATGGCTTATGCTTCACAACAGACTCAACACCAAAGATATGATGATAAAGAAAAACTTCTATGTGGAATTCAAAGATTGCATCAACTGTGAAGAATGGCCTGTGGAAAGTAATATGCACTTGTTTTTTGAATGCACTTTCAGCCAAAGCTTCCGGTGGGCTATTGGTATGGAATGGAATCCTGACATAGATTTGTACAGTATGATTGCTGATGCTAAGAATAGATACTCACATAATTTCTTGATGGAGATCCTAATCACTGGATGTTGGAGCATTTAGGAGCAAAGGAATGATGCCATCTTCAGAGGCATCTACCCTGATGTACAGAGATGTGTTGCTAGGTTCAAATCTTTTATTTCTTTGAACTTGTATAGAGCTAAGCCCAGCCTTAAGGAGGGTATGCAATCTTGGTTAGACACTCTATGAAATTGAAAATGACACAGTAGGGAGTTTTCCCCTACTGTAAAAACAAAAATATGGATGCTTGTGAACCATAACCGTATGAAATACAATAATAAAAAGTGAACTTTCTACAAGGACTCAGCTCCTATACTCCTTTGCCAAGTGAATCGCAAGTTTGCTCTCCTACAACCTGGATGGAACAAAAAGATAGTAAAACTGTGTATAGTCGGTTTTTTAGTGGGACCTGCACCATCTTCTTCGCGTTGACATAAGCATGCTTGTGGTCTCCCTAATCATCTTGGCCATTCTCGGTGTTGTCATGTCCAGCTCGGTGTTCCTGTGATCGCCAATGCTGACATTGTTGTGGTCGTACTTCACGTCGGCTTACTCGCCGTTGCTGCCTCTAGTGTGACCACGACCGGTGTTTGTCAGCGAGCCTACGCCATGGCCAGTTAGGTCCAACCTCTCGCAATCACATCTTGCAACACCATGGCCGGCGCAATCGGTCGATCGTATTGTGGACATGGATAAGGACACCACGTTCGGCGGCGGCAAGACCACATCCAACATGCCCTCGACCGGCAAGGCAAAGCTGTGTGTGTCTGCGCACGCTCGTCTCGCGAGCCACGGGTCCATGTCTTCGTGTGTGCACGCCTTCAGTCGACCTTCTTCTTTACCATTGCTGCTATGAACGTAACCATTTTCTTTTAAAAACATAAGGCCCTTGGCCCGGCTTTATAGATAAAGCCCCACACAACATGAGTCATACAACAGTTCGACCATCAGGTCCCAATAAGCACGGCACGCTACAGAAATCCCAGTACACAAATGATCATAGGGGGTCCCTTAGACACATCAACTAATAGAAGATAGATAGCTCTAGTCCATCGGCTGGTGCTCCGCCCTCATCCGTGCATGTAGCCGCCTAACCTCGCCCAGCGCCACCTCGAGCAGCTCCCGGTCCCTCGGACTGACCAGTACCCTCCAACTCTGCATGTAAATAGACATTTTTGCAATTGCATCAGCCGGGTTGTTGATTAGTTTCCCCTCTAGCGTTAGCTTATTGCGAATATTCCAGAGCGCCCAGCTCTGCGCCGCGAAGGTAAACCAGACAATCCTACGGAGCCGGCCCAAGAGACCCTAAGCCAAGGCCACAAAGTCCCCAGCCCCCGCTGGGTTCCAGTCGCAAGCGAGGAGTTCCCTAACTCCTGCCCACATAAATCTAGCCAGGTGGCAAGAGAAGAAAATGTGGTTGCAATCTTCGATCTCTCCACATAAGGCACATCTACCATCCGATGGACCATGCCGCTTAGCCACCTGCTCGCAAGATGGTAGCCGCCCACGGATCAACTGCCATAGGAAAACCCTAATCCGAGGCGGAACCTTCAGACGCCACACGTCCTTGAAGTGAGTAACTGCTGCCCCATGCGACAGTCGTAAATACAAAGAGCTGGTGGAGTACCCTCCGGACGGTTCTAGAGCCCACTTAATCTCGTCCTCATCCAGGGAGAAGGCGCAAAGGTCAAAAACCCGGCATAGGTTTTCCCACTCCACCGCTTCCGCCAAGCCGAAGGTTCTCCTAAATCTAAGCCGCCACCCGTCCACGTGTCTCGCCCCAGAGACAGTGGTGAAAGGGTTATCACAGCAGCTGAAGAGCCTCGGGAAGCGGTCTCGGAGGGGTCCCGACCCCGTCCACCAGTCGAGCCAGAAGTAAGTACGTCTCCCATTGTGTACTTGGTGTCTTGCCCCCAGCTTGAAGTACCACTTAATCTTCTGAATGGAGTTCCAGAACTGTGAGCCCCTCTGTGGTACCTCTGGAGAGAAAAGGTCATTATCGCCCAGATATTTGGCCTTAAGCAGGTCTACCCAGAGACCGCTAGGCGCCTGGTATAGCTTCCAGATCCATTTGAGCATTAGGGCGATATTCATGACCTTGGTGTTAAGGATCCCCAGTCCCCCAAATTCTTTGGGCTTGCACACGGTAGCCCAATCCACCATGTGGTATTTCCGCTTTGGACCAACTCCTTCCCAAAAGAAGCGAGCCCTAGTCGAGTCCATCCTCCCATGCGATGTATCCGAGAGGAGGAAAAGCCCCATAGCAAACATAGGAAGGCTTGAGAGGCACGAGTTCGTAAGCTCAAGCCTCCCAGCAGAAGCTAAGAACAGGCCCTGCCATGGGTCTACCCGGTGACCCACCTTTTCGGTCAAGAAGTCCCAGTCCGCTACCAAGAGCTTCTTGTCGCTGACCGGCATGCCCAAGTACGAGATCGGGAATTTCCCCAGTTTGCAGTTAAGCATGTTGGCCACCCTAAGCTTGTCCGGCTCTGGGACCCCGGTCACCAGTGCTTCACTTTTCCCAAAGTTAATCTTTAGACCGGACATGTTCTCAAAGCACAGTAAGAGCAGCTTTAGGTTGGCAATCCCCAGCTCGGACGGCTCAATGAGGATCATGGTGTCATCCGCATATTGCAGATGAGTGACTCCCCCAGGGATCAGGTGGGGCACAACCCCTTGGATGTGTCCCGCCTCACTGGCTTTGGTGAGCATCGCAGCCAGTGCATCCACCATGAAATCAAAGAGCAATGGTGAGAGCGGGTCCCCTTGCCTTACTCCCCGGGCATTCCGGAAGTAAGGTCCGATCTCACCATTCACATTCACTGCCGTCTGTCCCCCAGACACAAGTTGCATGAGCCGGTGAACCATCATCGCCGAGAATCCCTTTCTCGTGAGGGCTTCCCTCAGGAAGTCCCAGTTCACGCGGTCGTATGCCTTTTCGAAGTCGAGCTTAAGAAGCAGGCCCCCTAGCCTTTTTGTTCGAAGCTCATGCACGATCTCGTGGAGCGCCAGCACCCCCTCATGCAGGCACCTCCCTTTGATGAATGCTGTCTGGCTGCGGTCAACCGTGCGAAGCGCAATGGGAGCTAGTCTGATCGCATAAGCCTTCGCTATAAACTTAAAAATAACGTTAATGAGCGCGATGGGTCTAAATTGCTTTATATCCTCAGCCCCTTTCACCTTCGGAATCAGCGAGATGACCCCGAAGTTAAGTCAAGCGATATCCACCCTCCCTAGGGCGAAATCGTTCAGAATCTGCAGGATCGGCCCCTTGAGGACTCCCCAGAATCGCTTGAAGAATAAGACCGGAAACCCGTCCGGTCCTGGCGCCGAATCAGGCTTCATACTGAGGAGAACCTCCTCTAGGTCCTCCGCAGTGAAGGTCAACTCTAGACCCAAGTTCTCCTCATCCGAGACCCTCTTCTCCTCAGGCCATAAGTCCGGAGCTAGGAAGAAGGCCCTCTCCTCCCCAACAGCCCCCATCAAGCCCTCGTAGAATTGGTAGACGTGCTTTAGCACTTCTGCCTGCTCCTCCACCTCCCCCTGGTCGGTGATGAGTCTCGGGATCAAACACTTGCGGCGCCTCCCATTGGCGATGGCATGGAAGTACGCCGTGCAGGAATCCCCCTTCAAGGTCCATTGCAGCTTGCTGCGTTGCTTCCAGTACTCCTCCTCGACCGCGTCCAGTTGGATCAACTGGTCCTCCAAGTGGTATCTAAGGGCCCATCCCTCATCATCCAAACCCGACGAGTCCGCCATCTGGTCTAGATCTACCACCTGGCTCAGAAGGTTCTCCCTGAAGACCCTCTTTTGCTTCCCCAGGTTAGCCCCCCATCCTTTCAGGAACTGACGAAGGGACCTAGCAATGCCCTGCCAAAGGTCGATACTGCATCTGATCTGGCCCGGGTGGTCCACGATGCCCTGAATCTTCCCTCGAACCAGGTCAGTGAACCCTACCACCTCGAACCACCAAGTCTGGAAGAAAAACCTGGCAGGGATTTCTTCTCCGCCCTCATAAGCGCCATTGCCGTTGCCATCATCCGGTAGAAACTTTTCCATCATCAGAATCTCTGTCTATTTTTATACAGAACATCTAATGAGATTAGACATGCCCAAGATAGGAAGATGCTGCAACACATAATTCCGTAGAAACTAACCTTCGACCATATAATCTTCCGAGTCGTCATATATAATTTCTTGATCGAGGTCAATTTCCGCCATGATTTCCCACCATGCTATTGTGAAATTCTATGGGAGGAAAGGAATAAACTGGCCGATCATATATAGGAGTGTGTGTTGGTTGGGGATCAAGCTGTTTCTCTTCTCCGTCAGGTTGTGTTTCTCTCAAGGATAATCCGTGTTAGTTAGCATGGAAGTCGGTCTGTTAGTTTTATGGAGAGAGAAAATTGTGGGGGTGAAAAGTGTATAGCTATTAAGGCCTATCTTTACTATTGATTCTTAATTGGTAAAGCCACTCTACCTCTACATCATTTAATTTTCGATTTTGTCCTCACACAAGATACCAAATTACCCACCAATACCATACAGCTTGTTTACTTAGGGTGTGTTCGGTTCGGGAACGAAGTGGAATGGAATGTCATGGTTCCGTTCCAGAGGAATGGAACGGTTCCGTTCCTGTGTTCAGTTGGGACCAAAAAATAGAATGAAAAGGTTCTATCAGGTGTTCGGTTGAGACTAGAAAATAGAATCGAACGGTTGTTAAATTGTACTTAACAGTGGCAAATTGTGTTTTTTTCCTCAAAATCAAAATTAGCATGCTGGGCGAGCTCCCTGCCGCCAACCCGCGTGCCGGCATGCTAGGCGAGCTCCCGCCGCCGCCGCGCGAGCTCCCGCCGCCGCCGCGCGAGCTCCCCGCCGCCGCCGCGCGAGCTCCCGCCTGCCCGCTTGCTCGCCTGCGTACGTCGCCGCCGCTGGCCCGCGTGCATCGCCGCCGCTCGAGGCAGTTAGCAGAGCGACACAGGGTCCTTTTCCTTTTTTTTATCGGGAGGGAGGGATTAGTGGAGAGGAACGGGGACGTTCCACCGATTCGGTGGAATGGGTGCGTTCCGCATCTAGTGCGGATATTCCTTTTCGTGAAACCATTCCATTCCATCCCTTTTTTGAGCTGAACACGAGAACGGCTTCTAGGTGTGGAACCGTTCCACTCCATTCCACTTCGTTCCACCAACCGAACACACCCTTAGTTGGTCGCTCCCATTCGTTTGCTAGCCCTCATTTTGTACTGAGTATGAGCTCTACTCGTGCATCCAACTCCTAAAAACCAAGTTTGCCATTGTGTCCACTATAAATTCCTATGCATGGTATTTATAAGCCATTCTAAGTAAATTTTCATATGCTACCTTTCAAAACTTTCAACTACTTCTCGTTTTATACCATTATTTTTAGCTCATGAGGACGTACTGGTCGGAATTGCTATCTTCCATATTAAATTAAGTACCCCTCGACTAGGCAGCTTCATTTGCTCGTCATTAATTTTCCATGAGAGTTGGTCAGACCATTGCAATCTAATTCTAAAAAAGAAAAAAAAGGCACTCCTCCATGGTATGTGAATGTTGGTGGGCACCCGATGGAATCGGTTAGCCATGGTTTGAGAAAGGAAAAAAGGTGGGGAGGAGTGCCAAAGCTTTATAAAAGAGCACGAATGTGCCAAATTTTCAAAGAACTCGGAACCGCTCTCACTTGTTTATTATGGAAGATAGTAAGTGTCGTGGGAATTTGGAGACAGTAGCCATGGGGATGGCTTAACGGAGGGGCTCGACGGTGGTGACGATGGGTCCGGCTCGGAATTGTGCCAACGGAGACACCTCGGTTACCCAGGTTCAGGGCCCTCCGCGATGGAGGTAAAACCCCTACTTCCTGCCTGCTTTCTATTAACTTTACAGTGGTTACAGTGCTCTTCGAGCTGTTCGTCTAGAGGAGGAAGAAGGAGAAAGATTCGATCCCCTAGGCTAAGGGTTCAGACCCCCTTATATAGGCGGGGGTCTGGTTACAGGTTAGGTGGCCGACTGCCCGGCTGCTGGCTCCTCGCGGCTGCGTCTTCGGCGTGATCTCCTAGCCCACCGCTAGCCCCTTCTGATAGTTGCACTTTATAAAGCACCTTTTCCCCCCTTTGGACCGGCATCTGGGAGGCATATGCCCTTTCTTTTGCCTCGGATCCTTTCATGGGGAAGGCTCCTGCTTGCTGGTTGGTGGAGGCCGGTCGTGGCAGGCGTCACTCCCGTCCTTTGCCCCTGGCGATCTTGTCGGGGCCAGACTGCTTTCAGCGACATAGCCGTTGGAGGAATCTTATCTTCATCGCCCGGCTCTGGCTCTCCTCGGTGGAGTCGCCAGCCGGCTGCTGGCGCAGCCGGCCCTTTAGCTGGAGCCGGTCTTTCTTACTTGACGCCGTGGAGACTCCTGGGACGCCAGCCGGCATACAGCGCTGCCCTTGGCATACCCCAGAAGTCATCCCCACGACACTAGCCCCCGAAACTGGCGAAGTCTCATGGGCTTGCATGGGACTTCAGCGGGTTCCTTCGCTCGCCGAAGTCTTGCTCATTTCTATCGAAGTCCCAGGATTTGTCGTCCGGCTCGGAGACCGCCGATCCTGAGGTTTAGCCACGCGGAGCGTCGCCGGCCGTCTCGGGACATACCGGCTTCGCACCCCACCCAGCTGGCGATCGCTGTGCTACTGACTGCAGACGCCCGGCTCCTCGGGACTTGCTCCCTTGGGGCCTAGGCCGAGACACCACTTGTCCATGCGCCGCACTGTCACGTCCAATCGGCTCTGGCTCCATGATCCTACGTGGCAACCGCAGCGGTTGCTTAATCCTCGCGCGGTCGTGGCGCACGACGGGGAGGGCGGTTGCCAGCTCATCGTGGGTAAGGCGAGCGACCGATCCGCCCTCCTTCTTTTAAACCGGGGACCGTTCTCAAAATAACTCACCAGTCCCCCGCTTCTCTTCTTCCCTTAGCGCTCGCTTCCCCCCAAAATCCTCTGCCTCCGAGCTTCTCTTCAACAGATTTAGGGTTTTCTGCTCACTCCGCCGCCATTCCGCTCATCCAGATCCGCACCCGAATGGCTCCCAAAACATCCCGGCCCAAAGGGAAGGGGGCGGCCCCGGACAAGGACGCCGCTCCATCCTCTTTACCGAAGGGATCCTGGGAATGCTCTTGGGTGAAGGAGAAGCAGATCGAGCTGCTGCGCCAAGGTCGAGTGCTTCCGCCCGCGGATCTCGTGGGATGTCGCCCTGCCGGCGGCGAGCGAGTTCCCGCTCCTGAGCCTGGGGAGACGGTGGTCTTTTACGACCATTTCCCCCGGGGCTTCGCGCTGCCCGCCAGCAGCTTCCTGCGCCAATTCCTGGATCACTTTCATTTGCAGCCGCACCACCTTGGGGCGAATGCGATGATGACGCTGGCCGCATTCGCGGCCCTTTGCAAAGCATACTTGGGCATCTGGCCCAACGTCGAGCTGTTTCGCCGGCTGATCTACTTCAAGACTCAGACAGCTGACATCGTTCCCATAGTGTGCGGGACGGCCTCCTTCTACGCACGCAAGACCGCGGACTTCCCCGGATTGAAGGGGAAAGAGTCTTGCAAAAAGTGGCAGCGCTCCTTCTTCTATGTGAAGAATCTGAAGGAGGGCGCAGACCATATCAACCTGCCGCCCTTTGACGCGAACGGGCCTGAGCGGGACAGCTGGAGTGCTTCTCTCCCTCGTGCCACGCCGGACGTGGAGAAGATTCTCTAGCGGATCTCTGCTCTGCAGAAGGATGGCGGCCTGAAGCCGCTCGACCTCCTGCTCGCCTTTTTGGTCGCCCGCGTGTCGCCCCTCCAGTGCCGCTCGCACAAGATGTGCTTCCTAGGATCAGCCAGGGATCCAACTCGTCATTCTTCCAGGGCGCTGTCAGCGACTGAGGTGGCGCGGAAGGCGAATCGAGTTGCTGATATCAAGCTTCCGGCCTCGTGGAAGTGGGGCCTGAAGCCTCATGACCGGAGTAACCCGATCGCTGAGGTACGCTTGTCGGGCTTGGCTTCAGTCTCTTCCCCTTTGCGATTCTGATCATCTGACCTTTATTTGTCTGGCTCAGGCAGAACTTGTTCGCTTTGCAGACCGCAGAGAACTCGGCCCTGCGTCAAGCCAGCTTTGCTGCTGACAGGGCGGAGTCGGATGACGAGGTTGTGTGGGATGATGCTAAGGAGGACGAGGATGCCGGCTCCCACGCCGCCGTCGAGAGCTCAAGCGCCACCCATGGCAACAAAGGAAGTGAAGAGCTCGTAGACTCGGGCGAGCCCCTCAGCCACTCCAGTAAGTTTCCAGGTCCCTCCTCCTTAAGAGACTGGTCCGAGGATGATGATGATGAAACAGGGTCGGTTGCCACCCCCGGGGGTGCAGCCCTTCATGTAGCCGCCACGGCCGCTGCCGGAGCTCAAGCCCCCCCGATCGTGGACCTGCCAGAGTCTCCGGAGCAGCATCCTGTTGCTCCAAAGCTGGTCGGCTCGAAGCTGGCAGACCCTGAGGGGACTGGAGGCATGTCGGCTGGCGCCAAGAGAAGGAGCCAGCCGCCTCAGACCGAGCCGGCTGAGAAGCGAAGGAAACTGGAGCCGGCGACGAAGAACCAGCTCCATCCTAAGATGAAGAAGGTGACCAAACGGCCGGCCACCACCATAGCCGGGTAAGCTTTCCACCTCAGTGCTTTTCACCGCTATTGGCCGTTGTAGCTCTGATCGACTTAATTATGAGGTGCCTCCATCGTAGGTCTCCCATTGCCATTGATCTGATTACACAGCCTCCCCCTGCTTCCGCATCAGGGGAAGCTGAGACCTCGACTCCTGACCTCCCGCGCAATAAGAGAGTGCGCAGGGAGGATGCTAGCGGTGACTTGGGTCGCGCTGAAGAGGATCGCCATTCCCCGCGGTTGGAATCTGTCACGAGCAAAGCTAAGGCGGAGGAGCCTGTCCGCCCGGAGGTGCCGGCGAATGCTGTTTCCAGCCCAGCTGCCGCGACCGAGGCCGAACCCATGCCAGCCGGGGAAATCACCTCGGCGGAGGCTGCCACGCCTCCTCCCGCCATCGAAGATGCTGCGGTGGGGGGTGTCATCGCTGTCCACACGTCCTCTGACCCGCCCAGCCAAGAAGACACGCGCGAGGCCGCGACGAAAGCGACGGAAGAAGCCCCGGTGCGCGCGGGGTTGTTGGAGCCCTTGGAGCCGGCTGCCCGGACCTCTTCCAGCCCTGGGCTTGCACCGAGCGCGCAGGCTGTAGTGCCTGCATTTGGGATAGGGGCTGGCACGGCCGCTGGCCCTCTTTTCTTTGGGCTGGCCTCCAATTCTGGCGAGGCTTCTCAGGGACCCCTCACCACTCGGGTGGTGGGGAGCGAGCATGATGAAGCCTCTCTGGCTCCTGAGGTTGCGACCAAGGACATCTCGAGGGGGAAAGCTCCTGCTGCTATGGCCGGGTCCGACGTTGGGAGTTTGAGCTCTGCCAGCCAGCTTCAGCAAGAATGGGCGGACACCGCCTCGAGCATCGAAGCCGGAGAAAAACTCAAGGTCCAGGGTAGCAAACTGACCCTGGCGGAGCAGAACAAGCAGTTCTCTATCGTCAAGGAGTCGCTACAGAACATCGGCCTCCAGTTCCTCGATGCAGCACGGACGACCAATGTAAGTACCACGCCTTTAGCCTTTGATTTCTTCTGCTGGTTAAGAGGCGAGGCCCGTAGCTCTGTGGCCCATTTCACCATGCACCCTAGCCCCCGAGTTTCGAGGTAGCTGTAGTGGTAGCTGGCTTGAAAATGAATCTCGCTAAGAAGCATTGCCTTTCTATCTTCTACAGGATCTGAATGCGCTCCGAGCCAGCGTCTTCCAGAAACTGCTGGCGAAGTATCGCACCGGTAAGGTTCAGTACCAGGATCTAAAAAAGGAGCTAGAGAAGCTGTCCGGTAAGCCCAGGACCCTATGCTTTGAAACGCTACTACTGCCCTTCCCGCTCTCACACTCCCATTCTCAGATGCTGCCTCGCTCATCTCCTCGCTTGAGTCCTGGCTGGTCAACTCGATGTCGGCCGACGCGGTTGAGCTGCTCAAACAAAAGCATGCGGAGGAGCTTCAAAGCATGCAGACTCAAGCTGCCCGGGCTCGGGAGTTAGAGACGGAGCTGACGAAGGCTCGAGAGGCGGAGTCATCGCTGCGGCTGGAATTTGACCACCAGCTGGCCAAGGAGCAAGGAATTCTCTCTGCGAAGTACGCTAGCGAGGTGGACGAGCTTTGCGCGTCGCTGGAAAGCAAAGTCGAGAGCCGTGACGCCCAGATCAACGAGCTGGAAACTCTCTGAAAGCTTGACAGTGAGCAGCATGACAAGGAAATCGGCGTTTGGCGCGCCCAGGACCACAAACTCCAGTCCGGCCTGCTGGGATTGGAGCACGCTCTTCATGGTACATTTGCCTCTCCGTTTCCCAGCTTTCGCTTCTTCACGCTGTTTCCTCACTCTCTGATTGCTTTCGCAGAGGCTTTTCCCGACTCCGACGGGGCCGCGGCAGCTGCGCTGGAGGAGTATAGGGCGGAGCACGAGATCATCCCTAGCAGCGACCCCAAGGCCCAGCTTTCCTCTGGGGAATTGATGGCATTGGTTAAAGGCCGGCTTCACCCAGTTGCCAGGCTGGGCAGGGATCTCCGCCAAGCTGTTGTTTCTGTCTTCAAAGCTTTGTGGCCTGGGCGAGCGGTGCCTGATGGGATCCGGACGCTCCTCAAGTGGATCCCGCTCGCGTCCAACCGGGTCGACGTCTGGAAGGAGTCCGCGGCTCAAGCTGGCGCTGCACAAGCTTTGGAGTTTGTGCTCTCGTGGTATCCAGGCGTTAACCTGGACCAACTAGAGAACCTTCGCGAGGGCGGATCGGCAGGCCTCGACAAAGCCAAGCTCCGCCAACGCGCTTGCGCCATCAAGGAGTGTGCCGATACCGACGTGCTCTTCAATGCTGGGGATAGCGACGAGTCCTTGGACGGCGTGGATTTTGAAGAGCCCAGCTCTATGGAGGTACCCCAGAAGGCCCCCGAGGATCTCGCTGACAACTCCATTCCTCTGTCCCCCAGCGGCGACGACTTCGTCTTGGCAGCTCGAACTGGCGACGTTGCTCCGCTGGATCCGACCGGCTCGCCGATGGCCCCCTGACTGTGTCAAGGTTTCTTTGCTCGTTTGTATGTGTACCGAACTCATGCCCTGCCTAGTGACATTTCACTCGCGTACACCGATGACGTTTCGTCCTAAGTCCTTTATGCATCGATTTCTAATTGTTCGTGAACTGGATTTTGCATGATCTCTCTCGACTTTTTCCTTTATCTCCCCATCCTTCGGCCCTTCTACCCCCAACCGGCAGCCTGGTGCCGGTTGGTCTCCCTTGGACTGGCAGCCGAATGCCAGTCTAGGGTGGGAGCGTGCCGCGGGATGAGGAGTAGTACTTCGGTGCGTAAAAGATCTAGCTCGGTCTAGCCCACGCACAACTATTGACCGATGTACGCAGTCCTTAGGTGAACGACGACACTTTCGACGTCTTTGGCGTCTCTTCTTCTTAGCGATTTTCCTAAGTGGGTGACCCACCGGCTCCATTCCTAGGGCCTATCCCGGGCCTGGGACAGAGGTTAGGCTCGAGGTCCGATCTGCACGCAGTACTCGTTCGTTTGACAAGAAGTTCGATTCGGCGTGTTTTTGGGCGTTTCCTCTTAGCGATTTTCCTAAGTGGGTGACCTGCCGGCCCCAATCCCTTGGCCGATCTCGCGCTAGGGATGGAGGTTAGGCTCGAGGTCCGATCCGCACGCAGTACTCGTTCGTCTGACAAGAGGTTCGTCGATTTGAGGCAGCCGGCTCCCATTCGAAGCCGGCCTTCAGCCCCCGGGAATAATGTTAGAAAGGCAAAAGATACTTTCAAGCATTTTTTTATAGGGTCAGCCGTATGCCGCCCAACTTTGTTTTATTCAACAACACTTGTTCAGGATACAAGGTTCTTTTTGCCTTGGCAAGCCAAAGGTCTTAAGCGATTCTCGACTTGTCTCGGGCGAGGCCACGACGCACACCCTCCTACCTCGAGGAAGGGCCAGCCCCCGAGACAAGATTTTCGGCCTCCTTGCCCACTTCGGGTGGGTCTTCCTTGGCGTCGCCTACCGGCTTGAAGCGAGGAGACTATGAGCTTGGTGCCGTATGGCCTGGCCGGGTCGCCTCCACCCGCTGCAGCAGCTGGCGCTTTTCCTCAGCGATGACCAGAGCCTCCGCCAGCTTGGAACTGGCTCTCGCGCATTCAATGGACTTTTTGTAGCATCCGGAGACAGTGATCACCCCACAAGGACCAGGAAGCTTCATCTTCAGGTAGGCGTAGTGCGGGACAGCCATGAACTTGGCCAAGGCTGGCCGGCCGAGAAACGCGTGATAGGGGCTGTTAAGGTCTACCACCTCGAACCAAATTGGCTCACGACGATGATTGTCCTTTTCGCCAAACAGCACTTCCAGTTGGATCTTCCCCATTGGCGTGCAAGAGTGCCCCGGCACAATCCCATGAAAGGTCAACTTGGTTGGTTTTAGCTGGATTGCAGGAATTCCCAGCTTCTCCATCGTGGTGCGATAGAGCAGGTTGATGCTGTTGCCTCCATCGATGAGCACACGCGAGAAGCGGCAGGTATGCGTGTCTGAAAACACGATTGGGTCCAGGACCAGCGCGTAGCCCCCGGGTCTAGGCATGAGTGGCGGGTGGTCCTCGCGCCCCCAGGTGATGGACACTTCAGACCAATGCATGTACTGCGGCCCAACTTGCATAACCGCGTTCACTGCAACTCCAAACCAAGGTTCATCCTTTGGGTCTTCCGTCTGGGAAGTGAACACGTGATACTATTCCACATTGGCTTCCTCCGGGAAGTCCCCGGGCTTCCTTGAACTGCAGCCACTTGCTGGGAACCGTACTTGTTATCTCGACGCTCGTCTTTCCTCTTGCCATGTCGATCACGGTTGTGATGTCCACCCTGGCCGGATGTCCGCTGAGATTGGCCTCCGGCTGGCGCCGGCTCAGCGTATTGCACTCTTGCAGCGGAGTCGGTGGAAGCGTACTTGTCCGCTATCGCCATGAAATCAGCCATTGTCTTCGGCTCGGCTCGGTGAAGCTTGTGCTTCAACAAGGTTCCTTCTCTGCATCCGTCCGTGAAGTAGCCAATGGCTTGCTCCTCACCCACTCCTTCGCATGAGTTGCGCAGATCGGACCATCTCATGAGGTAGTCACGGTCTGGCTCATCCGGGCCTTGCTTGCAGAGGGCCAGTTGCCGTGGGCGGGGCGGTCGCTTGTAGGTTCCCGTGAAGTTTTTGATAAATGCTTCTTGGAAATCATGCCAGGAGTTGATCTGCAGAGCCGGCATGCTGTTAAGACACGTCCGAGCAGATCTTGTGAGCATGAGCGGTGTGTAGCGCACTGCTTGATGGGTTCGTAGCATAGAAAACAAAAATTTTCCTACGCGTGAACGCATAAACTGGCCAAGAAACTCTATGAGATGGTAGCAACGGATACTCACCCTCGACGACCGTGAGCGGGGATTACGTTCCCACACAAACGTTGACGATGGAGAGTTGGTGAAGACGCACGTAGTCGACGTAGTTGTTCACTTGATGTAGTCGACGTCGTGGTTCACTTGACGATCACAAGATCGTGTAGCCGGCGCCACAAGTGGCAGCGCCCCCGTACTCGCACACACGTGCAGCTCGACGTCGACTCCTCCACGCCCTCAGTCCAGCGGGGCAGCGGAAGAAGGGATCCGCCGGACACTCCTTCACACACTTCTAAAGTGGGTGAACTACGAACTACAATTCCGGCAGAGCTTCGCTAAGCTAAGACGGAAAGTGGACAGCAACTATGCAAGGGAGGGAGGATCAAGAAGTGTGTGACCAAGGGAGAGAGGGGGGGTTTATATAGAGGAGGAGGGCAGCCAAGGGGCTGGCCGGCCAAGGGCCTCCCCTCCTCTTCATTTCCCCTCTTTATTCCCTTTATGGAGATTAATCCCTCATCAACATGAGGTAACCCCCATTTTAATGCATGACATTCATGCCAATTAAAATTCACACTTATTGATTTAATAAAACATTTTTATTTCTTTAATATTTGTTAATTCATTCAATTAACAAACATTAACAAATACACCCTTGAGTTATTTCGATATCCCGAAACAGTTTCGGTGCTTTTCTGAAACAACCCTTATGCTGTCCTGTAATTCGATCGGAGTATCGTATCCACTCAAAAACGATGACGAGCCTTAAGTGTGTCACCCTACGGTTCGTGAATAACGTGGACATGATCGAGACTCCTCTCCGATCAATAATCAACAGCGGGATCTGGAAATCCATGATGACTCCCACTTACTCAACGATGAACTAGTGATCGTGTGAACCGGTAACGAACATAGTTAATTCCTTTTGTCTCACGATATTATTACTTGTCCGAGATCCGATCATTTGGTATCAACCATACCTAGTTCGATCTCGTTCCCGACAAGTCTCTTTACTCGTTCCGTGATAATGCATTCCTGTGACCTAGTCACATGCTTGCAAGCGATTCCAATGCAATATCACCGAGAAGGGCCCAGAGAATATCTTTCCGTCATCCGGATGGACAAATCCCACTCTTGATCCATGAGCCTCAACTAATACTTTCAGAGTACCCAAATCAACCTTTATAATCACCCTATTACGGTGTGACGTTTGATATCATCAAAGTACCCTTCCGGTATCAGTGATTAACATGATCTCATGGTCTAAGGATTAGAACTACTTCGCATGAGTTTGATATAGCAATGAACTTGATGACTTGATCGTATTGCTATTCGTACTGTGGGTGTGTGTGTTCATCACATCATTCCTCTAATGATATGACCCCGTTATTAACAACATCCAATGTTCATGATCAGGAAACCTTGATCATCAGTTAATCAACGAGCTAGTATAAAAGAGAGGCTTTACTAGGAACCCTTTTAGTTTATTAATCACACAAGTATTAATGTTTCCGATTAATACAATTCTAGCATGAAAAATAAACATCTATTATGAACACGGAATAATATAATAACAACTTTATTATTGCCTCTCGGGCATATTCCTTTCAGTCTCCCACTTGCACTAGAGTCAATAATCTAGATTACATAGTGATGAATCTAACACCCATTGAGTTCTGGTGCTGATCATGTTTTGCCTTGGGGAGAGCTTTAGTCAACGGGTCTGCCACATTCAGATCCGTGTGCACTTTGCAAATCTTTACATCACCATCCGCGACATGTTCACGGATGGAGTGAAATCGGCGCTTTACATGCTTGAATTTCTTGTGAGACCTTGGCTCCTGAGTATTGGCTATGGCACCATTGTTGTCACAATAGATAACCATTGGATCCAATGCACTCGGAACCACACCCAGTTCGGATATGAACTCCTTCATCCAAACTGCTTCTTCTGCCGCTTCTGAAGCAGCAATGTATTCCGCCTCTGTTGTTGATCTCGCCACCACGCTTTGCTTGGAACTCCTCCAGCTTACTGCTCCTCCATTCATAACAAATACGTACCCGGATTGAGACTTAGAGTCATCCGGATCAGTGTCGAAGCTAGCATCGATGTAACAACTTGCGACGAGCTCTTCTTCACCGCCATATACGAGAAACATATCCTTAGTCCTTCGTAAGTACTTAAGGATATTCTTAACCGCCGTCCAGTGTTCCAAACCTGGATCAGATTGGTACCTACTAGTCAAACTAATAGCATGTGCCACATCTGGTCTTGTACATAACATGGCATACATGATAGAGCCTATGGCAGAGGCATAGGGAATCTTATTCATTTCTTCTCTATCTTCAGCTGTAGCCGGACCTTGAGTCTTACTCAAGATCTTTCCTTGCAACATAGGTAAGAACCCTTTCTTACTATCTTCCATTCTAAACTTCTTTAGAATCTTGTCAAGGTATGTACTTTGCGATAGCCCAATTAAGCGTCTCGATCTATCTCTATAGATTTTGATGCCTAAAATATACGCCGCTTCACCAAGGTCTTTCATTGAAAACTTACTGTTTAAGTAATCTTTTACGCTCTTCAAAAGTTCCGTATCATTTCCAATCAGCAATATGTCATCCACATATAATATTAGAAATGCTACAGAGCTCCCACTCACTTTCTTGTAAATACAAGTTTCTCCATAAGTTTTGACAAATCCAAACCCTTTGATAACTTCGTCAAAACGGAGATTCCAACTCCGGGATGCTTGCTTCAGTCCATAAATGGATCGCTGAAGCTTGCATACCTTGTCAGCATCCTTAGGATCAACAAAACCCTTGGGCTGTACCATGTACAACTCTTCCTCAATGTTACCATTAAGGAACGCGGTTTTCACATCCATCTGCCAAATTTCATAATCGAAAAATGCAGCAATTGCTAACATAATCCTAACAGACTTTAGCATCGCTACGGGTGAGAAAGTCTCATCGTAGTCAATTCCTTGAATTTGTCGGAAACCTTTTGCGACAAGTCGTGCTTTATAGACGGTCACATTACCATCAGCGTCTGTTTTCTTCTTGAAAATCCATTTATTCTCAACGGCCTTTCGGTCATTGGGAAGTTCCACCAAAGTCCATACTTGGTTTTCATACATGGATTCCATTTCGGATTTCATGGCTTCATGCCATTTGTTGGAATCTGGGCTCATCATCGCTTCATCATACGTCGCAGGGTCATCGTTCTCAACAATGGCATTTACGACAAGATCACCGTACCATTCAGGAGCAGCGCGTGTTCTTGTCGACCTGCGAGGTTCGGTAGTATCCTCTTTTGGAGTTTCATGATCTTTATCATTAGCTCCCACTTCATTTGGTGAAGTCACCACCGGAACGGTTTCCGGCGCTGCGCCACTCGCCAATTCATGAAGAGGAGGTTCAATAACCTCATCGAGTTCTACCTTCCTACTATTCACACCTTTCGAGAGAAACTCCTTCTCCAAAAAGGATCCGTTCTTAGCAACAAACACTTTGCCTTCGGATCTGTGATAGAAGGTGTACCCAATTGTTTCTTTAGGGTATCCTATGAAGACACATTTTTCCGCTTTGGGTTCGAGTTTATCAGGCTGAAGTTTCTTCACATAAACATCGCATCCCCAAACTTTTAGAAATGACAGCTTAGGTTTGTTTCCAAACCATAATTCATACGGTGTCGTTTCAACGGATTTAGATGGAGCCCTATTTAAAGTGAAAGCGGCTGTTTCTAGCGCATAACCCCAAAAAGATAGTGGCAGATCGGTAAGAGACATCATAGACCGAACCATATCCAATAAAGTACGGTTACGACGTTCGGATACACCATTTCGTTGTGGCGTTCCAGCGGGAGTGAGTTGTGAAACTATTCCACATTCTCTCATATGTGCGCCAAACTCGTAACTAAGATATTCTCCTCCACGATCGGATCGTAGAAATTTAATCTTTCTGTTACGATGATTTTCTACTTCACTCTGAAATTCTTTGAACTTTTCAAACGTTTCAGACTTGTGTTTCATTAAGTAAATATACCCATATCTACTTAAGTCATCAGTGAAAGTAACAAAATAACGATATCCACCACGCGCCGGCACACTCATAGGTCCACATACATCGGTATGTATGATTTCAAACAAGTCTGTCGCCCGTTCCATTGAACCGGAAAACGGCGTTCTAGTCATCTTGCCCATAAGGCATGGCTCGCATGTTTCAAATGATTCATAATCAAGTGATTCCAGAAGTCCATCCGAATGAAGTTTCTTCATGCGTTTAACACCAATATGACCTAAACGGCAGTGCCACATGTATGCGGCTATATCATCATTTGACTTAATTCTTTTGGCATTCACATTATGAATATGTGTTTCATTACTATCAAGATTTAAAAGAAATAAACCTTTCTTCTCAGGTGCATGTCCATAAAAGATATTATTCATATAAATCGAACAACCATTGTTCTCAGACTGAAATGAATAATTGTCTCGCATTAAACAAGATCCGGATATAATGTTCATGCTCAACGCAGGCACCAAATAACATTTATTCAGGTTTAAAACTAATCCAGATGGTAAATGTAGAGGCAGCATCCCGACGGCGATCACATCAACTTTTGATCCATTGCCGACGCACATCGTGACCTCATCCTTCGCAAGTTGCCGCCTATTCCTTAGCCCCTGTTTCGAGTTACATATGTGAGCAACCGAACCGGTATCAAATACCCAGGTGCTATTGCGACTACTAGTAAGGTACACATCAATAACATGTATATCATATATACCTTTGTTAATCTTCCCGTTCTTCTTATCCGCCAGATACTTTGGGCAGTTGCGCTTCCAGTGCCCCGTTTCCTTGCAGTAGAAACACTCAGTTTCAGGTTTAGGACCAGCCTTGGGTTTCCTCTCAGAACCGGCAACAGATTTGCCGTCCTTCTTGTTTCTACCCTTGGACTTATTATCCTTTCTACCTCTCTTGAAACTAGTGGTCTTATTGACCATCAACACTTGATGTTCCTTTTTAATCTCCACTTCTGCAGTCTTAAGCATTGAGAGAAGCTCGGGGAGAGACTTCCTCATGCCCTGCATGTTGTAGTTCATCACAAAGCTCTTGAAGCTAGGTGGGAGAGATTGGAGAACCCGATGTATTCCCAACTCATTGGGAATCGTTATTCCCAAGGAGATGAGCTTATCGGCGTACCCAGACATTTTGAGTACGTGCTCACTAACGGAGCTGTTCTCTTCCATCATGCAGCTAAAGAACTTTTCTGAACCATCATAACTCTCTACGGCAGTATGGGAGTCGAAGATCAGTTTCAACTCTCCCATTGTATCATAAGCGTTGCTGTTCTCGAAACGTTTTCGCAGCTCCGGCTCAAGTCCATACAGTATGCCGCAATGAACTAAACTGTGGTCCTCCTTACGAGTCAGAAAAACATTTTTCTCTTCATCGGGAGCATCTTCTGCAGGCGGGTTACCTAGCGGTGCCTCAAGCACATAGCCCTTTTGAGAGGCATTGAGGAGGATCCTCAAGTTAAGTGCCCAGTTGGTGAAGTTGCTACCGTTGGTGGCTAGTTTTTCTTTCTCCATGAACGCATTGAAATTCAGAGCAGGTGGTGCCATGATCTACAAATTATTTGCAAAGTTAACTTAGACTAAGTTCATAATAGAATGAGTTCAGGTTAAATCAAATTCTACGTGAACTCCCACTTAAAAACAACATCCCTCCTAGTTTTCTTAAGTGATTACACGAACCAAATCCACTATACCGCAACCGATCATCACGTGCAACGGTATAGTTTCAAAGGCGAACATCGCAATGTTCATCATATCAACCATATGACTCATGCTTAACCTTTCGGTTCGTGTTCCGAGGCCATGTCTGTACATGCTAGGCTCGCCAAGTAGAACCACAACATTTGCGTGTGTAAAACTGTCTTACACCCGTCATATGTGAACGTAGAGTCTATCACACCCGATCATCACGAGGTGTCTCAAAACGACGAACTTTCGTGACGGTGCATGTTATGGGAGAACACATTTTATCTTGATATTTATGTGAGAGGGATCATCTTATAATGCTACCGCGCGATCAAATCTAAGCAGAATAAGATGCATAAAAGGATAAACATCACATGCATATATAATGTGATATGATATGGTCCTTCACGCACTCGATCTCCATCTTGTGCGTCATGGCATGATCTCCATCATTCCACCGGCATAGCACCAAGGTCCATGGTGCGCCAACTTGGTTGTCTTCCTCCATTACAATATATCACTTGGATATATATATACGGCACGCAGGCCATTTAAATGTAAAGACAACCATATGGCTCCTGCCGGTTGTTTATATCTTACAAAAAGGATCATCGCATACAATTTGTAACATAAACAACTTGACCATATCACATCACATGCCCCTGCAAAAACAAGTTAGACGTTTCTAATTTGTCTTGCATATTTTACGTGGCTTGGGGCTTTCTAGGAAGAACCGTTCTTACCTACGAACAAGAACCACAACGGTGATAAAAATATTATTAACAACTCTTTGTAAAATAGATCATAACTATAGTGGGAGAAACGTGCACCCGCAAAGCCACATATGCCGAAGCATGTCAAGTGTGGGACAAGTCTCGTGAACGTGGTCACGTAAGGTTAGTCTCGGGCAGCTTCAATCCCACTATGCCACTATGATCCAAAATACCAAAAAATTGCAATAACATGATCATCAACGCCCACATCCACATGTGTTCTAACCGTGCATACCAACTACGCATAGAGATGGCTCTGATACCACTGATGGGTTCGTAGCATAGAAAACAAAAATTTTCCTACGCGTGAACGCATAAACTGGCCAAGAAACTCTACGAGATGGTAGCAACGGATACTCACCCTCGACGACCGTGAGCGGGGATTACGTTCCCGCACAAACGTTGACGATGGAGAGTTGGTGAAGACGCACGTAGTCGACGTAGTTGTTCACTTGATGTAGTCGACGTCGTGGTTCACTTGACGATCACAAGATCGTGTAGCCGGCGCCACAAGTGGCAGCGCCCCCGTACTCGCACACACGTGCAGCTCGACGTCGACTCCTCCACGCCCTCGGTCCAGCGGGGCAGCGGAAGAAGGGATCCGCCGGACACTCCTTCACACACTTCTAAAGTGGGTGAACTACGAACTACAATTCCGGCAGAGCTTCGCTAAGCTAAGACGGAAAGTGGACAGCAACTATGCAAGGGAGGGAGGATCAAGAAGTGTGTGACCAAGGGAGAGAGGGGGGTTTATATAGAGGAGGAGGGCAGCCAAGGGGCTGGCCGGCCAAGGGCCTCCCCTCCTCTTCATTTCCCCTCTTTATTCCCTTTATGGAGATTAATCCCTCATCAACATGAGGTAACCCCCATTTTAATGCATGACATTCATGCCAATTAAAATTCACACTTATTGATTTAATAAAACATTTTTATTTCTTTAATATTTGTTAATTCATTCAATTAACAAACATTAACAAATACACCCTTGAGTTATTTTGATATCCCGAAACAGTTTCGGTGCTTTTCTGAAACAACCCTTATGCTGTCCTGTAATTCGATCGGAGTATCGTATCCACTCAAAAACGACGACGAGCCTTAAGTGTGTCACCCTACGGTTCGTGAATAACGTGGACATGATCGAGACTCCTCTCCGATCAATAATCAACAGCGGGATCTGGAAATCCATGATGACTCCCACTTACTCAACGATGAACTAGTGATCGTGTGAACCGGTAACGAACATAGTTAATTCCTTTTGTCTCACGATATTATTACTTGTCCGAGATCCGATCATTTGGTATCAACCATACCTAGTTCGATCTCGTTCCCGACAAGTCTCTTTACTCGTTCCGTGATAATGCATTCCTGTGACCTAGTCACATGCTTGCAAGCGATTCCAATGCAATATCACCGAGAAGGGCCCAGAGAATATCTTTCCGTCATCCGGATGGACAAATCCCACTCTTGATCCATGAGCCTCAACTAATACTTTCAGAGTACCCAAATCAACCTTTATAATCACCCTATTACGGTGTGACGTTTGATATCATCAAAGTACCCTTCCGGTATCAGTGATTAACATGATCTCATGGTCTAAGGATTAGAACTACTTCGCATGAGTTTGATATAGCAATGAACTTGATGACTTGATCGTATTGCTATTCGTACTGTGGGTGTGTGTGTTCATCACATCATTCCTCTAATGATATGACCCCGTTATTAACAACATCCAATGTTCATGATCAGGAAACCTTGATCATCAGTTAATCAACGAGCTAGTATAAAAGAGAGGCTTTACTAGGAACCCTTTTAGTTTATTAATCACACAAGTATTAATGTTTCCGATTAATACAATTCTAGCATGAAAAATAAACATCTATTATGAACACGGAATAATATAATAACAACTTTATTATTGCCTCTCGGGCATATTCCTTTCACTGCTGTCCTCTTGTTGCCACCCGCGATGTCGACGGCGGTGACATAGTCTGACAGCCAGTCTTCCGGCTTCACCAACCCAGTGTATTTGGGCATGTCGCGCGGGAGGGCGAACTTCGTCGGAAAGGGCTCATTGCGGATGCGTGGGCCAAAGCAGACCGGCCCCGCTGAAGACTCCTCCTCGTCGAACTTGGAGTCCACCAGCTGGTTGAGCCGATGGCGAGCGTCATCCTTCGGCGAGTCACGTGCGAGCGAGCTGGCTGATGACCCTGAGCGCCTTGGCCGGCTCCCTGGGCCGGCTGGACTTCCGCCGTAGACTTGCCGCGCGCCAGCTCCGCTGTGTCTGCCCGAGGGGGATGACGCGGCTTGCTGGTGACCGCAGCCGGATCTCGGGGCTGCCGGTTGTGGTGGCCAGAATGCTGGGTGCGATGGTTTCCACCGCTTTTGCCAGGAGGTCGGTTGCTCCGACTGTGCTCCGCTGGGCCATGGTTGGGTGACAAAGCTTGTCCCTGCGACTTGTTTTGGCCGGCAACGACGATGCGGTTGTCGTGCCGGGTGCCGCTCACCTCTCCGTGCGGCTCCATCGCCTGCTGCTGCAGGTCGGCGGCATCCAGGAGTTCCTGGATCCGGGCTTGCTTCTCCTGCAAGTCCTCGCCTTGCAGTCCATCCAGTTCAGAGGTGATGTAGCGCGCGGTGCGGAGGTTCTTCATGGGCATGCTGTAAGTAGGCTTGGTGATGACTGGAGGCTGCTTCGCTGAGGGCGCTGCCTGGTTCAGCTCCGCGCCCAGCTCGCGGCCTCGTTGATGAACTTTTCCCGCCCGGCTAGGACCGTCTCCAGCCGACGTGAAGCCATGGGCGGTGTTGTACTCGTGGAGCGTGGAGAGGATGCGCCAACGAGTGTCTTCGACGTCGATCGCTTCCTTCAGGAGGTTGAGACGCGTCTGCTCCAGATCCTCGGAGATCTTGACTAGATCAGCGGTGAGGTCGAGTGGAGTGCGCAGGTCCGTGATGGCGGCGTCCAACACGTCCCGCTCTGGAGGTGGAAGATCTTGTTCCGGTAGAGGTGGGTGTTTGAGCGGCGGGCGCGCGGTGCGCGGTAGGTCGCCGCCACCATCTTCCTCCAGGGCCATCACTTCAACCATGGCGCAAAGATCACTGCTTTCGCTGCAATCCGAGCCTGCATCGCAGAGAGGGTCAAGCACATCGATTACCTCTTCCGGGAAGGGCTTGGCGACATAGAAGCAGTGGCTGCCGATGTTGAGGAAGGAGCCGCTGCCACCGACGTCGTCCCCGAAGCAGGTCAAGTTGTCGCTGACATAGTCGAGGGTGCCAAACCTCTAGACGAGGCCGGAGGCGACCCTCTCGCTGGGGATCGATGGGGATCCCAGCTGGAACTTGACTCCGGTCATCGTCGCGTGTTGCCCCATGGTGGGCGCCAACTGTCATGGGAATTTGGAGACAGTAGCCATGGGGATGGCTTAACGGAGGGGCTCGACGGTGGTGACGATGGGTCCGGCTCAGGATTGTGCCAACGGAGACACCTCGGTTACCCAGGTTCAGGGCCCTCCGCGATGGAGGTAAAACCCCTACTTCCTGCCTGCTTTCTATTAGCTTTACAGTGGTTACAATGCTCTTCGAGCTGTTCGTCTAGAGGAGGAAGAAGGAGAAAGATTCGATCCCCTAGGCTAAGGGTCCAGACCCCCTTATATAGACGGGGGTCTGGTTGCAGGTTAGGTGGCCGGCTGCCCGGCTGCCGGCTCCTCGCGGCTGCGTCTTCGGTGTGATGTCCTGGCCCACCGTTGTCCCCTTCTGACAGTTGCACTTTATAAAGCGCCTTTTCCCCCCTTTGGACCGGCATCTGGGAGGCATATGCCCTCCCTTTTGCCTCGGATCCTTTCGTGGGGAAGGCTCCTGCTTGCTGGTTGGTGGAGGCCGGTCGTGGCAGGCATCACTCCCGTCCTTTGCCCCTGGCGATCTTGTCGGGGCCAGACTGCTTTCAGCGACACAGCCGTTGGAGGAATCTTATCTTCATCGCCCGGCTCTGGCTCTCCTCGGTGGAGTCGCCAGCCGGCTGCTGGCGCAGCCGGCCCTTTAGCTAGAGCCAGTCTTTCTTACTTGACACTGTGGAGACTCCTGGGACGCCAGCCGGCATACAGCGCTGCCCTTGGCATACCCCTGAAGTCATCCCCACGACAGTAAGACCCCATTGCTAGTTGTTGACATGAAACAACCACCTCTCAAAACCCAATTTTTATCTCTGTTTTACAAATGAAAAGCTCTAGCACATGTTTAATCACTGCTTCCCTCTGTGAAGGGCCTTTCTTTTACTTTATGTTGAGTCTCCACCTTCTATCTTTATGCACCGTCTAAGAGAGCATAGTTGTCATTCTGAGTATAATGTGCATTGTCCCAAAGTTAATTTTCATTGATTGATTCATGATGTTGGTTTCACCTGTTCTTAAATTACTTGTATCTAGTCGCCCTCTTAAACTTGAAGGTGTCCTATGCATTTATGTTTTGCTCTCTCATGAAAGACAAGCTGAAAACCATTTGTATGTTTTTCCATATGATTTGAACACACGTTTGACTTTCATTGTTTCATTTTCATGATCTTTCATTTGTGTTCATTTTCATGTTATAACATGGTTGCTAAGTTTCTTCTAGGGCTTTCTATTTTCATGCCCTCGGGTCCTTCGTTGTACTCAGTTTTCCCCAGCTCCTTAGTTTTTCCTCAGTTTTCCCCAAGCCCTTGTCTGAAACCCTCACAAGGAGCTCGGACGGGAGGAATCCCGTTCAGTTGACTGTTCCGTGCTGACGAGTGGGGCCGTGTCATGTGGGGCCACGTCGTGTGGGGCTGGTAGAAAGGGACCGCGTGGGATAGGATGAGACCATGTTTGGTCATACGAGCGGAGCGGGGGGCGTAGCGTGTGGGGCTGTAGCGTGTGGAGCCGTGTGGGTTCGGGACGTGGGCACGAGTGGTTTCTGTCTCTTTCGCCCAGATTAGCAGTTTTCAATGCACCTTTTTCCTCTCTCTCGCTCGATCTCATTCATTCTTGATTGCCCAAATTCATAGCAAATCTAGAGCAGCTTCTCCTTCTGTTTTTAATGCCATTCATTTCTTTATGCCTTCGTTTTTACCCAATCAGGTAGGAAATCTAGGGCACAAATCCAGAGAAAATATATGATAAGCTGCATACATCAGCCAACATAGCATAGATATATTCACGACAGATCCAACAGTACTACCGATAGATCCAACATAAGCTACATTTTACATGAATTTAAGCTTGGAGGCTGCGCAGGTGAATCCCAAGTGCTTTGTGTTGGGCCATGAACGCATGCACGTTCACGGTCGTTCCAACTCTAGCGCCACATCTGCCAATGGATTCAGCATGGTTCACCAGGCAGTTAAAGTCGGTGGCGCAGAGCTTCCTGTTGGAGAAGGGGCACCTGTAAATGCCTTGAACAAAGTGGCCATCGTAATGGTCGGACTGCAGCCTCCTGAGGACGTGACGAGTCTTGGTGTGGAAGAACTCGTTGTCGCTGTCGACGTCGCTGCTCTGCACCTGTCACGTAGCACCAAAGATCATGTCAAAAACACGGAGTCAATTGCAACGATGATGGAATAGAGAGTGAACAAAAGATCATGCATGATAATATGGGCACGAAAAAAAGAGGTAGCCTCAGTTACATTGGACACACTTATATCCAGGATTTGAGTCAGTGAACCAAAGATCATGCACAATAAATTTTTACACACCAATTATTCACTGACCAAACCCTGAATCAATTTGTGCCCAAATATTCATCATCATCGGCACAAATTAACCGGATGGGATTGATTACTCACATAAGTTAACCGAATCTTAAACAAAAGCAAATCACAAACACTAATAACGCAAGATCTAGAACTAGGACCAGACGAACCCTAATAACGCAAGATCTAACACAAAAGGATTGAACTAAGAACAGACGAACCCTAATAACGCAAGATCTAACACAAAAGGATTGAACTAGGAACAGACGATCCCTAATAACGCTAGAACTAACACAAAAGGATTGAACTAGGAACAGACAAACCCTAATAATGCTAGATCTAACACAAAAAGGATTGAAATGGGATAAGAACAAGGGAACAAAGGGTTACCTCCGGCTCATCATCGACGATGCTGGTATCGTAGGGGTTCTTCGGCGCGACGTACGACACTGGTTCGTACGGGTCCCAAGCGACGGGGGCCTGGACGGGGGCAGCGGCCGATGCGCCGGCAGCTGATGTGCCGATGGCTACATTGGAAGCAGCGACGTGGGCTTGGACGGGGGCGGCGGCCGATGCGCCGGCGGCTGATGCGCCGCCGGCTACGTTGGAAGTAGCGACGGGGGCCTGGACGGCGGCGGCAGCCGATGCGCCGGCGGCTACGTCGAAAGCACCGACAATGGGCATCTCATTCTTCTCCATCACCGGCGGTTTTCTTCGGGGTTTTTGCTTTGGTTGTGGAGAAGATGATGGGACAGGAAAGGCGGTTGCAGTGAGAATGAGAGAGTGGGCGAGCGTCGAGGGAGAGAAAGAGGGGCTCTATAAAGATGAAGGTGGCGTGTACCGCAACACGCGTCCGCTATGCACGGCTGCAGCGTGCACCGCGACACGAGGCTAACCCTGGGGCGTTTGGTGTACTCAGTTATAACCTCGGGCCTTATACAGAAATTTTATCTGTACTCAGTTTTCCCCTCGAGTACTTAGACTGGCAAGTGCAATATACTCAGTTTTACCCTCAAGTAGCTGGTCAACAGAGAGTCAACAAATGAGATTAACATAGCTAATTGAGTCATTTCATGCGCAAAAAAATCCAAAAAAATTAAAAACATAGTGGCACCTACTCATGGAGTCTTCCTACGCAACCTGCCACCTAGAAAACCTTAACAAACATAGATAAATCAAGTTTTACCAGAAATTGCCACTTCTCAGAATCACTAGTAGCTATGAAGATGCATGGTTTTCCACTCAAACCCCTTTGCAAAACATCTTCCCTAAAACATAGTTTGTCTAAATGAGGCCATAATTGTCACACTCATGTATATTTGAATTGCAAATAATTTGATGTAGCCCAATATGAATTATATTGTACAAAACACGCAATTTTCATTTTGTAATTCTTTTGTTTGAATCCCTTAGTCTATTTACTATTTACGTGCTCTTGGTTTCTTAGTACTACTCAGTTTTGCCCTCAAGTACTGTCACAAATGCTCACAGAAACCCAAACTTATCCTGATTGGTTGAGCCATTGTCACACGGATCGACTCCACCAACCGTTGATCCACTGATCTAACGGGCAGTATACCCCTCTCCGTCTGTTCGTGGCCACCCCTCTCTCTCTCTGTCGGTGGACAGTGCCACCCCTCTATTTATGTGCAATAACGAGTTTGCCACGTAACTATATTCCCTCTATTTATGCATTTTTTCATGATCTAAATATATTAAACTAAAAAGTGGTATAATTTTGGTGTAAACAAGAGACATACATATTTGCGGATTTCGGTGAATGCATTATTTGTCACCCCTCTAACAATTATCAACTCTCTTTAGCATTCCTTTTCTTTTAGGGAATATAGTTTGGGATATAGTTTTGGTAATTTGAAACGGCCTAAAAGTGGTATAATTTTGGTATAAACATGAGGCATACATATTTGAGGGATTTCGGTGAATGGATTATTTATCACCCCTCTAACAATTATCAACTATCTTTAGCATTCCTTTTCTTTTAGGGAATATAGTTTTGGCAATTTGAAACGGCCCAAAAGTGGTATAATTTTGGTAGAAACATGAGACATACATATTTGGCATATTTGGGGGATTTCGGTGAATGGATTATTTATCACCCCTCTAACAATTATCAACTTTCTTTAGCATTCCTTTTCTTTTAGGGAATATAGTTTTGGTAATTTGAAACGGCCCAAAAGTGGTATAATTTTGGTAGAAACATGAGACATACATATTTGGCATATTTGGGAGATTTCGGTGAATGGATTATTTATCACCCCTCTAACAATTATCAACTTTCTTTAGCATTCCTTTTCTTTTAGGGAATATAGTTTGGGATATAGTTTTGGTTATTTGAAACGTCCCAAAAGTGGTATAATTTTGGTATAAACATGAGACAAACATATTTGTAGGATTTTGGTGAATGCATTATTTGTCACCCCTCTAACAATTATCAACTATCTTTAGCATTCCTATATTCCCTAACACTTATTTTTTTTGGTAATTTCGGTGAATGCACACACTAACTTTGAAAACAACTACAAGTACATGTAACTGAATAATGGATTTGTAACAAGGGATCCCTTGTAACAACTTCTAGCGCCTGATGAGCAATGATAAGAATCTGATCGCAATTATACAACAAAAAAACAACCAGCCATCAGATTAGCTTTCTTCTTCAACTCGATCAGATGCCTTAACTGCTTGTTCATTTTCTTTAGTTCTCCCTTCACTTCCACCAGTTCTACATTGGGAGCATTAGGCATAATCGGAACGGCTCCTCTCTCCGCTGCATTCTCTACAGCAAGTCTCCCCCCTCCCAAATTGCGCTCCCCAATAGCGCCAATTGGTTCCTGCAATTGAAGCCTCTGAGCGTACACATCGATCCACTCGAAATACCTGCATTTCTTCAGGATCTGAAAACAACAACGTGAACCCTAAATCCCAAATTCGAGGGAATAACAAGAAAATTGAGAGAAAACGGAGCAATTGGAGCGAGATCTAACCTTATCCCCCTCTCTATATGGCAAGCTCTCGCATGCAAGGAACTCACGTCCACGGTTGCCGTTGTCATCCGTCTTACAGATCGACCGCTTCAGAGGCTCCTGGAGTGGGCAGTCAGGGCATCTTGTCAAAGGCACGAGTCCATACTGCGGCCAGGAAGAACGGGAGGTCGAAGAGAAACTAGACATCACCCGCCTGCCGGAAAAGGGCTGCCGCTGGCGGAGAAGAAGAACAATGGGGCGCGGGGAAAGAAAGGGGAAGCAATGGCAAGGGCCCGGGCGCGGGGCTGGCTCGGGCTCCCATTTTGCAATGGTCACCTGGGTAAGCTGTGGGTCCGGCGCGCTAACGTGGACAAGTTGTGGGTCCCATGATGATCTGGATAAGTGGAGACGTGTCCACTGCGGGGCACCAACAGCGGCCCCACTTGCCAGCACCAACCAACGGTCAACTAAACGGGATTCCTCCCGTCCGAGCTCCTTATGAGGGTTTCAGACAAGGGCTTGGGCAAAACTGAGGAAAAACTAAGCGGCTGGGGAAAACTGAGCACAACTAAGGACCCGAGGGCACAAAAATAGAAAGCCCTTTCTTCTATCAAGATTATGTCTTTCATGCCCATGTTTTAAGTTCTTTTGATCCCAGCGCACAACGCTTACATAGATGATCAAGATTGTGTAGGTGCATGTCACCTCAAAAATTATTTCTTTTATTATCACTTACCTACTCGAAGACGAGCAGGAGTTAAGCTTGGGGATGCTGATACGTCTCAAACGTATCTATAATTTTTTATGCTCCATGCTTGTTTTTACACCATTTTCTTAGTGTTTCGTTACACTTCGTGGCATTTTTATGCATTTTCTGGAACTAACCTACTAACGAGATGCCACAGTGCCAGTTCCCTGTTTGCTGCTGTTTTTGTGTTTCAGAAAAGTTACACAGGAAAAATTCTCAGAATTGGATGAAACAAAAGCCAAACATCCAGAAATTCACCGAAGCTTCCAGAGAACTGAAGAGGAGATGGAGTGGGGCCACGAGGGGCCCACACAATAGGGCGGCGCGGCCCAGGGCTAGGCCATGCCCCCTATGTGTGTGGCCACCTCGGTCCACTTCTGATGATGCCCCTTCGCCTATAAAGACCCCCTGACGGGAAAAACCTAAACACCCCATCACTTTTCTAGAAACATATCGCGATCCACCGCTATCGTCGACCCGAGATCGAGAGGGTCCAGAAGCTCTTCCCGGCACCCTGCCAGAGAGGGGAATCACCACCGGAGGTCTTCTTCATCGCCATGCTTGCCTCCGGCGCGATGAGTGAGTAGTCTACCTTGGACTATGGGTCCATAGCAGTAGCTAGATGGTTGTCTTCTCCACCATGTGCTTCATGTTTAGATCTCGTGAGCTGCCTTACATTGTCGAGATCACCGTTATTTAATTCTACATGTTGTGTTTGTTAGGATCCGATGAATATTAGTGTTATGATTGAGTTGATGTGCTGAATATTATCTTATGTTATCTCTATGGTGTTGATGATCTTGCATGCTCTCCGTTGTTAGTAGCTATCTTGGCCGAGTAGTTGCTAGTGACTCCAAGAGGGGGTATTTATGCTCGATAGTTGGGTTCATGCCTCTATTTAATCTGGGGGAGTGACAGAAACCTCTAAGGTTGTAGATGTGTTGTTGCCACTAGGGAGAAAACAACATTCATATGCTCAAGGGCATATGCTTTGTTTACATTACACTCTTTGCTTAATGCAGTTATCTGTTGTTCGCAACTTAATACTTGTGGAGTTCTCGGATTAATTCGCCACAAGTGGCTTATTAGTCATAGATGCAGTTGGATGGCGGTCTATGTATCTTGTTGTAATGCCCAGAGTAAATCTCATAGTGTTGCTCTCAACATATGCACGTTGTCTTTATTCTATCAATTGCCCAACTATAATTTGTTTACCCAGCATGTGTTATTTTATCTTATGGAGAGACACCACTAGTGAACTATGGACCCCGGTCCTATTTCCATTATATTGCTATCACCTGTTTACTTTACTCGCACTGTTTACTTTACTCGCATACTACTATTGTTGTCCACTCGATACGCTCATACCCTTTGTTTCAAGCAAACCGGTGAGATTGACAACCTCATCGTAAGTTGGGAACAAAGTATTTGGTTGTGTTGTGTGCAGGTTCCATGTTGCTACTAGTTGAAGACGCGCTAACAAGATATCGTTAATGGCGCCCTTGTTGGAGTGTCACTAGGCTAGCAAGCATCACCTTCAGACGTTTGGCTTTTTTCTACTAGTTCGATAAACCTTGGTTTCTTACTGAGGGAAAAGCTTGCTGCTGTGCTCATCATACCTTCCTCTTGGGGTTCCCAACTGGACGGTGATTTACATCATCACCACCATAGCAATCAGTTTCGCCCTTCAGCCTTGTGTATTCCGCTGTCATGCCAAAAGTTTGCGCCAGCCTGTTGAATTCTTTGTCACAAGTGTTGGATACTTCAAAGATGCCTTGTACCATGATTGTTCCTTTAGGTCCTGGAATTTTGAGTGTGAGATATGCGTAGTGAGGTACTGCCATGAACTTTGCAAATGCTGGGCGCCCCAGGATTGCATGATACTGTGAAGGCCAGTCCATGACTTCAAACTCTAACTTTTCTCTATGATAATTGCTGCTATTGTCGAAGCAAACATCGAGTTCTATTTTCCCGAGGGGGTAATTTGCGCCTCCTGGTACTATTCCGTGGAAGGAGCAATATGTCGGCTTTAGGCTTTCCAATGAGATGCACATTGCCTTCAGGGTTCTTGCATATATTAAATTTATGCCGCTTCCTGCATCCATGAATACTCGCCCAACATCGTATCCCCCTATTTGTGCCTTCAACACCATGGGCACGTGCCCTGGCCTTGGTACTTTCCTTGGGTGGTCTGTTCTGCTAAACCATACTGGTTGATCGGACTATTTTAAGTACTCTGTTGTGGCTGGTGTGATGATATTGCTAGATTTACTTGTCTGGATATGCTCTTCCTTTCTTTCTTGGATTTTCGCACCGGTTGGATCATTGCAGATATATATACTTTTGATTCCAGATGTTTTGCTGGACGCTGCATTTGATATCCTTGACTTGTACTTTTTCCTCCCTGATGAGCTCCTTTGTTTTGGTCCAGAGCACTTCGCAACCTTAAGAATGTTCTACAATCCTTCATCTGGTGATTAGAAACTCTTTTCCCATCTAAGTACGCATAGTGGATGCGACAGGGACCATGGAGCATGTCCTCCGCCGACGGGCCGGAGTACTTAGGTTTTTTTGCTCTATGATTGCCTCCTCCTTGAAACTCCCTGCTTTCATAGCCTTCTTCATCCCTTCTTTCATAACATGCGGCTATCTGATTTTGCCTTGCGCGGCCATCTTCATTGCGGTACCTTTGCCTTTGCCTGCTTGCTCTGTCGACTTCTGGCGAACGTCCCCTTTTATTATTGTATGCATCCTCTCCATCGGCGAATCTATTAGCTACTTCCACTAATTCTGATACCGTTGTAGGCTTTGCTCTCCCTAACTCTTCCACGAGGTCCGAACGGCGAAGGCCAGCCGAAAAAGCATCGGCCGCCCGCTCGTCGGAGACGTCTTCTGCAGAGTTTTTGATTATACTCCACTGCTGTATATAGGAGCACAGAGTTTCGTCTTTCCTCTATACGCATGACTTGATTTCTTCTAATGACGTTGGGCGTTTGTATGTTGAGCAAATTTTTTTGCGAATTGGCTCTCTAGTTCTCCCCAACTCCCGATGGAATCATTGGGTAGAGTATTTAACCAGGACCGCGCTGCGCCGGTGAGGTGTAACTGCAGACTTTGCATTGTTGTTGCTCTCGTTCCTCCGAGTATTTGTACTGCTTGCAGGTAGTCTGATAACCATAGCGTGGGTTCTTGTGATCCATCATACTTTTGCTAATCGTGCGACAGCTTGAATCCTTTGGGTACCCGCGTTCTGCGAACCCTTCGGGTAAAGCATAGCGCGCCCATCTCTTTTTTGTCGTCTTCATAATTTTCTTCTTTCCACGCGTAGCGCGCATTATTTACTCTTGCTTGTGCTATAATATTCCTTGCGTCCTCCTTTCATTCTTTACGCTTTTCGTCGCCTGATGATTCGCTTGTTTCATTTTGCGAAGGTTGGCACTTAAATCCTTCCTTTCGCTTCTCCTTATGATATGTCGCCTTTTTCTCTGGAAGATGTTTCCTCAGCCTGTCTTCTACTAACCCGAGGCTTCGTATCGCGGCTTGATGCATGTGCTCCCGCGGATCTCCAGGCTTTGGTTGCGTAGTTAGTAGGTACGCATGTGCTGCTACCAATGCTACCTCTGGCATTTCTTGCACAAAATCCTCTTCATCATCTGATTGATGTGCACTTATACTTTTTATGCGGCTTTGTTCTCTTGCCCATGTTGTTGTCCTCCTGCTGTCCTTCGGGTCTCTATGCCTTTCTATGCTGGACTCTGATGCATCGCTGTATTCATCCCAATATACTCCACTTGATACACTGTTGTTTTCTTGACTTCTCCTAAACTTGTCTTTTTCCTCCCTCAATTTCTTTCTGCGTTGGTGCAGTGCGTATTGATACCCCATCAGAACTTCTCTTCTTGAATCGGCAGGTACTTCCGTGCCGTGATTGATGGCTGACATGATGATTCTCCACTCCCCGATGGAGACGTGAATTTTTTCCTTCTCCTTCTTACTGTTGCTCCTTGGTTTGTCGACTTGCGCGTCGACTTCCCCATTATCTGCGTCATCGTTCTCTTCTGATGTTTCAGTGATAATGATGCATAACTGGTGTATGCTTCTGGAGACGCCACTGCTTCCGATGGCGAAGTCCCTTTGACTATCGTGTGATTTGTCCACTGTTCCTTCTATGTCGGGTTCGTCCCAAGTTTTGTTGAGTTCCTCGATTCTCTTTTGAGTATCTTCTGTTGCTGTGAAGCTGACCGGCGAGTTTATCTCGCTAGAAGAGCCCACAGATGATCCAGACGTTGTGATTGTCTTGATTTTGCTTGCCAATGGACCCGATTTCGCTAGATCTGAAAGGCGAGTCGAACCCAAGGATCCGATGTAGAAGCTCAGACTTCCGATCGTCAACTCCATCTTCTAACTTTCGTTGACTTCTGGACTGCTATTGGCTAAAAGCGAAAAAAGCCATTGAATTCATGATTCCAATGCCCCGAGTCCCCACGGTCGGCGCGAATTGACGAGGGTTAACTCGACAAATGTCCAATATGAAGGACTTAGGATTGGGGGAGTAGGGCATCGGATGAACTCGAAGGTAAATCAGTCAAACAAGGTGTGTAACGAAAGTAAACGTAGTCGTGAACTTGGCTTCCTTCCAATCTGTCCCTCTCCGTCCTCTCCTGGCCCCTATATAGGTGGCCAGGTCTCAAGGTACGGGAGGGTTCCGATACATATTACAACATCGGTATACGACACGAACTCGTATTTCAACTAGGATTACACTTGGGCCTAGTTTAACGGGCCTCAGGGGCACTCAAGTAACGGGCTCTATTATCTATACCCTTGTCACCTCTCGATCGCTTTCTTTTTGAGTTCTTTTGATCACGAGACTTCTGAGGAAGTTGATACAGTAGTATATGCTTTATATGTGGTGTTTTTGAGTTTGAAACTGAACCAAAAGGGTTATTTAACTATTATGCTTATGCTAACGTTGCTAATAGAATTGTGTGAAGTTTTGTATGAAGGAAGTTTTCAAGTGTAGGGATTGGAGAGTGATGAGATGAGATGAAGTATGGACAAAAGCTCAAGCTTGGGGATGCCCATGTCACCCCAAGAAATATCCAAGAGGTACAAGCGTCAAAGCTTGGGGATGCCCCCGAGGCACCCCTTCTTCATCGGTAAAAATCAGGTCACCTTTCAACACACTATATTTTTATTACTTCATGCACTATGCATTTTTCTTGGAGCGTCTTTACTTTCGCTTTCAGTTTTGTTTTGTTTTGTTTGCTGCAATAAATGGTTGGACCCCAACAAATCTCTTTTGGAGGAGACGCACTCCGTTTTTCATTTGCCAAGAACACTCTATTTTTTGCTCTTATCGTTCAACGAGTGTTCTCTTTTTCTAAAACCGCGTTTAGCTTTCGTTGTTCGCCTTGATTTTTATTCAGATCTTGTTATATCTTTGCATCAAGGTGTATTTTGACCACTGGTCCATGTTGGTATTCATCAAAAGAGTTGTCTCAAAAAGGTTTGAATGGTGTTGGAAAAGAGAAAAAGTTTCATGCAACAAAGTGGTACAAAAAGGAGCTTGTTTAGACTGCGGCTTAGACTTCTGCATGCCTTGCTTGATGTCGTTTTGATAGTATGCTTAGTGATTTTTGCTGTAGCATGACTTGTCTCAAATGACTGAGATTGCTTAATGAGCCTTTGAAAAAATCATGCGTTGTTTTTATTATGTGGAAGCATTTATTTGGTTTTCTCCTTGATGCTTTATTTGGGTTGACTTGGCGCATGCTTACAACATGTTTGACTCTAACAAGTCGCCATAAGCCTCTATGATCATTTGGTTTTTGACTTGTGATGCCATTTTATGTTCTTTTTAATGATGTTTTGTCACTATGCATGATTATGGCCGTTATTGCTCTCTTAGTTGGTCGCTCCCAGTCTTTTGCTAGCCTTCATTTTGTACTGAGTATGCGCTCTACTCGTGCATCCAACTCCCAAAAACCCAGTTATTCCAATGTGTCCACCATACATACCTATTAGCAATTTGCTATTCCAAAGTACATTTGACTTGCTTTTATCTACCCATCGAATTAAACTCTTTTTGGTGTTATGCAAAAATTAGTCAGTAAAGCTCTCACGAACCTGATGGCACACTTTACTTTTCTCGCTTTTAAAATTTTGACATTGTGGATCTCTTATGTTGATGTTATGCTTGCAAGTTGTAAGTTGGGAATTAGCCAAACCATGTCGTCATGGGGAAAGCTTTCAACATTGCACTGCTCTCATTTGAGTTGATATCGTGATCTTTTGTTTATGGATACTCGCGACGTGAAATAAGTTGGGATCTTGCGAGATCATGGAGTTTGTATATGTGTTAGAGAAACGCCTAGGCTGCTAATCTAAGCCATGCATCATTCATGGTGGAAATTTACAGTATGCCCATAGTGGACATTCGACAATGAATCTCACAATAAAAAGCTATACCAATGGTAAATAAAAAGAGATGCTGAGGTGTTCATTGTCTATTTGTCTTATCATTTTGATGTGGGCTTGTTCCATGTCATCGGGCAGGAGGTACCCCGTTGGCAGTTCTCGATGATACGTGTATGCTTACAATGACAAGAGCTTGCTTGGGACCTAAGTCGAGTAGCATGAGGTTTGGGTATTCGTACTTCACGGGACACGAGGTTTTCAACTTATGATTTGTCAAGCATATGCTTTGTAATTGTACTCGCATTAACTTTAACCATTCAAGATGCCTATGATGGGGGCAATGAGAGCTCAAAGCTAGTAAGTACCATAATTTTTTAAGGTTTATAAAACTTGCAATATCTGCTTCCCTCTACGAAGGGCCTTTCTTTTACTTTTATGTTGAGTCTCCACCTTCTACCTTTATGCACCGTCTAAGAGAGCATAGTTGCCATTCTGAGTATAATGTGCATAGTCCCAAAGTTTATCATTGATTGATTCATGATTATGGTTTTTCTTGTTCTTAAATTATTTGTATCTAGTCGCCCTCTTAAACTTGAAGGTGTCCTATGCATTTATGTTTTGCTATTCCATAAAGGACAAGCTGAAAACCACTTTGATATGTTTTCCAAATGATTTGAACACACGTTTGACTTTCATTATTTCATTATTCATGATCTTTCGTTTGTGTTCCTTTTCATGTTATAACATGGTTGCTAAGTTTTTATTGTCAAGATTATGTCTCTTATGCCCATGTTTTAAGTTCTTTGATCCCAGCACTCAATACTTTACATAGTTGATCAAGATTGTGATGGTGCATGTCACCTCAAAAATTATTCTTTTGTTATCACTTACCTACTAGAGGACGAGTAGGAGTTAAGCTTGGGGATGCTTGATACGTCTCAAATGTATCTATAATTTTTGATGCTCCATGCTTGTTTACACACCATTTGCTTTGTGTTTTGTTACACTTCGTGGCATTTTTATGCATTTTTCGGAACTAACCTATTAACGAGATGCCACAGTGCCAGTTTCCTGTTTTCTGCTATTTTTGTGTTTCAGAAAAGCTACACAGGAAATATTCTCGGAATTGGACAAAACAAAAGCCAAATCTTCTATTTTTATCGAAGCTTCGCGAAGACCAAAGATGAGACGGAGGGGGGCCAGGAGCCGGCCACACCCTAGGGTGGCGTGGCCTACCCCTGGCCTGCGCCACCAGGGGGTGAGGCCAGCTGGCCCACCTCCTGACGCTGCCCTTTCGCCTATAAGTTCCCCTCGACAGGAAAAACCTAAGGGATGGATCTCTTTTCCATGAAACATACTGCAAGCCACCACCGTCATTGTCGCGAGATCGGGAGGATCCAGGAGCTCTTCCCGGCATCCTGCCGGAGAGGGGAATCCCTACCGGAGGCCTTCTCCACCACCATGGTCGCCTCCGAAGTGATGTGTGAGTAGTCTACCTTGGACTACGGGTCCATAACAATAGCTAGATGGTTGTCTCCTCCACCATGTGCTTCATGTTTAGATCTTGTGAGCTGCCCTACATGATCAGGATCATCTTTATGTAATTCTACATGTTGTGTTTGTTGGGATCCGATGAGTATTGGTACTATGTTAAGTTGATGTGCTGAAATATATATCTTTATGTTATCTCTATGTTGTTTATGATCTTGCATGCTTTTCGTTGCTAGTAGCTATCTTGGCCGAGTAGATGCTAGTGACTCCAAGAGGGAGTATTTATGCTCGATAGTTGGGTTCATGCCTCTAGTAATCTGGGGGAGTGACAGAAACCTCTAAGGTTCTAGATGTGTTGTTGCCACTAGGGAGAAAACAACATTCTTGTGTCCAAGGACATTTGCTTTGTTTACATTACGCACTTTGCTTAATGCAATTATCTGTTGTTCGCAACTTAATACTCAGGGGGTACTCGGATGACTCCCCGCGAGTGGATTTTTAGTCATAGATGCAGTTGGATGGCGGTCTATGTATTTTGTCGTAATGCCCAGAGTGAATCTCATAGTGATCCTCATGACATGTGTACGTTATCTTTACTCTATCAATTGCCTAACTGTAATTTGTTTACCCAACATGTTGTTATTTATCTTATGGAGAAACACCACTAGTGAACTGTGGACCCCGGTCCAATTTCCTTTACATTGCTATTCCCATTTACTTTTACTCGCTCTGTTTACTTTTACTTGCATACTATTACCTTTTACCACTCGATACGCTCAATCCTTCGTTTACAGCAAACCGATGAGATTGACAACCTCATCGTAAGTTGGGAGCAAAGTTCTTGGTTGTGTTGTGTGCAGGTTCCACGTTGCTGCTAGGTGAAGAAGCTCCTACGTCAACTACGCACCAGCATTTTCTGGCGCCATTGTCCGGAGTGTCGCGAAGCTAGCAAGCATCACCTTCTGAACTTTGGCTTTCTCCTACTGGTTCGATAAACCTTGGTTTCACAACTGAGGGAAACTTGCTGATGTGCTCCTCATACCTTCCTCTTGGGGTTTCCAACTGGGTGCCTTAACACCGCACCATCAGCTACTCAGGGCCATATACCTGGCTATCAACCCATGTTATGTGGTGGTTATCACCTGAGAGTTATCCAAGTTTTGTTGAGTTACTACCCAGAGCTACACAACCTGGCTATCAACCCAGGATTTGTGTGGTGGTTATCATCTGGGGGGTTATCTTGACTCTCAAAATTCTTTAAATGATTAAAAATGTTTTGATTTGGAAAATATAGGATAAAACTTGCTTTATGCAAATTAGCCCAAAAGATCCACCAGCCATATATCATGTAGTATAGTCTTTTCACAACAGTCACCAAATATATGTCATTTGTCAGTACGTCGTTGTACTGACCCCTTTCATTGGGGCTGCATATTCAAATGTGATGGTTGTTCGGATAAGGAATGATTTGTAGGATCTCGAGTCTACATTCTAACAAGTCTGCCTGTGGCACGTGATGAAGATGGAGGCTCATTGCCACTTTGTTTTCCGTTGTGAATCTATAAGGTTTGAGACATATGTAACTGGATCTGCGTTGTAATATTTGATACTATTGCAATGATTACTATATTTTGTACTGTGGTGCTATCAGTGATCCAGGGAGTAGCACTTAACATAGGAGTTCTGCCTTTTACAAAAGGTAGGGCGCTACAGGCATACTTTTATGTGGGTTGTCCTGGCTTTCTTATCTGATTTGGATTGACTTTAAAGTGAGCTGAAGGAAAAGATGAGAATTAATACGAGAGTGAAATACATCAGACAATCCAAAAAATAGACGGGGATCCGCTCCAACACGTGGTTTTTTAGCTAGACACCAAAAGAAACTTATTCACTCTCTTGTTCAAGAGGAGGGGACTATTAAGGGACATGAAAATCTAAAGTCGTATATCACAAAATATTATAAAGGTCTGTTCGGTTCTCCAGATGAAGGTAACTTCAATATGGATGAGTCCAGAACAGATGATATACCCCAGGTTTCCATTGAGGAAAACAACTTACGGACTGCCCTCTACATAGAGGAAAAAGTTAAGAAAGTTGTTTTCCAAATGAAACACAACAAAGCCCCAGGTCTAGATGGCTTCCTAGCTGAATTTTATCAAAACTTCTGGGAAATTATCATGTTTGACCTACTTGGTTGTTCAGTTCTTTGCATGTTGGACAACTTGAGTTGTTTCGCCTGAATTTTGGTGAGATCATTTTATTACCTAAGATTAATGATGCAGAAAGGATCCAACAATATAGACCTATCTGTCTCCTTAATGTTAGCTTTAAAATTTTCACCAAGGTTGCTACTATCAGGCTGAATACGGTGGCTGATCATGTAGTTCGTCCCTCACAAACTACCTTTATGCAAGGACGGAATATACTCGATGGAGTGGCCATTTTGCATGAAACAGTTCACGAACTACATAGTAAGAAGTTGAATGGGGTTATTTTAAAAATTGATTTTGAAAAGGCTTATGACAAAGTCAAATGGTCTTTCCTCCAGCAAACACTTAGGATGAAAGGTTTTTCTGATGAGTGGCGTGCTATCATACATAGCTTTGTGCTCGGAGGCAGTGTGGCAATTAAGGTCAATGATGATACATGCCACTACTTCCGGACAAAAAAGGGCTAAGACAAGATGATCCATTGTCATCCATGTTATTTAACATTGTGGCGGATATGTTAGCCATTATGATTGAGCGTGCAAAGATCGATGGTCAATTTGAAGGAGTGACTCTTCATCTTGTTGATGGAGGTTTATCAATCCTGCAATATGCTGATGATACGATTCTTTTTATGGAACATGACGTCAAAAAGGCTAAAAATCTGAAATTTATACTTTCGGCTTTTGAGCAACTATCGGGTCTAAAAATCAACTTCAATAAAAGTGAATTGTATTGTTTTGGCGAGGCCCAAGATCATACCCAGTTGTATGCTGAGTTATTTGGCTGCAACCAGGGTGAGTTTCCAATTAGGTATTTGGGTATCCCGATTCACTTTCAGAGATTAACAAATGCTGAATGGAAAATTGTGGAGGAAAGATTGCAATTGCGTTTAAGTAGTTGGAAAGGTAAACTGTTGTCCATAGGAGGAAGACTGGTTCTCATAAATCCAGTCATGTCAAACATGGTATTGTATATGTTATCCTTCTTCCTTCTACCAAAAGGAGTCTTGAGCAGGTTAGATTTCTTCCGATCAAGATTCTTTCGGCAGGGTGATAGTGAAAAAAAGTATAGACTGGCCAAGTGGAGTGTGGTTTGTCGCCCAAAAGACCAAGGGGGAGTAGGTATTTAGAACCTTGAGGTCAAGAATATAGCCCTTCTTGGGAAGTGGCTCTTCAGATTGTTAACTAAGGATGGGGTTTGGCAAACACTTCTTAGATGAAAATATGTTGGCTCAAAAGCTTTGTCACAGGTTTTTTGGAAACCTGGTGATTCACACTTTTGGGCTGGCCTCATGGCAGCGAAGAAGTATTTTTCGACCATGGAAAGTTTTCGATTAAGGATGGATTTGAGGTACGTTTCTGGAAGAATAAGTGGATTGGTACTACTACACTCCGAGAACAGTATCCGACATTGTATGCTATTGTACATCATAAGGGTGATATAATTGCCCATGTCATGGAGTCTAACCCTCCAAATGTGACGTTCAGGAGGAATTTATATGGTCCTAGACTTGTTTCTTGGGAGGCCTTGCTTCAACGCTTGGCTAATGTCAATTTAACAGATAGGAGAGATGAATTCCATTGGAATCTTTATGAGAATGATAAATTCTCAGTTGCTTCTATGTATAATGCTTTGATCTTAACAGACTTACCAGCCTTAGATAATAAAAAATCTGGAAGATGAAGATACCGCTTAAAAACAAAAAATTTGTATGGTATCTTCGTCGGGAGGTTATTCTTACTAAAGATAATCTTATTAAACGGAATTGGCATGTGAGTAAGATGTGTGTTTTTTGTACTCATGATGAGACAATAAAATACTTGTTTTTCCAATGCAACTTTGCACGTTCCATATGGTCAGTCATCCAAGCAGCTTCAGGCTTGTATCCATCAACTAGTATTGTCAATGTCTTTGGAAATTGGGTACATGGTATTGATTATAAGTACAAAATTCTTCTTAGGGTGGGAGTGATGGCATTAATTTGGTCGCTCTGGCTATGTAGGAATGACAAAGTTTTTGATAATAAAAATTCTCCACTCTTACAAGTTATCTACAGATGTACAGGCACTCTCCGACTATGGTCACAACTTCACCGGACCACGATCTCTTTTCGGAGATGTGTACGCTCCTGGAGGATACGGCGAGACACATCTTTCGCGTCATGGATGGCAGCATAATCTATGGATTGGCCCTCCGCTAGCTTAGGCGTCTTACAATTTCTCATTTTGATATGTAATTCGCCTAGTTTATTTATTGTTAAATTTTAATCCTTCTGTGTGGCGGCTGTATGCATCTCGTTATGCAGAGACCGGGTGTAATACTTAAGACTTTTTAAGTAATAAGAGCATCTCCAACAGACGCGCTATATAGGCCGCGCGCTATATAAACCGCCGATATGCAGCGCCGGATCGTGAAAACGTTCCTCCAGCAGGCGCTGCAAACAGCGCGGCGCTGCAAATTTTTTTAGGCGTGGGCCGGTTTGCCCTATCCCAGGAACTAAAATGTGGGCTCTGTCTTCAACGCGCGGCATCGGTCGAGGCAGGCGCGAAAAAGCCCCGCGATGAAACTCCGCCCCCCCCCCCCCCCGTGCCTCGCCGCCCCACCGCCCAATCCTCGCCTCCGCGCGGCCGCCGGCGCAATCCCAGCGATGGACGCGCCCTCCGGCACCCCACCAACCCCTCCCTACTCCATTCCACCTTCCGCCGCCGATGCCTCCTCCGTCGCGCCGCCGCCCCATGCGGCAAACCCTAGCGACGCCGGCAACCCGACCGCCATGGCACGAGCTCTCTTTGTCCCACCGCGTCCTAGGCTACACACAAGCGCCGCCGCCGCGTAGGTGCCCGCCCCGAAGGCCCTCGGCAAGGCGCGGGCGCCGCCGAGGAGGAAGGTGCCGGCATCCAAACGCCCGCCCACAGCCGCGGGCGCCGGTAACCCACCAAAAAAAGTGAAGGCAAGTGTGACCCGCCGCGCGCAGCCTCCGCCACCGCCTCCACCAATGAACCATCCGCCGCCGGCGCCTCCATCCGCCGACCCATCCGGCGCACATATGGTGTTCGATGAAGTGCCGGAGAGGTAAAAAACACTTCTTTCTATCTAAATTTTAGTTTTGATGCATACATAGCCGGAGAATCACGAATTTTATTGCAATGTAGAGTCGATGATGAGACTTTCATGGAGACAATGAATGTTTGATCTTCGTTTATGCATGATGATATCACCATTGAGGCATCTGAGGAATATGAGGATATCGATGAGGAAGGAGAAGGGTTGATTGAATCGCGCCCTTCCGGTCGGACGGCGAACTACACCATAGCGGAGGACAAGTTGCTTTGCAAGACATGGTTGACAATTGGAATGGATCCAACAACTGGTACCGATCAAAAAGGAGAAACCTATTGGATGAGGATGAAGGAGTACTTCGACGACAACAACACAAGTGGGAGCGAGCAAACTATGCGTTCTCTTCGGTCTCGTTGGTCGGGCATCAACACCGATTGCCAAAAGTGGTCGGCCGTGCTAGCCAATGTTGATGTCATTAACCCAAGTGGCATAATGAGATGGATAGGGTAAGCAATTCTACTAATCTATTCTCTTTTGCTTGAGATGGATATGTTGACCATATGGCGCGCTTGAGATGCATATGGTTATTGTTCATATACCTAATCTATTCTCTTTTGCTTGCTTTGTAGAACTCTATGGCTCAAGGCTTGTTTAGAGATGTGGGAAAGAAGAACAAGAAAGGCAACAAGATTCTTGGCAAGCCATTCACCATGCATCATTGCTATGAAGTGCTAGGGAATGAAGAAAAAAATGGAAGACCCGCGGGAAATTGGATGCGGCAACCATGGCCGCTGATACGTCTCCAGCGTATCTATAATTTTTGATGCTCCATGCTTGTTTTTACACCATTTGCCTATTGTTTCGTTACACTTAGTGGCACTTTTATGCATTTTCCGGAACTAACCTATTAACGAAGTGCCACAGTGCCAGTTCCCTGTTTTCTGCTGTTTTTGTGTTTCAGAAGTGATACACAGGAAATATTCTCGGAATTGGACAAAACCACATCCTGAAGTCTTATTTTACCCGGAAGCTTCCAGAGATCTAAAGAAGAGTCGGAGGGGGGCCACCAGGGCCCCACATGCATGGGTGGCGCGGCCAGGCCCCTGGCCGCGCCAGCCATGCGTGAGGGCGCCTGGCCCCTCCCCTCACGACGCCCCTTCGCCTATATAAAGCCTCGGGATGGAAAACCCTTAAGGAGTCGGCAATTTTCCAGAAAGAGTTCCGCAGTTCCGCCGCCGCCACCGACGAATTTCGGGGGACAGAAGTCTCTGTTCCGGCACCCTGCAGGGACGGGGAAGTGCCCCCGGAGCCATCTCCATCGGTCTCCATCACCGTCTTCGCCGTCTCCATCGACCTCACCGCCATCTCCATCAACCTTGCTGTCTCCTATGATGAGGAGGGAGTAGTTCATCCCCGGGGCTGAGGTCTTTACCGGTAGCTATGTGGTTCACCTCTCTCTCCCATGATGTGATCTTTATGTGATCGTGAGCTTTGTATCATGTTGAACAAGTAGATGTTATTATTCAGATATTATGCTACTCCTATGCTTAATTATTATAGTGTACTCTAGTGATATTATTAAAGTAATCTATTCCTCCTGCCATGGTGTAACGGTGACAGTGCGTGCATCGTGGTGGTACTTGGTTTAGGCTATGATCATGATCTCTTGTGGATTATGAGAGTAATTATTGCTATGATAGTATTGAGTGATCTATTCCTCCTTTCATGGTGTAATGTTGACAGTGTGTGCACCGTGTTAGTACTTGGTCTAAGTTGCAATGATTTCTATCTTGAGTTGTGATCTGATTTGGATATCTCTATGAGTGGTGTTTGTCAAGTACTTGATGAACTTTAAGGGGTGCTTCTGTAGCCACTACACAATGATTAGTGTTGTTCAATAGGAGAGTAATTCAGAGTACCATAGTGGAGAGAAGTTGTTTATGTGTTCAATCATGTTATATTGTTGGGAGTGTGTCCACTAGTGAAAGTATGATCCCTAGGCCTTGTTTCCAAGCATTGCACACCGTTTACTTGCTATTTTGTTACTTGTTTATTCGCAGCAATATTTATTTCACATCACGTTTGCTACTTATAATCATCTATATCACTTGTATTTCACTATCTCTTCGCCGAACTAGTGCACCTATACATCTGACAAGTATATTGGGTGTGTTGGGGACACAAGAGACTTTCTGTATCGTAATTGCAGGGTTGCTTGAGAGGGATAGCTTTGACCTCTAACCTCCCTGAGTTCGATAAACCTTGGGTGATCCACTTAAGGGAAACTTGCTGCTGTTCTACAAACCTCTGCACTTGGAGGCCCAACAAGTGTCTACAAGAATAGAAGTGCGTAGACATCAAGCTCTTTTCTGGCACCGTTGCCGGGGAGGTAAGGTAAAAGATACTCGCATCCTCCTGTGTGAGTGCTCGGAGTTATTTCCTTTAGATTCCGCAATTACATCTTTTTGTTTCTTGTTTTTATTTTCACTAGTTAGGCTTAATGGAAAACAAAGTGTTCTTTAGTCTTTTTCCTGATTTTAGATTTGAAGAGAAAATTGAAAATCCTTTGGAGCTTATTTCGCATAGCAATGTTATTAGTACGAATGCTTTGAATACTGTTAATGCTAATGCTATAGAAAGTCTAAGCTTGGGGAAGCTGGTTTTGTTAAGTATGATATTTTTAGTCCCCCAGCTTTAGTGGAGAAAGTTTGCTCTGATGATATTTTATCTCCCATATGTGATGTTTCTAATGATGCTTGTGCTCCTCATCCTTTTAAAATACCTATGAAAATTGTTGATCATGTTAAGAATAACTGCTATTTAGGAGATGGAACTGTCCATCCTGGTGATCATTTGCTTTTTATACATGAATTTTGCGAGTTGTTCCAGTGTGCAGGTATTTCAATAAACCAAGTTAAGAAGAAGCTATTCTCTTTGTCACTGAAAGGCAGAGCTGAGGAATGGTATCGGCTGCTTGAAGATGGTCCATCTATTGCATGGGAGGAAATTGTGTCTCTCTTTTATTCCAAGTTTTATCCTCCAAGTGAAATTCATAAAGATCGTAATCGGATATATAACTTTTGGCCTCATGAGGGAGAAAGCATTGCCCAAGCGTGGGGAAGATTGAAGTTACTAATGCATAAATGTCCTATTCATGATCTTCCCCGTAATATTATTATTAATAATTTTTATGCAAGGCTTTCAGGATATTACAAGGACTATCTAGATGCATGTTTTGATGGGTCTTTCACAAGCAAGGATGTTGACACCAAGTGGGATCTGCTTGAGACAATTCAAAACAATATTGAAGGTTGGGATAGCGACAAAGGTAAGGGATCAGGTATGAATTACGAGTTTGATTGCATTAAGTCTTTCGCTGAAACTGCTAATTTTCAAGAGCTTAGTGCTAAATATGGTCTTGATCCTCAAATTATGGTTGATTGCTTTAAAGCCTTTGCTTCCCATATGAATGTTCCTAAAAGAAATGGGGACGTGTATCATGAACCTTTTAAGGACACTTGCATAGAAAGTGATATTGTTATTGATGATTGCAATAAACATGCTCAAACTTCTAAAAGTCCTATTTCTTATAAGCATGTTAATTTTTGTGGAGTACATAGACCTTGTGAACAGAGTTACAACAAGGAAGATTATTGCATCACCCACGCAAATGAAGAAACCAGTATGTGGTGCAAGGATATAGGTGAGATCGGTAAAAAGGTTTGTGAGCTTTATCCTTTTCTTTGTAAACATTGCGATGACATAGGTCATTTTAATTTCCAATGCTCAAGCCCTAATAGTTACTCTTCTAGTACCCTAAGTTTGTATTGTGATGACAAGATTACTCCCAATCAGCATGATGAGCTCACTTTGTTCTTGGCGTGTGACGAGATATCTAGAAAGATTGCTTTGATAGATATGAATGATGTTGATATTAATAGCACCCTTCGCGGCTGTCGTCTCTATTGTGCTAAAGATTGCCTTGCAAATACTTACATTCAGAATCTTATAAAACTTGATATTTTGCCAAGCTATGACAGGACTGATAGATGTTTTTATCTAATTAATAGAGAGGAGGAATCCTCCAAAGTTTCTTCTGTTGTTTCTGTTAGTAAACCAGATTATGTGGAGAAGATGCCCTTCAAGTCTCTCCCTCCTAAAGGAGAAAGTAAGAAGAGTATGAAGAAGAAGAAGAAGAGGAGTAAAAGGCGAGAGGACACGGTATCTTCCCCTAAGCGTTATGATCCTGCTATAGATTATGATAATTCTGATTGGGGTGATGTTCCTATGCCTATTACTTATGTTAGTGATCATGATTGGGAAAAGCACTCTACTTTTGATATTGAAAATCTTTTTGGTACCAATTCTAAGGTTAATAATTGTTGTACCATTAGTGCTATCCATGTTCCTTCTTATGATAATATGTTTGATGAGTATGCTTTGCGACATAGTAGTTCTCTAGCTTGTGATGATGGGTATAATATTTTCAGTTCACCTACTTTTGAGGAGAAAATTAGTTATGATTACAATATGCCTCCTGTCTTTGATGATTATGGTGATGAGAATAATTATTCTGTTGAATCTGCTCCTACTACTATTGTTCATGTGGGGAGTATTAATCCTTTTATGCATGTAGCTCGTGATAGGGATGTTTTATGTGATAGTTATATTGTTAGTTCTATTCATGATGCTACTGAAAGTTATTATGAGAGAGGGAAACATGGTTTGATGGATCTCAACAATATTGAGTTTCCCCTCTTTATGTTGCAATTCTTGAAGTTGTACTTGTTTTGCCTTCCTATGCTTTTTGCTTTGCGCTTTCATGACTTGTCTCTTTACAGGACTATTTTTCATAGGAAGTGGTTTAGATTTAAATATGTTCCATACTTGCTTTTTGATGCTCTCTATTGCTTTAAGTTCTTATATGGCGCCTTTGCCTCAAGCTCTTATATGGTGCCCACATGAGCATCTTTGCAAATTACTGCGCCTAGCTCAAAGACGTTAAAGAAAAGCACTCTTGGGAGATAACCCATTGTTTATTTTTAGTACTTTTTCTTTTATTTGAGTCTTGGAAGTTATTACTACTGTAATAACCGCTCCTTATCCTTTTTATTTCTTTGTTGTGCCAAGAGAAGCCTCTAATTTGAGTGAGGTAAGATTTGGGGATGTTGCTGTCCTGAAACAGTTTTCGGTGCTGCACCGTAAAAATTCATGAAAATTCTCCGTATATCTTTTGGACCTGCGATTTCTTGTGCATATGCCCCAGGTTATATCCAAACTTTTGTTAGTTGAACACTTTTTGATTTGAGCAACATAAAATCCCTCAAAAATTCGACCTTTGTCAGCTGTTCAGTTTTGACAGATTTCTGCCAATATTTGTGTTTGCCACTTTATCGCTTTCTTTTGAGTTCTTTTGATCACGGAACTTTTAGAGAAGTTGCTACAGTAGTATCTACTATATATGTGGTGGTTTTGAGTTGAAACCTGAAGCAAATAAAGGATTGATTATATGTTATGCTTGCACTAATGTTGCTAATAGAATTGTGTTTAGTTTTGTATGAAGGAAGTTTTCAAGTGTAGGGATTGGAGAATGATGAGATAAGTTGAAGAATGGACAAAAGCTCAAGCTTGGTGATGCCCATGCATCACCCCAAGAAATATCCAAGAAGTACAAGCGTCAAAGCTTGGGGATGCCCCCGAGGCACCCCTTCTTCATCGGCAAAAATCAGGTCACCTTTCAAGACACTATATTTTTATTGCTTCATGCACTATGTGTTTTTCTTGGAGCGTCAGTTGTTTTAGTTTTCTTAGTTAGTTTAGTTTTGTTTGCTGCAATAAATGGTTATATCACATCATGTTTCTTTTGGAGGAGATGAACTCGTTTTTCATTGCCAAGAACACTCTAGTTTTTACTCTTATCGTTTCAATGAGTGTTCTCTTTTTCTGCTACTGCTTTTGGTTTTCGTTTTCACCTTGATTTGCATTCAGATCTTCTTATATTTATTTATCAAGGTGTATTTTTGCCTCTGGACCATGTTGGTTTTCCTCAAAAGAGTTGGATTAAAAAAGTTTGAATGGTGTTGGAAAAGAGAAAAAGCTTTATGCAAAAAAGTGGTACAAGAAGGAGCTTGTGTAGACTGCGGCCTAGGCTTTTGCATGTCATGCTTGATGTATTTTTGATAGTATGCTTAGTGGTTTTGCTGTAGCATGACTTGTCTCAAATAACTGAGAGTGCTTAATGAGCCTTTGAAGAAATCATGCGTTGTTTTTATTATATGGAAGCATTTATTTGGTTTTCTCCTTTGATGCTTTATTTGGGTTGACTTGGCACATGCTTACACCATGTTGACTACAAAAATAAGTTGCCTATAGCCTCTATGATCATTTAGTTTTTAACTTTTGATGCCATCTTATGCTTCTTTTAATGTCGCTTTGTCGCTTTGCATGATTATGGCCATTATTGCTCTCTTAGTTGGTCGCTCCCAGTCTTTTGCTAGCCCTCATTTTGTACTGAGTATGAGCTCTACTCGTGCATCCAACCCCCAAAAACCAAGTTTGCCATTGTGTCCACTATAAATTCCTATGCATGGTATTTGTAAGCCATTCCAAAGTAAATTTTCATGTGCTACCTTTGAAAAAAACCTTCAAAATACTTCTCGTTTTGTGACACTGTTTTCAGCTCATGGGGACGTAGTGGTCGGATTTGCTATCTTCCATATTGCTTATTCCAAAAAGAAAAAAAAAGAGAAAAAAAGAAAAAAAAAAGGCACTCCTCCAAGGAATGTGAATGTTGGTGGGCACCCGATGGAATCGGTTAGCCATGGTTTGTGAAAGGGAAAAAAAAGGTGGGGAGGAGTGCCAAGCTTTATAAAAGAGCACAAAAGTGCCAATCTCTCTCTCAAAAACTTGCTTTATTTTTGTATGGAAGATAGTAAGAACCCCATTGCCAGTCGTTGACAAAGACAACCACCTCTCAAAACCAATTTTTATCTCTCTGTTTTACAAATGAAAAGCTCTAGCACATGTTTAATCGCTGCTTCCCTCTGCGAAGGGCCTTTCTTCTACTTTTATGTTGAGTCACCACCTTCTTTCTTTATGCACCATTAAGAGAGCATAGTTGTCATTCTTAGTGTGATATGCATTGTCCCAAAGTTCATTGATTGATTCATATTGTTGGTTTCAATTGTTCTTAAATTATTTGTATCTAGTCGCCCTCTTAAACTTGAAGGTGTCCTATGCATTTATGTTTTGCTCTCTTTGAAGGACAAGCTGAAAACCATTTGTATGTTTTTCCTTATGATTTGAACACACGTTTGACTTTCATTATTTCATTTTTCATGATCTTTTGTTTGTGTTCATTTGCATGTTTACAACATGGTTGCTAAGTTCTTATTGCCATGATTATATCTTCATGCCCATGTTTTAAGTTCTTATGATCCCAGCTCACCAATGCTTACATATATGATCAAGATTGTGATGGTGCATGTCACCTCAAAAATAATTTCTTTTGTTATCACTTACCTACTCGAGGACGAGCAGGAGTTAAGCTTGGGGATGCTGATACGTCTCCAACGTATCTATAATTTTTGATGCTCCATGCTTGTTTTTACACCATTTGCCTATTGTTTCGTTACACTTAGTGGCACTTTTATGCATTTTCTGGAACTAACCTATTAACGAAGTGCCACAGTGCCAGTTCCCTGTTTTCTGCTGTTTTTGTGTTTCAGAAGTGATACACGAGAAATATTCTCGGAATTGGACGAAACCACATCCTGAAGTCTTATTTTACCCGAAAGCTTCCAGAGATCTGAAGAAGAGTCGGAGGGGGGCCACTAGGGCCCCACATGCATGGGTGGCGCGGCCAGGCCCCTGGCCGCGCCAGCCATGCATGAGGGCGCCTGGCCCCTCCCCTCACGACGCCCCTTCGCCTATATAAAGCCTCGGGATGGAAAACCCTAAAGGAGTCGGCAATTTTCCAGAAAGAGTTCCGCAGTTCCGCCGCCGCCACTGACGAATTTCAGGGGACATAAGTCTCTGTTCCGGCACCCTGCCGGGATGGGGAAGTGCCCCCAGAGCCATCTCCATCGGTCTCCATCGCCGTCTTCGCCGTCTCCATCGACCTCACCGCCATCTCCATCAACCTTGCTGTCTCCTATGATGAGGAGGGAGTAGTTCATCCCCGGGGCTGAGGGCTTTACCGGTAGCTATGTGGTTCACCTCTCTCTCCCATGATGTGATCTTTATGTGATCGTGAGCTTTGTATCATGTTGAACAAGTAGATGTTATTATTCAGATATTATGCTACTCCTATGCTTAATTATTATAGTGTACTCTAGTGATGTTATTAAAGTAATCTATTCCTCCTGCCATGGTGTAACGGTGACAGTGCGTGCATCGTGGTGGTACTTGGTTTAGGCTATGATCGTGATCTCTTGTGGATTATAAGAGTAATTATTGCTATGATAGTATTGAGTGATCTATTCCTCCTTTCATGGTGTAATGTTGACAGTGTGTGCACCGTGTTAGTACTTGGTCTAAGTTGCAATGATTTCTATCTTGAGTTGTGATCTGATTTGGATATCTCTATGAGTGGTGTTTGTCAAGTACTTGATGAACTTTAAGGGGTGCTTCTGTAGCCACTACACAATGATTAGTGTTGTTCAATAGGAGAGTAATTCAGAGTACCATAGTGAAGAGAAGTTGTTTATTTGTTCAATCATGTTATATTGTTGGGAGTGTGTCCACTAGTGAAAGTATGATCCCTAGGCCTTGTTTCCAAGCATTGCACACCGTTTACTTGCTATTTTGTTACTTGTTTGCTCGCAGCGATATTTATTTCACATCACGTTTGCTACTTATAATCATCTATATCACTTGTATTTCACTATCTCTTCGCCGAACTAGTGCACCTATACATCTGACAAGTGTATTGGGTGTGTTGGGGACACAAGAGACTTTCTGTATCGTAATTGCAGGGTTGCTTGAGAGGGATAGCTTTGACCTCTAACCTCCCTGAGTTCGATAAACCTTGGGTGATCCACTTAAGGGAAACTTGCTGCTGTTCTACAAACCTCTGCACTTGGAGGCCCAACAAGTGTCTACAAGAATAGAAGTGCGTAGACATCAGCCGCCAATGCAACCGGTTGTGAAGCAATGATCATCGATGATGAGGATTCAAGTGAGGAAGGCAAGAAGAGAAGCTCCACTCCGCACTCGGTGAACAATGCAAGGAAAAGTGTGCTTGGTAGGAAGGCCGCCAAGGATATGAAGGGAAAGAAGGCCGGAGATGACGACATTGCCATTGCTATGGAAAGGCTTGCAAATGCAAGGTTGCAAGCAAATGAAGATAGGAAGATTGCAAGAAACTTGGAGAAAGAGGCTATGGATGCCATGGAAGCTCAGAGAGCCACTTTGGAGGAGAGGCTAGCCTCCAACGAAGAGAGGAAGTTGGCTTTGGAGGAGAAGAAGCAAGCCAATGAGGAGCACCTACGCCTAGTGGAGGAGGAGAGGAAGCTTTTCTTGATGGATACTTCCCACATGGATGAGAGGCAAAAGGAGTACATCAACCTTGCTCGCGACGAAGTGTTGGCCAAGAAGAAATTGTTGATAGCCAACATGAACACACCCATGCTCGGCATGTTTGGAGGAGGCATGGCCGGCATGCCCATGTTTGGGGGAGGCATGGCCGGTATGGGAGACATGGCCGCCATGGGAGGCATGCCCGGCATGGCCGCCATGGGAGGCATGCCCGCCATGGGAGGCATGCCCGGTATGGGAGACATGGCCGCCATGGAAGGCATGCCCGGCATGGGAGGCTTTGGAGGCATGGCCGGCTATGGAGGAGTCTCCAGAGGGACTATGGGAGCATCGGTGAGTGGTGTGTATGGAGTCATGGGAGCACCACCGGGAGGATTCGTGGCCTCTTTGGATCCTACTATTCCTTCTTCAACCCAAGATGTTGATGAAGAAGAAGCAAAAGAAAGTGATGACTTGGAAAATGCGGAAGTGTGAGATTCTATCTTGCATTTGATATGCAAATTATGTGTTGCACTTTGTATCTATTTGAACCATATGTTGTGTGTCGTTGTTGAACTACGTCGTGTTGTGAGTTGTTCTTGAACTATGTGATATGTGTGTTGCACTTTGTGTCCATTTAAACTATGGTAGATCATTTGTTTCATGATTTATGTGAGTATTTGATCTTGTTGAATGCATAGGAGTGTAGAATGTTGTTTTCCGCCAGTGCACGCTGCATTTTGGAGCACCCGGCGGATGAGAATTTTTAGCGCTCGCGAACACGCTCTAGTTTAGCGTCTTCGGTGGGGAAAAATCCGAACCAACACGCGGCAAACGTTTACAGCGTGGTCGGGATGAAATATAGCGCACCAAAATATAGTGCGTCTGTTGAAGATGCTGTCGAAAAAAATTAGCTAGTATGATACAAACAAATTCCGATAGTAGTTGACTCTAAAACAGTGTACTAGCGAGGAACCAGGTAAAGTGCGGTCCAGCGCGGTGCATCACGCAGCAAAGCATGTCTCCATGCCACCTACACTACACTACACGTGATCGGCGAACACGCTGGTCCAAGTTCATCGCTCCGCCGTACCATACCAACGCACGCTCCACGCCCGACTTGGGAAGTTGGAGCTACACACCTGAGAAGATGCGACAGTTGACCGAGTGGGGGAGGCAGCCAGAATCCAATCTCGCCTGGGCGCGGTGCCAAAGCCACGGCTCTGCCTTCCATAGCTCATCCTACTCTACTCCTACCCACACACCAGAGAGCCCGCCGCACGGGATCCCGATAATAACCCCCGTCGTCCGTCGACATCGGCCAAGCCGAGCAAGACACTCGGGAGCTTTTTCTCCTTTCTTCTCGCCGCGAATCCACGCTCCTCCTTTCCCTGCCCGCCTCCTCGCCTGCGCCCGGCCGGCCGGTGCGTGCTGCCCGGCACCTCCGTCGCCGCGGGGGAGAAGGCGCCGCCGGAGGCCGGACCCGCCTCCGGGCGAGATGAGGGAGCTCCGCGTCGTTCTGCTAATCTTACTGATATCTTTGCCTTCCTTCTCCGCGTCTGATCGCCAAGGTACACCCCGCCCACCCTTTTTTAAGGCTCTCTTCGTCTTCACTGTCACTGACCTCTCAGCCTATATGATTATAAATATATAAATACATGTTGGGGCTAGCCGATTCTCTTTGTTTTATGCGTTGGCGTGAAGGCAAATGGATTATCTTTCGCTGTGTGCGCTGAAATCTGCTCTATGCAGTTTAGTTTAGATTAAACCTTGCTTGATGGGGACTTCTATTTCGGGCACACACGCTATGTTCAATGTCCTATGGTTAGGACACGGTCTCTCGCCCATTTCCATTGTGTTCGTCACTCCCTATCCCTAAAACAACAAATGTAAAAAAGCTAACTTTTAGTACTCCCTCTGATCGGAAAAGGTTGTCGGATGATTTAAATACAACTTTATACGAAGTTGTACTAGCTCACCGACAAACTTTTCCCATCGGAGGGAGTATGAGAAAAAACTTTCAGTGCAAGAGTAAAACTTGATTAATCGAAATGAAAAGTACACCTTCTAATCGAGGGATTTCCAGTTAAGAAAAATCACTTTCAACATTATACTCAAGAATTCAAGGCATTTCACTGAAATTTCTTATCTTCCAAAACAGTCAGATGGAAATTCTGGAGCTTTCGCCTAGGGTTTCAGGGATGAGGTAAAAAAAAGGGGGGGGGGGGGGGGGGGGGGGGGGGACATGAAGGTAAAATTGTGATGCACCTCTAGTCCTCTAACGACGGCTGCGTCGGTTCACTCACTCACTTTTTTTACATTGCTCCATGAGCAAAATGACGCCGAACCGATCATCCAGCTGATTGGGCCTTGTGGGCAGCGGTTGTTTTCTTCTGGTGAGGTGGTGAAGCCTTGTTCAGCAAGGATTAGGAGAAAATGCTGTTTTTTGGTAGGAGAACGGACGTTGGACTACTACACGAAGCATTAATTAATGAGATTAAGGGAATTGGCGAGTAGCATATACGACAAAAATGGAAGGATTGAGATCTCCTAGCATGTGGCTGCCAACCGTGCACTTCCGTTACTTGGTAAGAGTACATATTTGTGCACCTCGTGGTAACGGAAATATATCCCACCGGACCTCAGTTTTGAACACTTGCTTGGACCTCTTTTATATGGTGACACGTCACAGGTGGGAAAGATCCTTAGATAGTAAGAGGTAGTGAAGCCATGACTTCATTGCAGTAACCACCTCAGTAGGAAACATTGTGTGGATACAAGACAAAATTTAAAGAATTGAGATGCTCCTAGCATGTGGCTGCCAACCGTGCACTTATGTTACTCGGTAAGAGCGCATCTTTGTTGCACCTTGTGCTAACGGAAATAAATCCCATCAGAGCTCAGTTTCGGCCACTTGCTTGGACCTCTTTTATATCGTGGCACGTCACACGTAGGAAAGATCCTTAGATAGTAAGAGGTAGTTAAACCATTGCTTTATTGAAGTAACCACCTCAATAGGAAACATTCCGAGTATAAAAAAATTTGTGTTAAATGATGTAACTACCTTCTTCTATCCATTTATTTCTGGCCTTTGATTTTTGTCGGAATTTTATTCCTCAATACTGAAGAATTGGTTGGAATTATTAAGGATAATATAGGCATGAATATGGTAGAATCTAATTTCAAGTATTCTTTCTCAAATTTCTTTCAGTTTTCAAACATTGAAAGTGTGTAACTAACTTTTTTTTTTGTTTTGCTAGGAGATGCCTTGTATGATATGAAGCAAAAACTGAATGCTACTGGCAGTCAGCTTTCAGACTGGAACCAAAATCAAGTTAACCCTTGTACATGGAATTCTGTGATTTGTGACAGTAACAATAATGTTGTTACAGTGTAAGTTGGAGCCTCAGCACCTTGTCGTGTTTGTTTTGTTTTTCGCGTTGCTTAAGAGCTGATGTTTCCCTCCTCTTTCTTGCCGATTGGTGCTGATAATTTCCCACAGAACATTGGCTGCACGAGGATTCACTGGAGTTTTGTCACCAAGAATTGGAGAACTCCAGTATTTGACTGTTCTGTAAGTTTATTCTCTTAATCTATCATTTAACAGCCTGAGGGCATCAGATAAGATTCATGAATTCAGAAACCTTGACTAATCTAAAAATCAATTCATCTATGGAGACTTGTTGCTTCGAGTTGCTCTTACGTTCCATGTAGATAGAGTTCTAGGAGTTTTTCTTCATATCTGCAGTTGAACTGATTTCTAGTGTAGAAACCTTACCAAACACATTACACATCATAGAAATTTCACAATGAACTATGTGTTGAGTTCAGTGTCGATGTGCTATGTCCTACATGAACTGAAGCTCAAATAAATTCTGGTTCTCCTGGCAATTCATTACAACTATAATGAAACCCTTAGTGTGTGATCTTGTAGGTCATTGGCCGGAAACAGGATTACCGGTGGCATACCACAGCAGTTTGGTAATCTTTCTAGTTTGACAAGCTTAGATTTAGAAGGCAATCTTTTGGGTGGAGAAATACCAGCTTCTCTTGGTCAGCTTTCTAAGCTCCAGCTGTTGTAAGTATATTAGAACGATTGTTCCCTTCTAATTACGAGCATAATTGCAATGACTTATCCATTTCATGTTTAATTCCGTCCTGTCTCTTAACCAGGATACTGAGTGAAAATAATTTCAATGGGCCAATACCTGAGAGCCTAGCAAAAATCTCAAGCTTGAATGACATGTAAGTGTCCTTTTCTCAGTATGACTTCCTTTTGAACTTCTGGCCCTGCTAAAATGAGTTTATCTACTAGTGCTTGTCATATGTTGACGAACAACTTTCTTGTGATGGCAGCCGGCTGGCGTCCAATAATTTGTCTGGACAGATACCTGACCATCTGTTTCAAGTAGCACGTTACAAGTATCTCAAGATCATTCTGAAAGTTCTTTCGATCCAAGGTGTTTTAATCTGAGTGACTGATGAAAGTTTATTTTTTATGGGCAGCTTTTCAGGTAATCACTTAAACTGTGGAGCCAACTTACCCCTCCCCTGTGCATCCAACATTGCCTATCCGAGTAAGTTGTGTCCTCATTGGTCTATATATTAGATTGACCCATGCAGAGGAGTATATGAATGCTCGAGATCTTGTCTTATATATTGCGGGCCATTGGTTATTTTAAATCTTCTCTTACAGGTAGCTCCCATAGCTCAAAAGTTGGAATTATACTTGGTGCAGTTGGAGGACTAATAGGACTTCTAATTGTAGTGGTTCTTTTCCTTTTCTGTAAAGGTAGGAAGAAAAGACATCTACGCGAAGTTTTTGTGGATGTTCCAGGTAATGTTTCCATGAGTTCTTTTTCATGTATGATTCTTATTGGTACCCATAGTTCATTGTCTTGTTAATGGATTCTGATAGAGCAATCTTTGGCATTTAAAATTGCAAACCTACAAAAATAAGCAAGGACACTAATGCTTGAACTGAGATTGATAACTGATACACATCAACACATGTGTTTAATCTATTGAAACCTTAGTGATTTCCTTGTTAAACAAGTGAGTGTATCCTCTGCTGGACATTCGGTTAATCATTATTTGCTTATCTCTGCATGGGGTATGTATGTGTTGAGCTAAATGTTTTATCATTTTTTGACCCCCAGGTGAGGATGATCGACGAATTGCATTTGGCCAGCTCAAAAGATTTGCCTGGCGGGAACTACAAATCGCAACTGATAATTTCAGTGAAAAAAATGTTCTTGGACAGGGAGGTTTTGGGAAAGTCTACAAAGGAGTTCTTCCAGATGGAACAAAGATTGCTGTAAAACGGTTGACTGATTATGAAAGGCCTGGTGGGGAGGATGCCTTCTTGCGCGAGGTGGAGCTAATTAGTGTTGCAGTTCATCGGAATCTTCTTAGGTTGATTGGCTTCTGCACGACACAAACAGAACGCCTTCTGGTGTATCCATTTATGCAGAATTTGAGTGTTGCCTACCGCGTACGAGGTATTATTTTCAAAGTTATGCATATTGCACTCTTGTGCTGCTCAATTAAGTTTGTGTGCATGTTGCTCTCCTTTTATTTGCTTTTCTGTATTGCGATTTTTCATCATTCGCTTAATTGGTTGATTGTGCACAATGAACCTTGCATTTTAACATCATAGCTAAGCCTTCGTTCCTGGGATTATTTCTGAGGAATGCTGGCTGCAATTGCCAGTGCCTACTAATAGATTGTCCGACCATGCAAAAAATCTTGAAGTTTGTTTTCAGCATTTTATGGCATTCTCATCTCATATATGTCTGTTGTGCCAAAACTGATGCAGAATTTAAGGCTGGAGAACCCATCTTAGACTGGTCAGCAAGAAAACGGGTGGCCATAGGTACAGCACGTGGACTTGAGTATCTACATGAACACTGCAACCCCAAGATCATACACCGTGATGTAAAAGCTGCGAATGTCTTGCTCGATGAGTACTTTGAACCTGTTGTTGGTGATTTTGGCCTTGCGAAGCTAGTGGACGTGCAGAAGACATCGGTGACAACCCAAGTCCGTGGAACTATGGGTCACATAGCACCTGAGTATCTCTCTACAGGAAAGTCGTCGGAAAGGACGGATGTTTTTGGTTACGGGATCATGCTTCTTGAGCTCGTGACTGGCCAGCGTGCCATTGACTTCTCTCGCTTGGAGGAAGAAGAAGAGGTGCTATTGCTCGATCATGTAAGCCTTGTTTGCCTTTCCAAATTCTTATCAAACTGCTGCATCTCTTCTTGACTCTTTCCTGGCATGTCATGATAGGTAAAGAAGCTACAGAGAGAAGGGCAGCTAGGCTCCATTGTGGACCGCAACCTGAGTGAGGGTTATGACAAGGAGGAGGTTGAGATGATGATACAGATAGCGTTGCTATGCACACAGGCATCTCCCGAGGACCGGCCGTCGATGTCTGAAGTTGTTCGGATGCTGGAAGGCGAGGGTCTGGCAGAGCGGTGGGAGGAGTGGCAGCAGGTGGAGGTGACGAGGAGGCAGGATTATGAACGGATGCAGCGGCGTTTCGACTGGGGCGACGACTCCATGCACAACCAGGAGGCAATAGAGCTGTCTGGAGCTAGATGATAAGTACTAGCATCATCATCGTCTGTAGAGTTAGATATACTAGATAAGAGGGATATGCTCATCCTGTAATGCAAACAAACAAACTCATGGAAGGAGCCAGGTAGATATATTGATCAGAATATCAGAGATATGGATGATGGACGGAGATGTAACTGTATTTGTTTCGCCTGGGACACAGGGTGTCAAGTGGTATCCCACCTATAGTTCATTTTAGTTTTTCTAGTGCAAATATGGAGACAAAAATTTACACTAAGATAGGCAAAATGAACTACAAACGGGACTTAAGTAGGATTCCACTTGACACCTTACTGGGACAATGTAGCCATGGATGTGCAATTGTGCAGTGATCCTTCATATTCACCTGAGAGCTGTCTAACTGGTGACGGTATTTGTGCCTTCGTTTACAACTTCAGAAACCGCAGCCGTAGAAGCACTGCATCCTCTGTGATGACATCGTTTGCTAGCCTACTCCGGAGGACGCCGGAATTGGTCCAGCTAACATGTCCTACGGCGAGCGGCGGCGATCACGACGAGCAAACGTACCGACGTCATCTTTGGGCCTAAACAAACAAGGCATCGAAGTGTCGATCCGGCCTACCAAAGCAAGCGCGGCCCAAGCAGAGAGCCGCACAGAACAGACACAACACAATGCACTGCGACTGCGAACGAACGCCTGCCGCGGCGCGGCGATTTAAACAAAATTGACTCAAACTTCAAACCATTTCAAATAATAAACCACTTATGAAAATATTTCACGGGAATAACCCCTTTTGGCCGCGCCAGTCACGGTGGCGTGACACAAGTCGTTGCAACGCCAGTGGCGGTGGCGATGCAAGGGAGTGCGGCGCCACTCCGAGTGGCGCGGCTGATGTGCGTGCGGCGCCACTCCTAGTGGCGTTGCACTACCAGTGACGCCGCACTTGCAGGACGGGACCCACTTAGCTGACGTGGCTGCACCTGCCTCGCCACTACCAGTGGCGTGGCACCACCTTCTGCCACGCCACCGTGACTGGCGCGGCCAAAAGGGGTTATTCCCGTGAAATATTTTCAAAAGTGGTTTATTACTCCCTCCGTCCCGAATTAAGTGAAGCGGACACTGTACAAATTACTTTTTGCAACGAAGTCCTCGCACAGTTCAAAACGGAGTATTTGAAATAGATTCATGTTTAGGTTAATTCTGTCTAAATTGCCCCGCGGCGCCTCTCCTCTTCTTCCTCCTCAACGGCGCCGGCGGCAGCACTCGTCGTCTCGTCATCGTCTCCACTCACCCCGCGTCCAAACCAATCCTCCTCCAACCATCTACCTTGCTCTAGAACCCGTACGGGATACAGATCCAACTCCTCACCCCTCTTCCCCTCATGAGAATTCGGATCTAGACCCTTTCGTCCTCTTTCCCCCGAGGCACTGTACCGCCGCGGATATTCACGATGGAGGAATATTTAATCCTTGACACTGATCAGGTATGCACTTTATTTTTTTCGTATTTGTGTGTGGCAGGTTATGTGCTGATTGTTTTGTATCTCAATGTTCCAATCAACACTTTATTCCTCAAGACTAATCCATGGAATAAATGTACTTATCTCAGTTTTTTATTCTGACAGAATTAAAGTGAGAATGAACTTTGTGAAATTGGTACAGGTTGGAATGACAGAAAGGGTCATAGAATTGAACAAGTCAGGAAAAGAGAACCCGGATAACTCCATAAACTAGGCAGTTATAGTTATCACAAACACATGATTGCATAGTAGCTTAGTGTAATATTCTACGGCTTATTCAAACCTCATTTGACATCGTGAGCCATTGGGCCTCGATCTGACGGTAAAAGAAATGAAAGAAAATCAATTTCGGACCCCAAAATAAAATTCTGACCTCGAGGTTATCCGCTAAGTTTGGTCGAGTGTTAAGCAAATCCGAGAATACTTTTTCCAAGAACGTCATACAATTTTTTTTTTTTTTTTTTGCATTCAGGAACAATCGGTAAATGACTGCTGGAGTGCAGAAGGACTACTGTCAGATGAATTGGAGATGCCCACAAACTCAGCGGACCTTACAATGCAGCTTGCTGAAGAGCAAAACCATTTACATGATATTCTGGGAATCAATGAAATGCCAGTTGATGACATAGGCACTGGAAGCGATTCAGACAGCAGCTCGGGGGACGAGACAGATAAAGAACCCGGAAAATACTTCTATCCTGGTTTTGAGGAATTGGTTAACCCAAGACCACCACAAGTTGGAATGAGATTCCCAACCCTTGAAGATGCAAACAGATACTATAGTGCACATGCTCTCCTGACTGGTTTTGTGGCAATCAGGGGACCAAATTTTATGAGAAATAAGTTTCACCTAGAATGCAACAGGAGCCGCAAGTTAGCGCCCTCGCAGGACCTGAAGAGGAAGCGGGAAATATATTCTGTAAATAAGACACAGTGTGAGGCTAAGGCGGTTGTGAAGCCCGTTAAGGGGCAATGGGAGTTCACTGCAATTCGGAGTGAACACAACCATCCGTTGTGTCCAAGTCCGTCGCTCACAAAATTCTTCTTGAGCTGCGAACACATGTCAAATGAAGAAAGGTCGTTTTTAAGAGCTCTGCAACAAAGTAGTATACATCCCAAGAAAGCTATGAAGATTTTCAGGAGAATGAGAGGCACTTTAGGGAACTTACCATTCAAGACAAAAGATGTGAATATCTCACTGTGCACAGAAGAACAAAAGAGACCAAACTCGGATGTAGAAACAACAGTGAAGCACTTGAAGGAAATGGAGTTGCAAAACCCATGTGTCTCTTTTACCATGCGAACAGATGAAGATAATATAGTTAGAAGTCTTCTCTGGACCGATGCGAGGTCGAGGGTGGATTATGAGATCTTCGGAGATGTCTTATCATTTGATACTACCTACAGCACAAATGGGCACAATGTGCCTTTAGTTCCTATAATTGGAATGAATGACCATGGGAGAACTCTTGTTTTCGGATGCGCCTTGCTACAAGATCAGAAAGCTGAAACCTACAAATGGATGTTCCAAACATTCTTGCATGTAATGGGAGGGAAAATGCCAAGAGCAATTATAACAGAGCATGATGAAGCTATAACAGAAGCAATGGCAGAGGTCATGCCACAAGTAAGCCACAGGTTTTGTAAGTTGCACGTAATGAAGAAGGCTCGGGAAAATCTAGGAGCCTTTATAGCAGCAGGAGGTAACATAAATACAGAGCTGCAGAGCCTAGTTAACAACTCTCTGACAGAAACAGAATTTGAGGAAGGATGGGGTGTGCTCACTGAGAGATACAGTGCAAGTGGAAATGAACACCTAAAAATCCTGTGGGGAATGAGAAAAAAGTGGGTTCCTGTTTATTTCAAAGAAGATTTCTATCCATTTATTGAAACAGCTAGATGTGGCGAGGGGACAAACTCATTATTTAAGAACTATGTGCTTCCTAAGGACAGAATAGAGAAGTTTCTTGAAAAATATAAAGACATACAAGAGAGCATAATAAAAACGGATGATGAAGATAGACTGGAATCAAGAACTGAACCTTCATGTTTCTCATTGCAGCCAATTGAAAAGCATGCAGCATGTATTTACACAAGGCAAATTTTTCTGAAAGTACAGAGAGAGCTACTCCATTCTACAGCATTCAACGTGCAGGAGATTCAAACTGGGACAGTGTACAGACTGGACAAGGTATTCAACTATGAGAACCCAGAGTTTGATAGAAATTCCTTCGATGTGTTAGTTGAACCTGGCACGAATGTGATGAAATGTCAATGTGGAAAGTTTACTAGGGATGGTATACTGTGCTGCCACATATTCAGAGTTTTCACTCAGTTTGGGATCAATGAAATACCAGAGCGATACATAGTCCCTAGGTGGACTGGCAAATTTAGAGAAGAACAGATGAAACAGTACAAGAAAAAATGCTTGAACAGCCATGGCGTAAACCAATCAGAAAATACAATGAGATATGCAATGTTACTGAGTAAAGTGGCTGACATTGGCAAAGAAATATGTGGCAATGGCTCCAAGTGCAATAAATTCAGGCTGGATTTAGATACAATTCGAGGAAAGTTGGCAACGGTGACAGGAGAAACACGCGGAACTAATGACAGTTAGATCATGCTTGTGTACTTCAGGCTCTGGGGACATGCGCTTTGGCAGCAGCAGCAGCAGCAGCCAGACAGTGGCGCACCTGTGTGGTGGCCATCGTGTGCATCAACAAGAGTCTCTTGTCAAGTGTTGGTGGACATCAGCAACCAAGACAAATCCTTGAGTTAGGAGAGCCGGTTAAATAATTGTCATTGTGCAGGTCCAGGAGACTCATATTGACAAAGTAGAGTAGTTAGGGTTCAGGACAACTAGGTTGTCTGTCCATGGTCTGTCCAGAAAAATACTGGCATGAGTCCTTTTTTTTTCTGTACCTGCAGTTATGTAGTATGCAATCTCATCAAGGAAGTTTCATTTTTTATGTAGACTCTGCTAACGACTCTGTATTTGCTTACTGTCCTGCCAGTTTCCTTTGGCGTGTTTCCCTTCTGTGTGGGTGTGTGGCAGCACTTTTTATTTGCACACAGGTTGTGCTTATTGTTTGTTGGGGTACTTCATACATGCAGATTAACTATAGTGCATAGCAGTATAGCACTGTTCTTTTGTGAACCTTGATTCCAAGTGTGACCACCATTCCTCTAAGCTTATGCCCGGCTAGCTGCGAGCATTCTCAGGGACTACCGGCGATGTGCACTTGTGGCCGCTGGATCGTCACAAGGAAAGATCCAAACCGTCTGTTGGCTGGAAAGGGTCACATAAAATGCCTTTCTGTTTTGAATGGTTGTTGCCTAATCGTTAAGCACATGTGCATCACATCTCTGGTTTCTTTGGGCTAATGAATTGACTGTGCTTGTTTTGACTGGCAGGCGGTGGATATTCAGGTCAGGAAGGTTGCATCAACAGGGCGATTGCCACACTTCCAATCAACCTCAGGATACAGCCCGTGGTGAAGCCGAATTTGAGAAGGTTGAGCAGGTTTGTCTTTTCCTTTGCTTCCCTTCTCCTTGCAGGAAGCACTCAACTATTTTCCTTTTGCAGGGATGAAAGCACTCAACTATTGTTTCCCAGCAGTTCATATTTCCTGTCTATGATTCTTATGATCCTGTTGTGGTTTAGGAGAATTACTCTTGCCATGATTGCAGACTGGAGAGAAGCTGGTGGGTGTTCTCCAGGACACACGATTGAACTATCAAGCTATGGAGTTGCGGATAGCCACGAATAATGCAATCTTCCCTATCCAATTCGAAGTTGAAAAGGTGAGTATTTGTCCTTTTTTCTACTCAATGTTATCGTTCATGTCACAGGGTATTCTGCTGTACCAACTAGCATATTGTGTTATGGCTAGCACCATGCTCTTAGTTATTTGTTATACAAAGATCCGGTCACTGTTAATTCTTACAGGTTAGTATCTCCATCTATTAAGCAAAAGGCACCTCAACATCGAGCATCAGTATTTGTCAGATCACACCTTGAACAAACTGGAAATTTAACACACAGCGGGTAGTTAACACTATGCTTATGTTGGTTACATTATGTAGCGTATCATGCAGCTAGATCTTATTAGTATGTACTTCTGTAGCATGTAATATTTCTTTTCTTCTTTTGGTCCATGCATGTAACCATTGTTGGATACGCTTGCAGACATTCAGAGAATATTTGTCCTCAAAAACTTTTATTGGGATCCGCACTCCCAAGTTGATTTCTGGATCAAGTGAAGGCGGTGCAGCCGTATTCAAGCTACATTACAATGGCCAGTCAGCTTGTTTAGCTCAATCTCCTCAGTTATACAAGCAGATGAGTATTTGTGGTGGGATTAGCCGTGTGTTTGAGGTTGGTCTTCAGATACCAACAGGCATCTGTGCGAGTTTATTGGTTTAGGTGCAGAAATGGAGATTAAGGAGCACTACTTTGACGTAAGGAAGATCTTGGAGGAAAAGAAAAATCTGTAGTTTTACTGAAGTGAATGTCACCAAGTACTGATTTTGGTACACAGGTTTGTGATATTATAGATGGCTTATTTGTAGCAGTATTCAAACAATTGACTGAAAATTGTAGGAAGCAACTCAAGACAATAAAAAGCAGTATCCAATTGAAGCACTGAAAGTAAAACATTATTCCTCATTATTTTGTGTTATTATCTGTATGCTTTGCTCAAGCTATTGTTTCAACTCTGCTATTTATGCAGTACCTAGAGAAAACCTTGAAGCTAACGTACGAGGAAGGGATTCAAATGCTGAAGGTACTAAATTATACTCTTGTGGCTACTTCATAATCACAGTGATGTTTTCTCTTATACAATATGCTTTTTCGGTTTTATTCTCACTGTATGAGTGGCGTTAGAACTTCAATAGCCCCAGCCCCCACTATATGTTTGTTTGGGATTTTGATTGAACCATCCAAGTTGAGAATCCTGTGAAACAAAAAACTTACTGTACTATTGTTAGTAGCTGTCCGGAAAGATATGGTCTCCAGAAGAATCCTAAAATATGACCACGTAAATTGATATTGCGATGTTTTGCATGTTTTTTTCACCAATTTCAGGTGTTTGTCAACAAAGTTTGGAGCCAGTGTTATTGACCAACTGTCACTATAGCTTGAACATTATTATATTGTTTAACTTGTAGGATTTGTATCCACTGATTGTGTGTAACAAATATAATCATAATCTCTTAGAAATTAGGATCCTTTTCTGGCATCACCAACAGACTGATTTTTTGGTTAGCTGAAAAAGAAATTACATTTTAGGTGCATGTCCTTTTGAAGAATCGATAAACTTTCTCCAGTCCCAGTGTAAAGCTTGCGGTTGCTGGAATATCAATTTTTATTCAGAACTTAAACTCATCCAAATCAATCAATTGTGTGGAAGGTAATTTTAGATTTTTCTGTGGAGACAAAAATTCAGTAGGAGTCTTGAGGAAGTAATTTTTGTTCCAATGGTTAGTTAAATCTGTTTGAGTTTAGAGCAAATTTACTGGTTTTTATTATTTAGTAGCAAAGAAACAAGATCTACTGGTGGTTAGGAGCTGAATCTGATGCTATAAGAATAAAGTATTGCTTTTCTAGAACTCAAGATCCAGATTTATTCTTAACACTTCTGAATTTGGAAATGTGCACTCGGTTGATGAATTATTTGAACAAGTATGTTACATAAACTTATTTCATTATTCTGAACAAGTATATTATAGGGCACCCAAAACAGGTGATGTAAAAGTTATAGGGGCAACAAAAACAGGGTATCACACAAAGTGATGTAAAATAGGGCACGGCTGCCGCACAACCACCTCCACAATTGTATACATATATGAAACAAACAATATGAAACTTGATCTCAAATAAATATAAATAAATAGTACTCCCTCTGATCGGAAATAAGTGTCAGTGACTTAGTACAAACTTTGTACTAAGTTAGTACAAAATTACCGGCACTTATTTCCAGTCGGAGGGAGTACTTAAGTATTACATCACAGTACAAATAATTCATCAATTAGCACACAAACAACATTGTTGGCCCATGAAGTCATAGAAACCATCCTTGCCACACTCATTCTCAATGATCATGTTATGCATGATCACACAAGCATTCATGATGTACCAAAGGATCTCTTGATCCCAAAACCTAGCCGGTCCTCTCACAATAACAAATTGGGCTTGCAAAATCCCAAATGCTCGCTCCACATCTTTCCTAGCCGGCGCTTGGGTACTATGAAATTGGAGTTCTTTCTTACCATGGGGTGCTTGAATTGGCTTCACAAATGTAGCCTACATGTAGCAAGATAGTAGCCCATGTCGTAGGTGCGACTGTTTGCTTGAAACTCCACCGGTGGTGACTCACTAGTGGCTTTTGGTAAAAAGAGGTGACTCACCAGTGGCTTAGCTTCGTAAAAAGAGGTGACCGTTGGACATTGATGTCATTGCATGAACTGGGCATCCCAAAGAAGCATGCCATATCCATGTCTCCTCATCGGCCACGGCCTCAAAAATGATGGTGGAATTCTTCTTGTGCCCTCTGAATTGTCCATGCCATGCTGCAGGACCGTTCTTCCACCTCAAATGCATGAAATCAATGGAGCCGAGCATACTCAGGAAACACGGGATGGTCAATGAAGTAGTTGAGCATGAGCTTGTCTGCATCAGTTCTTTGTCTTCGGATAACTCATGGCCAAAGAGTGAACCACCATGCTTCGGCCTCTTGTTCTTGTGCATGAACAAGAGCATAGCAATGTCCTCCTCTTTCTCCATGTTAAACTCCTCATCGGAGGAGGTGTAGTCAAACAAAACCATCTACAAACACGATAATCTACATTACAAACTACTTCTGCATTGCATCAACATTTTTTAGAGAAATAAAATCTGAGAGATTACCTTTGACATTTTTTTGTCAAGCATCAAGCACCTTTGTGTGCGCCGAGGAGGGAAGCAGCCGGCAGCTTGACCGAGCCGAGGCGGTCGCGGTGTGGTTGACCACGACGGTGGAGGGTGACTTCTCTTCCGTTTCAGCAGCTTAGAGGACAGCGGTGGTCGCTGAATCGGGTCACGGTCACGTGGCGGTATCCTATCCCCTTGGCGGGTCGTGGGAGAGTGGTGCAGCGCCTCCAGGACCAGCAATATGGACAGGCGAGCCAGAGGACCTCAATCGACTGTCGCGACGAGCCAAAATTGATCGGCGCTTGCTTGGTGGCGTCGCCTGATTCAGATCGGCGGCAGGGCAGGTGTGACCATGCGAGCAGCGGGCGGGGTGGGGAGGGGCGGTAGAGCCGGTCGTGCAGCTTGATTTGGTCGCCTGCAGCTGTCAGGTTAGGTGGAGGCTGCGCGAACGGGAAGTGAAATGAAGCTTCGAACTGACTGTTTTACGTCACCCCACAGGTGATGTATATTTACATGACATGGTGGCAAAATCTACATCACCTTCCAAAAATATACACATTTGAGGACTTTTTCTTAGCTTATTTTTCAGTCGACGGCTTACTAGTAAGAAAAAAGACCACATTTCTTGATGTAGAGACCGGCGACAATGAAAGCTTTTATTTTCTAAAACATGTGAATGAGGAGGTGAGATTAGGCACCCTTATATATTTTATTATTGCATTCAGCCGGAGGCTCGTTCCATACGTTCAATTGTCATTCTGGTCACTATGCCATTGCCGTGCCGTCTTGTGCGCACCAGTCAGCACATGCACACGCTACACCGGCGTACGAACTCCTCTGCTGCGTTCTTTTCAGTCCACACTAGCTTAACTAACTTACTATTACCTCATACTTGCACGCTTCCACTGCCACTGACTATAAAATTTGCCGATAGCCAAACCTCCTGAATTCACTCATTGTGAACTACCAGCAGCTCGGAGTGTGAAGCAGATCAGTACCTGCAAAGCACAGACCACGCTAGCTGCTCGAGCAATTGTTCGCTTGAGGTAGCAATGGGTGCCAATACAGTTGCTTCTTGCTCCCTAGCAGTAATCGTGGCTTTCATGGCTACTACGAGGGTGGCCGTGGCGGCGTCTGTGGTGCCGGCGGTGTACGTGTTCGGCGACTCGCTCGCCGACGTTGGGAACAACAACTACCTGCTGACAGTACTCAAGGCAGACTTCTCGCACAACGGCATGGACTACCCGGGGGGCAAGGCCACCGGCCGCTTCAGCAACGGCAAGAACTCCGCTGACTTCATCGGTGCGTATTCATTTTATTTCAAACCGAACAGACGACTGATTTCATTGGAAGACAGATTGGTAACTTTATGGATAGTATGATTTTTCTATTATGGAATTAGATGGACTATGGTATAATACCCTGACATCTTGACCGAAAGTGTTGTAGTCTTTCTCCATTGAATTTACTACTAGTAATTGGTGTACTGGCGTACGTGACGGACAACCAGAGGCTTTTGTCTATGAATATACTACTCCGTATATGGAAAGAACTGACATATGTACATGGATGCAGCCGAGAAGCTTGGGCTGGCGACCTCACCACCGTACCTTGCTCTGTCCTCAAGCAGCAATGCCAACTACGCGAACGGCGTCAGCTTCGCTTCTGGTGGCGCAGGAGTCTCCAACGCCACAAACACGGTACGCTGGCTATCTCGTCCATGGTCGCATGCGAACCGCACTTAAATTACAAACCTTGAGACTGATGGGTTAAATGTATTGCGTGATGATCGAACCACAGGACCTGTGTATCACCTTCGACAAGCAGATCGAGTACTACTCCGGCGTCTACGCGTCTCTGGCACGGAACCTCGGCCAGGCCCAGGCCGGTACCCACCTGGCCAAGTCCATCTTCGCCATCACCATTGGCAGCAACGACATCATCCACTATGCCAAGGCCAACCCCGCCGCCAAGCTCGGGGACGACCCCTCGCAGCAGTTTGTCGACGCGGTGATCCAGTCCCTCACAGGCCAGCTGCAGAGCCTCTACAACCTCGGGGCACGCAAGGTGCTCTTCCTTGGCACGGGGCCGGTTGGCTGCACCCCGTCGCTGCGGGAGCTGAGCTCCACCAAGGACTGCAGTACCTTGGCGAACACCATGGCCGTGCAGTACAACAAGGCGGCCGAGACCGTACTGAGCGGCATGGGCGCACAGCACCCGGACCTGCACTACGCGCTATTCGACTCCGCCGCGCTGCTCCGGTATATCGACCAGCCAGCGGCGTACGGCTTCGCCGAGGCAAAGGCGGCGTGCTGCGGTCTGGGGGACATGCACGCCAAGATCGCCTGCACTCCGCTAAGCGACTACTGCGCCAACCGCTCCGATCACGTCTTTTGGGACCTTCTACCACCCCACGGAGGCCACCGCGCAGAAGCTCACCGACACCGCTTTTGATGGGTCGGCGCCCTTCATCTTCCCCATCAACATAAGGCAGCTCAGTGCTATATAGAGCTAGCTAGATTCATCTTCCTCTACGACGATGTATTGTTCATGAGTCACATGATATATAGAAGAAATCAAAATTATATTGAGCAGATGAATCATTAGTTGCCTGAAGTTATCATTAATAGAAATCCTAGTGGAGTGTGGGTTAGAATTAAGGGGCTGGGCAGAATGGTCAGAGAGCTAGGACAGTAGGTTCTGGATTTGCTCAAAAGGATTCTACTCTCACTAGTGCTCCTGAGGTGCTTAAAATTCTAATGCATAAAGGACTGGTTGATAAGGAGAGTGTCTCTGTTTGGGACAAGACACCAGTGTCTGTTGAATCTAACAACTTTTGGCTGGATGAACAGATGTAGATTGATTCTTTCCAACAGAAGCTTGATGCTGCCGATGACCATTGTTTTGCTCTTCCTGATGACATAATGCCAAGATTTAAAAAGTCAGCAATGGATGAAGCTAGAAATACTTGGGGTCATGTCTTGAAGAACCTGTCAGAATTGATAGGTCCAAGAACATAATGAAGAAGACTTAAGAGCTCAAAAGGGTCAACAATCTTGAAGTTCCAAAACTTAAAGGGTATAGTGATGTCAAACCCTTTTGATGTTTTTACCTATTCATGAACTTGATGATATGTCTGATAAGTTTGGTGTAGGTATTAAGGGGAAAAAATCCTAGATAATAGTTTATCTTTTGTTAGTATTAGTTTTAGATATTCCTGTTCCTTCATGTGCTGATGAAGAACAAGATATTTTAGCTGAGGAATAGGTAGAGGTTATTAGGAAATCTCGGAGACGTGCAAATGGTATGTGGTTTTTTCTATGAATATACCACAGAAAGAAATGACATATGTACATGGATGCAGCTGAGAAGCTCCGGTCGGCGACCTCACCACTGTATCTCGCTATGTCCTCAAGCAGCAACGCCAACTACGCGAAACAGCGTCAGCTTCACTTCTGGCGGTGCAGGACGGCGAATATCTCTTCTGCGACGTTTTTTAGGGAAATTGGAAGGAAATCGACATCTTTTTTTGAACAGGGAAATTTTATAGATTAACAACATTTTACAGAAACGAGTCTGATCGGCACAACCGCCTGATCTGAGAGAGCTTCACGAATTGGACAACGTCCTGAAGCTGGAGAAGTACATAAACATCTAAAGGATGTATCTTTGTTGAGTAGCCTGAGAGCTAGCTTAGCAAGATAATCTGCTTTGAAATTAAGATGCCTAGCAACATGGAATATTTTGTATTGATCGAAGCTCCTGTTATTGATGAGGGACGCCAGCAAGGGGGCAAGCTCCCAATGCCCGGGATCCTCAATGATGTTATTTGTTGCCGCCGCCCGGGAAAGAGTATTATTGTCTGTGAACATGCCTGCATACGGAATCTGAAGACAGTTTGACACCATTACTGCAAGCCGAAGGGCAAATGCCTCCGCTTGAAGAACTGAAGCGACTGGAGGAGATATCGCTGCAATATGAACTTCGGTACAGTGTTGACTCCCTAAGTTTCTGATGTATACTCCAAGGCCTGCTGGAGCTAGTTGTCGCCCTTGAATTGGCCTCCAAGATGCATCTGAGAAGAGAACAGGACCTGCAAAGATAGACAAATCGCGGACAGATGCACCTGGCACTTGATTTTCCAGTTTACCTTGAGTATCTCGCATTGTCTGGGGCAGTGTGCAGTCCTGCATTGGTAGCTGATCCATTGATGCTTCCTGCAAAATAGCTTTCATCGCTGTGTATACGTGACTAGGTTTGTTAGCTTTTCTTCCAAACAGAGCATCATTCCTTGTTTTCCAAAGACACCAAAGGAATGTGTACATGTTAACAACAGAAATGTAAGGGTGCCTAGAAGACATAATTGCCTGAATAATAGAAGTAACGGAATGATGATCAGCAGCCAAAACTTCTGTCCTAATGAACCAAGGATGAGAATACCAAGCTGCTTTGGCAAAAGGGCAAAGGAAGAATAAATGCATCTCATCCTCCAACATGCCACATCTGCTACACTCCTTATCAATATGGATAGAAAACCTACCAGCTCGCTTACCAGTTGGCAGCGCACGTCTTAGTAATCTCCACGCAAAAGTTTGGATCCTTGGCATCATTTCCTTGTTGTTCCAAATCTGGTTAAGAAGAGTCTTGACCTGAGTTGGTACTTCCTTTGGCTACTGATTAGCTGGCAACGAGAGGTTATTCCTGCAATGCTTGTAAGCGCTTTTAGAAGACCATTTTCCTGTAGGGGTTAGTTTCCAGCAAAGATTATCTTGCCCAGAAACATTAATAATGGGAGTTAAAATAATATCTTGAGCGGTTTGAGGATGGAAGAGTGTCGAAATCAAATTAATGTTCCAAGTTTTCTGATTTGGAAGCCAAAGGTCTTTAACCACAGCGGGGTAAGTAAAAGGAGCAGGTTGGATAATTAAGTTATCGTGAATATTTTCCCAACCAGTAAACCAAGGTGAACTCCATATGGAAGAATGAAGGAAATCGACATCGTTCGTCCATTTTTAAGGGAGTGTGAGGTTGGGTTAAGATCATGCAGGTTGGTCCACTTATTTGCCCGCGTCGAGACGGTGAACTGTTCTCAGCTGCCTGACTGTTCCCCACCGCTCCCTTCTTCTTTTGGTTGTCGAGGTGCAAACTGAAGCAGTTGTCGCTGTTGACATGCAAACTGAACCAGTTTTGGCTGTCAAGGAGCAAACTGAACCAGTTTTGGCTGTCAAGGAGCAAACTGAAGCAGATGTCGATGTAGATGTACAAACTGAATTTATTTCAGTTGTTTCCGTGCAAACCGAAGAAGTTGTCGAGGTGCAAATTGAACCTGAGAAGGAGCACAAGCCGAAGCAAGCTCTAGTGGGCAGCCTAATGGTTGTGCAGTGAAGAACAAAACCAAGAGCATCAACAAATTCTGTGTTGTAACATAGTTAGAATAAAAACAAACAGTGGTAAAAAATTTAGAAGAAATCTAGTGGTAAAAAGAATGGAGTCAGAATCGTGTGTAAATACTTGTGTGTTGTAATGCTATTTGTACTTTGATGCGCACTTGTCTGTGGTACTTTGAATCGTGTGTGAAAATTATTATGCATGTTTGAGAAATTTGGACCAAAGTTGTTTTTGAATTCAAATTGAAATTTAAACAGAAGTTCAAATGTGCGTCGATATTTAAATAGCAAATTGGTCCGTCGAATGATGTTGCAATGTTTTTGAACTATTATGCACGTTATATGATCAATCCAAGCCCTTTTGCAAAGTAAAACTCATAGTAATGGATAATATGCTCCAAATGAGCTCCAAAGCTAGAGTAAACAAACCCCAGTCCTAAGCAAGTTTTGTCTCGACTTTTTCTAAATGAGCCAAAAAAAAAGATTCTTAACATATATTCTACCTATATAATGTCAATGCAAGTCCCACTACTTATTGAATTAGTATTCATATTATTCTTATTTAAAAAATAATGCTTTAATACAAAATCATTAAAAATATGAAAATGAAAAATATAAGTTCAGATCCTTCTTAGTTACTCCAAAATGAAGCTTTGGGGTGAAGTTTTTGATATTTTCCATTTTCAAAACCCTAAAGCCTAGCTTATTTCTCTTGAAATCCCTGCAACTTTGTTCGCGGTAGCTCACTCATATGAAGGTTTGTTCATGAAAATATCCATTGAATAAATTTAAAATGATAGTAAAAAGGTTCTTATATGAATGGGGCACCATGACTACTTAAAGGCACTCCCGTCTACCTCCTCCTATTCTTCTTCGTGGTGGTGGTGGTGGTAATGGAGTTGGAGTGGTGGAGATAGAGATGGAGGCGACACGCCGCAAAGCTCTAGTGTGTTGTAGATGAAGATGGCTCTTTGTGGTGGCTTTCCCATCCTTTATATAGGCTCTAGGAGTCCCAACAACCTCAGTATGGTCCTCATCATCTAGGGAAAGTTTGGGAACAAATGTGGGTGAAATTGGTGAAGAATTACAAATGTTATGGTGACTCATGTCGCCCAAATCGCGTGGTACAGATGGCCCTATGGAGGGCCCCCGTGGTACATCCGGCCATACGACGGACCCTGCTATATCACTGGTCGTTAGTCTGTACTACCCGTCGTGGTTTTATCAACAGATCTGTCATGGAGGGTAGTCTATGGAGGTTTGTGAAAGAGGGTGAACACGACGGAGCGATCCGGGATGGAAGTAGCACGAGTTTACCCAGCTTCAGATCCCACAGCGGTGGCGGAATCGTACATGGTGCTATAATTTACTATAATGGCAACAAGCGCTCGGTTACAATGTGTGTTCGTGCCTCAAGGGCCTCTCCACGCCGGCTTATAAAGGCAACTGGCTTCGGCATCACGGCGGTTTCGGAGCGGATATATTATGGAGTCCTAGGCTAACACCTAGACTATGCCTTGTACTAGAAGTTGATCCCCCATACGTGCGTCTTAAGGAATCCGCCATAGTCTCTTGCTGTCCGGGAATCCGCCATGGGCTTCCAGCCACTAGGCCGCCCGGCCAGACCATAAGTCTGACCACCTTCTCTGGGCCACTCGGGCTTGCCGGTTTAACACTACGTCGCTGATATACCCATTTGGTATACCCCAACACTGCCTTTAGTATTTTAGACATTATTTTCTTACTATATTAATTTTGATTGGGGTGTTCTTTGGCGCGTATGGACGAGGAATACAACCCCATGATCGTGGATCTTTATTTCTTTATGATAAAAATTTAACTTTTCCACCTTCCATATAACTAAGTCTTTGATGCCGGTAACTCCTCCATATTGCCTCATCTTCGCCTTGTTCACCGTGTTTTGCTCATAAATTTCCAGAACACTAAACACTCGCGAAAGACAAGCAAAATTAATAAAATACTAATAAAACTAATATTTGTATAACACCATGAAAATAAGTAATCATGTGTAATAGACATAAAAATTGTTAGATGGAGCATGAGATGAGTGATTTTATAATTAGAAAGTATGCCTAAAACTCCAAATAATGTAAGCACATTCAAAGTTTTTTGCAAGAAAATTGAAGCTCGAAATACGGTTTTCGAGTTTAAAAATAAATGAAGGGCAACATTTAGCTCGCTCCCGTTTGCTCACGATGTATTTAAACTTCCTTTCTCATTCGCTATGTGAAAGGACACGGATGTCGCCTAGAGGGGGGAGGGGTGAATAGGCGATTAAAACTTTTACGAATGGCTTGAACAAATGCCGAAATAAACTAGCGTTTAATTTGTCAAGCTTACAAAACCTAAATAGACTAGGCTCACCTGTGTGTACCAACAACTTATGCTAAGCAAGACAACTAGCAATGTGATAGCAAGATATATAACTTCAAGCACGATGGCTATCACAAATGTAAAGTGCATAAGTAGTGGAGCTCGGATAAGAGTTACCGAGGCACGAAGGAGACGAAGATGTATCCCGAAGTTCACTTCCAAGGAAGCTAGTCTCCGTTGGAGAGGTGTGGCGGCTTAATGCACTCCGAACGCCACAAAGGACTCACCTTGAGATGTGGTAGCACAATGCTCACCAAATGCCACAAAGGCTCACCTCAAGATGCGGAGGCACGCTACGCACCGAATGCCACAAAGGCTCACCTTATTCTCCTCGCGCTCTCGCACAAAGCAAGATGCCACGATCCACTATGGGACACTTGAGGGCGGTCACCGAACCTGTACAAGCTTGGGGCAATCTCCACAACTTAATTGGAGGCTCCCAAAAATCGCCACAAAGGCACCACAAAGGTTAGGGAATCTCCACAACTTAATTTGAGGCCCCAAGTAAATGCCACAAAGGCCACTAAGCCGTCTAGGGTTCCAAGAACCTAAGAGTAATAAGCTCACAACTTCCACTTACCGAATCTCCGAGGAGAACTCAAACCGATGCACCAAATGCAATGGCAAGAGCACACAAAGTGCTCAAATCCTTCTCACTCAAATCCTACCAAAGCAACTAATGCTATGGAGAGATATGAGAGGAAGAACAAAGGAAATCCACAAAGAACTCCAAGATCTAGATCTAATAGGTTCCCCTCACTTAGAGGAGATTTTGATTGGTGGAAAGATAGATCTAGATCTCCTCTCTCTTTTCCCTCAAGAAGATACAAGAATCATTGGAGGGATTGAGAGATAGCAAGCTCAAGAAGGTCAACAATGGAGGTCAAGACTTGCAAGAAAGGTTGGGGATCCATTGGGGAAGAAGACCCCCTTAAATAGGTCCCCCAAAATCCAACCGTTATGTCCAGAAATCGTCCCGGCCGGAGTCTCCGCCCTCGGGCCGAAGTCTCCGGTGCCCCGGGGTCATTCAGGGGCCTTAGGACGGACGATTCAGGTGCTAGGCCGGAGTTGGGCCAGAGACTTTGCGTCTCGGGCCGGAGACTCCGGCCACCCAAAAACTGGCAGCAACACCAACATGAAAACGACCATAACTTGAGCATCCGGACTCCATTTTTGATGATCTTGGGCTCGTTGGAATCACAACAACGAGCTCTACAAGTATATGCATAGAAACATCATAGTCCAACAAGTGAGGATAAAACCAAATGATGAAAGGTTTGACCTATCTATAAGAGATGAACCGGCAAAACCATCAACATCAAAAACTCAATAAGAATTTCATCCAAAATCCGATTTTAATGAGTTCGAGCTTGTCATGGAAATAACCACAAGCTCTAAAACCTCACATAGATAAAAGCCAAATAAGAACCAAGAAAGATGATGCCAAATATGCAAAGGTTTGAGCTCTCTTCGAACGATGCGATTAAGTTACTCACTCGAGAGCCCCTCTTGATAGTACGGCTACCAATCCTATAACCCGGTCTCTCAACTAACATCATGAAACCGATAAGAAAGAAACCCTATCAAGATCATACCTTTTCCTTGAGTAAAATCCACTTGATCTAGATGATGACCGTCTTGTCTTCCTCAAGTTGGAACACCTTTCTTGATCTTGCTTGCTTGGTGAAGTCTTGCGAATTGCTCCCCCATACACCACTATGGGAAAGACTCTCGTTAAGCATATCTTAACTTATCCATGATCACAATATATATGGCAAGATTCAAGCATATGATCTCTTCTAGATTCCATCTTGAACTTGCGCTTTGGCTTGATCAATTCTTGAATCAACTCTTCTTTCTCCACAATGATGGTGTCTTGAAGATTCACATGAGAGCTCACTCAATCTTATTATTCAAGACACACTTGATATAGGCTCAACTAGCTTATGATCAATCTTTGGATAACTACTTGAATAACACCTTGGCCATCACATAATCTTCTTCATACAACCTTGAAACCAACAAATGGTTCAAGCATTGTCTATGGACAAGTCCTACAAATATAACTCAATGCAAACATTAGTCCATAGGGATTGTCATTAATTACCAAAACCACACATGGGGGCTCCATGCTCTTTCAATCTCCCCCATTTTGGTAATTGATGACAATCTCTTTGAGAGGGTTTATATAATGAATCTAAAGAACCAAAATGGTTGCACTAACATCAAATACTATAAAAGTATGTGATGTTAGTAGAACCACCATATATAGAGCAAACTCCCCCCACAATCTATGCACGTGTGAATGATCTTGATTTCATTGCATATATTGCCAACCAAGGTTGTTGGTGGAGTTTCCTCTATAGACTCAACCATGCAAAGCATGAAAGGCAAATGCTTAAGAACAAAACCAAAGCATAAAACCCAATTCCCTTTAAACCCTCGAAACTTCTCCCCCATTGGCACCAATTGCTGAAATGGGCTGAAAACTTAGAAGGCCAATATAGAGAGAGTTCCTCCATAATGTGTGCATAAACCAAAAGTATAATTGAAAACATATGCACATATCCAAATATAAAAACTTGGAGGAAATCAAACTATATTGAGGATCAAAGATTGCAAATAAAATAAGATCACATGGTGAAGAAACTTCCAATGAATGAAGAAAGCAATCAAATGATCTGAAGAACAAATTAAAAAAGATATTATGATAAGACCAAAATAATGCTCTAAATAATATGAGAAAGCTCCCCAAGGTTTGTGTACAAAATATTCTATTTGAATTGAAGTATAGGGTGCACAAACATGGAATCATCACCCCCTCAATATTATTCAAAACAAAATGATACCAAGTGAAGTCAAATACTATGATAACTGCAAAATAGTGCTTTAAAAGAAATGAAGAAGCTCCCCAAGGTACGTGCAAAAAAATGGAATGTTTGCATTTGAATATAATTTGCACAACATGGAATCCTCACTCCCTCAATAACATTTAAAACGCAACCATTTGCAAGAGATCATAGAGGAGAAATTAAGCTTAACACTTGCATCAAACAAATGGTTGAGCAACAAGCAAGGGACAACATATTAAAAGGCTCAACCAAAGGAATGTGTGATATGAATGACAAATCATATTATAAGTCTAATACAAGGATAAGCATAGAGCATCCACATAGTCTTCAATGAATGATATTACTTAGCATTCCATCCCAACACATAAGGTTAAAATAAGATATCAAATAATGAGATATCATCTCTCATGTGTATAAGTTTCTAAGTAGACAATATCACAAAGATAATTATCACAAAGAAACATGTACACACAAAATAGATACCAAGAATAGAACATGATATCCAAAATGAAGTCATGCAATATACCAATGAGATTTTTGCTTTTAAAGCATGGCCAAAAGCTCAATTTATCTTATTGTATATTGATGAACTTCAACCACAAACATGTCAAAGACATCGCAAATATCAACAAGGGAAAGAAGATAGTTGTGATGCTTTGATAAAATCAACAAGTATCAAAACGAAGGATACCAAATGGAAGAAATAAATTAGCAATTTCATCAATATTGCACATGTGAGCTTATTGAGGAATTGATATGCAAAAAGATTGCTAAGTTGACATATATGGGATAGGAGAATCATGAGCATGATTTTTATATGTTCCCAATAATATGTCCACATCTCAACTTGCTCGCATTTGCAATAAAGAGGTTTCATTAGAATCCTTGCAAGAACCACATGATTATCAAATAAAGATATCCATGCCACGAAACAACCTACACAAGGTTGGACGCTAGAAAAGTATGCATAAAAAGATACTTGTTACCGAGATATTAAAGGTAGGATGTAGTAGATAGGAGTTCTTCAATAATCCTAGCTTGCCTCAAATTACCATTTAGTCACCACTTCATCCTTATTATTGAGACAAGCACCAATATATCTCCATGTACCTAAAACAAAGTTCAAGTACAAGATGGTCCCCAAACTCATTGGGTCTAAAGTAGTTAGAAACTACAACATATAGGACAAACTCCACATAAATATGTGCATATATATATGAAATTGAATTTCATGCACATCTTAGCCGATTTAGGATTTGATGGAGCTTCTCCTATATATTTGATCAAAGAAAGCAAAAGCATGCCATACAATATACATTTAGTAAATATGCATTATACATTTAGTAAATATGCATGTACAAGACTTTCAAGAGCCCAAGGAGATACAATTTGGACAAAACACCAAGAAGGACAAGCGAGCACATGAAATTGTGAAGCTACAAAAGGTTGTCCAAATTATATCAAAGAATCAAATCAACACAAGATTGACTCCACAGTTCAACTAGTGAACCAAGCAAAAGCCAATGAGCATAAAGCATAACTAAAGCACACATGCTCAAAGACATATCTCATTTTAAGAGTAAGAAATAAATAATAAGGAATGAGATCACCAACTCCCAAAGAGAGCAAAGTTCAAACAAACAAACCAAACTCTCCACACTTTTTATGATGGCACACTAAGTACCAAAAAGAAAAGATTTGTCTTCCAACAAAAACCAATACCAAATAAAATAAGCACAAAGTGTGTGTTATAACAAATATAGGAGAGCTCCCCCAAGATTAGTGCATTATTTATGATTTTGCATTTGAATACAAAATGCACACAATTGGGATCATCACATCTACCTACACAGAAATAACACAAGACAAGTTCAACGAAATCAAATGGAATAACAAAAGTCACGAAAGACAATGGGAGTTAAAGCAAATACATTTATTGGCGAGAGATAAGGCAATTAAAAGCAATAGCCAAAGTAAAGATGATCAATATAAATATACCACATGATAGAGTACCAATTGTCCAAGAAGAAGAGGTATTTGGAGTTATTTCCGGTGGTAGTTTACACATAAACCCAAGATCATCTTCACCACAAAAGCATATGAAAAGGATAAGAATTAAGCACCATGCCAAACAAAGATATTCTTGATAGACTCAAATAGTTAAACAATCACACAAAGTAATGATTAGGATAACTTGAAGCAAATGGTTTTCCAACTTTGATGTAGTATTCCACATTTTAGGAAAACCCTACCAAGAAAGTATCTCACAAACAAGATCCAAAACTAGAGCAATAAAACAATTTGGCAAATTGGAACTTGTTCGAGAATACATGCCACATAGAAGCAAGATAATTTACAATATCAACACTATGTGACACAACCTCAAATATACACATTTGATGGATTTGTAATATGCACAAAGCATAATACTCCCCCATAATGTGATAAAACAAATTTTCAAATAAGTTGTTAAAGTCAATTTCCATAGGGCCCAGAAATTCCGAGGGGGACCAGAGTCTCCGGGGTTGAACCAATGGAATCTCCAAACCTAGAAAATTAAACTTTACCAACAAGAGGCAAATAGAATCCAACAAGATGATTAATGGACATTATAGAATTTGAATTTCTTATGAGAATGACATACCACATAGAGACTAGATAATCTTTAAATATCAACACTAAGTGGTATTCCTCATGTACACATATTTTTAGGATTGTGAAGTGCCAAAGCATATCACTCCCCCAAAATGGGATGGTCCATTAATCTCTCCCAAGAGCCAAGTAAGATAGATCAAGATGCAATAGGCTCAACAGTAACAACCGTACATGGTGTGCAACCAACCTGCACATACTTGATTACTCAAAATAAAGCAAGTAGGGAGCACAACATATACAAACACATGGAAGATACAAGACCACACACATGCAAAGGGGCGAGTAACTTTCAATGAAGATAAGTTGAATACATGTTACCGCAAGGAGGAACAATGGATATATGATAGAAATAAGATAATCTAATTGACTTGACTTGAGACAATATAATTAATGAAGATCCCTTAATTCTTCATGATATAGCCAAGTCTCCAATGCCCTCCATTAAACACCTATTGATCAAGTTTTGGCTTGTTGGTCCCCAACCAAGGTGGGTCCTAAGAGGTTAGTCACAATAGGTTTGGCAACCCAAATAGTTCTTTTCTTGACACCACTTTGAGTACCAACAAATTTGGCAAACACATTTCCAACCTTATCCTTGCAAAGTGAATAAGCATCATCGATTATGATAGGGTTGGATGAGTTACCAATACAGCATGTAGAAGAAAGGTGACCCTTCTCACGACATATGTAGCAAGATCTTATCTTCCCTTTCTTCTCATTTTATTTCTCCACAATGGGAGCATTGGGTTGATTCTTCTTAGGAGGTAGCTTTTCTTCATCTTGAGGAAGAACTTGAGTTTGAGCTTGAGGCCGCTTCCCTTTTTGCTTCTCACTTAGATGCTTCTTCTTCAATGGGCAAGACCTAACATGATGCCCTTCAATTTTGCACTTGAAGCAAACAATCTTGGCCATATCCTTGACTTGCTCTTGGCCCTTCTTCTTCTTGAAGATTTTGGACTTCTTCTTGTTGTTGGAGATAAATCCAAGTCCACTCTTGTCATTGGGGGATTTTTGCGCACTCAACATCTTGTCGAGTTTGGACTTCTCTTTATGACTTTTTACCAAGTCTTTCTTCAACAAAGTGACTTGGGCCTCGAGCTCTTTAATTTCCTCTACATGGTTAGTAGCACAAGCATCATGATTAACCGAAAGAGGAGAAGGCAACTTGGAACACTCTTTTAAATAAGAAGCTTTTAGCTGCTCATGTGACTCAGTGAGTTTGGTGAGCACACTCTCAATGTCCCTAGAGCCATTTTTGAGGTGCTCAACATCCTCAAGAAGTTTAGCATTAACAGAAACAAGCTTATCATTTTTTAATTTTAAATCATTTGCCACCTCAAGAGCTCTATCATGGTTTTCCTTTACTCTAGACAATTCTAGAGCAAAAGTCTCCTCAAGAGCTTCGTTGGTGGTTTGTTCTTCTAAAAGAGCCTTTTTAAAATCATTGGCAAGACTATGAAGATTCTCAATAGTTTCTTCTTGCTCTTCATCATGAGATTGTAGCTCATCAACAATTTTCTTGCTTTCAATAGCAACAACCAAAATTTCAACAAAGTTAGAGCAAGCAATTTTCTTCTTACCAATAGCATGAAAGACTATTTCTCCCTTCTTTCTTAAAGAGGCAACATAATCATCCTCTTCTTCATGATCACTAGATATATTTGGTTCCAAAGAAGGAGTTACCTTTGAATCCCTAGCCATAAGGCATATGTGGGAACCGAGAGATGATGATGAGGATGAATTACTTGAAGCTCCATTAAGGTCCATGTGTTGTTCCAACAAAAGTTGGGATTCCTCTACATTGTTAGACACAAAAGTGCTAGAGGAAATGGGAGCATTCTTATCATGATATCTAGTATAGAAACTACTCCAAGACATGCAAGGACTATCAACATTAGCATGTAAGGCATTTGGTGTGCTAGAAGAGTTGAAGTCCAAAGATAGAACATTGACATGAGATAGAGATGAATGATTATCAAAACTAAGCTCACTATCAACATTGCAATTTCCATCACCACTCACCATGTCATTACCTTGTGTCTTGCCACACATTGGTGAAGTGGAAGAAAGTTCATCACGGCCGGAAGTGGAAGGAATATACTCATCCTCAATAAACTTAGACACATCATATTTTTCTTAAAGCTTTGTCCATAACTCATGAGCATTCCGAAAAGGCATAATGGACGTCACAACTACAATGCTCACAACATTGGATAAGACATTAATAGCTTGAGCATTGAGATAAGAGTTTTTCTCATCCTCTAAAGATAGATTCGTGGGATCCTTAGGAGGAGAAAAACCCATATCTACAATTCGCTCTATATTTGGGTCCATGACCCGAAAATGATTAAGCATGCGAATTCTCCAAGTATCATAATTTGTGCCATCGAATATAAATGTGTCATTGTGCACTAATCCCCTAGCCAACATCTTTGCTCTCAAGGCGGTGAAGCCTAAAATGAGAGACCTAGCTCTGATACCAATTGAAAGGACACTGATGTCGCCTAGAGGGGGGGTGATACGTCTCAAACATATCCATAATTTTTGATGCTCCATGCTTGTTTTTACACCATTTGCTTAGTGTTTTGTTACACTTCGTGGCATTTTTATGCATTTTCCGGAACTAACCTATTAACAAGATGCCACAGTGCCAGTTCCTTGTTTTCTGTTGTTTTTGTGTTTCAGAAAAGTTACACAGGAAATATTCTCAGAATTGGACGAAACAAAAGCAGAACATCCAAAAATTTACCGAAGCTTCTAGAGAACCGAAGAGGAGACGGAGGGGGGCCATGGGCCGGCCACACCATAGGGCGGCGCGGCCTGCCCCTGGCCCGCGCCCCCTGGTGGTGAGGCCGCCCTGATCCACCTCTGACGCTGCCCCTTCGTCTATAAAGACCCCCCAACGGGAAAAACCTAAAGACCCGATCACTTTTCCAGAAACACATCGCGATCCGCCGCTGTCGTCGGCCTGAGATCGGGAGGGTCCAGAAGCTCTTCCCGGCACCCTGCCGGAGAGGGGAATCGCCACCGAAGGTCTTCTTCATCGCCATGCTTGCCTCCGGCGCGATGAGTGAGTAGTCTACCTTGGACTATGGGTCCATAGCAGTAGCTAGATGGTTGTCTTCTCCACCATGTGCTTCATGTTTAGATCTCGTGAGCTGCCTTACATGATCGAGATCACCGTTATGTAATTCTACATGTTGTGTTTGTTGGGATCTGATGAATATTGGTGTTATGATTGAGTTGATGTGCTGAATATTATCTTATGTTATCTCTATGTTGTTTATGATCTTGCATGCTCTCCGTTGTTAGTAGCTATCTTGGCCGAGTAGTTGCTAGTGACTCCAAGAGGGGGTATTTATGCTCGATAGTGGGTTCATGCCTCTATTTAATCTGGGGGAGTGACAGAAACCTCTAAGTTGTAGATGTGATGTTTCCACTAGGGAGAAAACAACATTCATATGTCCAAGGGCATATGCTTTGTTTACATTACACACTTTGCTTAATGCAGTTATCTGTTGTTCGCAACTTAATACTTGTGGAGTTCTCGAATTGATTCGCCACAAGTGGATTATTAGTCATAGATGCAGTTGGATGGCGGTCTATGTATCTTGTTGTAATGCCCAGAGTAAATCTCATAGTGATCCTCTTGACATATCACGTTGTCTTTATTCTATCAATTGCCCAACTGTAATTTGTTTACCCAGCATATGTTATTTTATCTTATGGAGAGACACCACTAGTGAACTGTGGACCCCAGTCCTATTTCCTTTATATTGCTATCACCTATTTACTTTACTCGCACTGTTTACTTTACTTGCATACTACTATTGCTTTCCACTCGATACGCTCATTCCTTTGTTTCAAGCAAACCGGTGAGATTGACAACCTCATCGTAAGTTGGGAACAAAGTATTTGGTTGTGTTGTGTGCAGTTTCCGCGTTGCAGCTGGCAAAGCAAAGCTTGGACGAGGCGCCCTATAAATTGTCCAGAGCTGTCGCAAAGCTAGAAAGCATCACCTTCTTGAGTTTGGCTTTTTCCTAGATACGATAAACCTTGGTTTCTTACTGAGGGAAAATTTGCTACTGTACTCATCATACCTTCCTCTTGGGGTTCCCAACTGGGTGGTTATCCTGCCTGCATCAAGCTAATTTTCTGGCGTCGTTGCCGAGGAAAAAGAAGACTTCTGCAAGGGGAGTTTCGCATGCACATCCTATACTTTGTTTTAAGTTTTGCTTTTACTTTATTTTTTGCATCGTTTTATCAAAAACACACAAAAATAGTTTCCTTTATAGTTGTTTATTATGTCTAGTTTAGTTGCTACTACTATGTCGCCCGAGGATATGATTTTCACTTTCAAGCAAAAGAATGAGGAAAGTTTCAAGGAAGCTTGGTCTAGAATTTATGATTGGCATGGAAAAACTGAACCGAAAATGACTTTGAGTTTGCTTCTTAGTTGCTTTTACTTTGGACTTGCTCTTCATTATAGATATGCTTTGGATGCTACGGCAGAAGGAGATTTCCTTCATTGTGATGGAGATCAAGCCTTCAATATTATAAAAATGTTGATTACAATTTATAGCATGCCAACTGATTTTGATTCCTCTCTTGTGAGCATTCTTAATAGACTTGACACTCTTGAGACTCATACTACTTGTTTGAATGATTGCTATAATACTTTGCGCCAACATTTTGATTATGTGCCAACAAATTCTGAATCTTCGAGTTGGTATCCTATGGTAAAAATCACCATTGGTGGTGAAACTTTTCATGCTCGTTGTGATATTATGTCTGAATTTTGTCTTATGCCAAAGGATGTTTATGAATCTTTAAGTCTTTGGAAGATTTCTGAGGGGGGGAGAAGAAATTTCTCTTACTAATAATGCCACTATATTTCCCATTGGAATAGCTGAAGGAGTTTTTACAAAAGTCCTAGGAAGAATGGTATCTACTGATTATCTTGTTATTGAATGTGTAGGAAAAGGACAAATCACACTTGGAAGGTCTCTACTGAAGCTCCTGGGCGCCGTTATAGATGTGGGAAAAGGCAATATAAGATTCATCTCTCCACCTTGCAATAGTCACATCTTTCCTAGAGTTAAGAGCAAAGGTAAGAAAGGAAGACGTAAGGCACCCGCTGACCCTAGCACTTCATCACTTGATATTACTTGATTCGCACTTTCTGCGCCTAGCTCAAAGGCGTTAAAGAAAAGCACTCTTGGGAGATAACCCATTGTTTTTACTTTCAGTTCTTTTTATTTTATTTGAGTCTTGGAAGTTGTTACTACTGTAATAACCTCTCCTTATCTTTTTTATTTCGTTTTTGTGCCAAGAGAAGCCTCTAATTTGAGTGAGGTAAGATTTGGGGATGTTGCTGTCCTGAAACATTTTTTGGTGTTGCACCGTAAAAATTTGTGAACATTCTCTGTATATCTTTTGGACCTGCGATTTCTTGTGCATATGCCCCAGGTTATATCCAAACTTTCATTAGTTGAACACCTTTTGATTTGAGCAACAGAAAATCCTCTAAAAATACGACCTTTGTCAGCTGTTCTGTTTTGACAGATTTCTGCCAATATTTGTGTTTGCCGCTTGATCGCTTTCTTTTTGAGTTCTTTTGATCACGGAACTTTTGGGGAAGTTGTTACAGAAGTATATGCTTTATATGTGGTGGTTTTGAGTTGAAACCTGAAGCAAAAGAGGTTGATTCAGTGTTATGCTTACACTAATGTTGCTAATAGATTTGTGTTTAGTTTTGTATGAAGGAAGTTTTCAAGTGTAGGGATCGGAGAATGATGAGATGAGTTGAAGAATGGACAAAAGCTCAAGCTTGGGGATGCCCACGCACCCCAAGAAATATCCAAGAGGTACAAGCGTCAAAGCTTGGGGATGCCCCCGAGGCACCCCTTCTTCATTGGCAAAAATCAGGTCACCTTTCAACACACTATATTTTTATTGCTTCATGCACTATGCATTTTTCTTGGAGCATCAGTTGTTTTAGTTTTCAGTTTTCTTTAGTTTTTTTGCTGCAATAAATGGTTGGACCCCAACAAATTTCTTTTGGAGAAGTTGCCTTGCTTTTCATTTGCCAAGAACACTCCGTTTTTCACTCTTATCATTTCAATGAGTGTTCTCTTTTTCTAGAACTGCATTTAGCTTTTATTTTCACCTTGATTTGTGTTCAGATCTTGTTATATCTTTTTATCAAGGTGTATTTTTGCCTTTGGTCCATGTTGGTTTTCATCAAAAGAGTTGTTTATAAAAAGTTCGAATGGTGTTGGAAAAGAGAAAAAGCTTTATGCAAAAAAGTGGTACAAGAAGGAGCGTGTGTACACTGTTGCCTAGGCTTTTGCATGTCATGCTTGATGTCTTTTTGATAGCATGCTTAGTGGTTTTGCTGTAGCATGACTTGTCTCAAATGACTGAGATTGCTTAATGAGCCTTTGAAAAAATCATGCGTTGTTTTAATTGTTTGGAAGCATTATTTTGGTTTTCTCCTTGATGCTTTATTTGGGTTGACTTGGCGCACGCTCACACATGTTAGACTCATACAAAGTCTCCATTGCCTCTATGATCATTTAGTTTTTGACTTTTGATGCCATCTTATGCTTCTTTTAATGTCGCTTTGTCGCTTTGCATGATTATGGCCATTATTGCTCTCTTAGTTGGTCGCTCCCAATCTTTTGCTAGCCCTCATTTTGTACTGAATATGAGCTCTACTCATGCATCCAGCTCCTAAAAACCAAGTTTGCCATTGTGTCCACTATAAATTCCTATGCATGGTATTTGTAAGCCATTCCAAGTAAATTTTCATGTGCTACCTTTCGAAACTTTCAACTACTTCTCATTTTGTGCCACTGTTTTTAGCTCATGAGGACGTAGTGGTCGGAATTGCTATCTTCCATATTAAATTAAGTACACCTCGACTAGGCATCTTTATCTGCTCGTCATTAATTTTGCAAGGGAGCTGGTCAGACCATTGCAATCTAATTCTAAAAAAAGAAAAATAGGCATTCCTCCGTGGTATGTGAATGTTGGTGGGCACCCGATGGAATCGGTTAGCCATGGTTTGAGAAAGGAAAAAAGGTGGGGAGGAGTGCCAAAGCTTTATAAAAGAGCACCAATGTGCCAAATTTTCAAAGAACTCAGAACCGCTCCCACTTGTTTATTATGGAAGATAGTAAGACCCCATTGCCAGTCGTTGACATGAAACAACCACCTCTCAAAACCCAATTTTTATCTCTCTGTTTTACAAATGAAAAGCTCTAGCACATGTTTAATCACTGCTTCCCTCCGCGAAGGGCCTTTCTTTTACTTTTATGTTGAGTCACCACCTTCTATCTTTATGCACCGTCTGCCGAGGGCTAACTCGACAAATGCCCTAGATGAAGGACTTAGGATCAGGGAGACAGGGCGTCGGATGAACTCGAAGGTAAACTCAGTCAAACAAGGTGGCTATGAAAGTAAACGTGGGTGTAGAACCTGGCTTGCTTTCAATCTGTCCCACACCGTCCCCCCTGGCCCCTTTATATAGGTGGCCAGGTCTCAAGGATCGGGTGGGATCCGATACAGATTACAATATCGATATACGACATAAACTCTTATTTCAACTAATATTACAATTGGGCCTAGCTTAACGGGCCTCAGGGGTACTCAACTGATGGGCTCTATTATCTATACCCTTGTCAGTAGCCCCCGAGATTCTACCAGAATTGCAGATTCGGGTTGAATCTCAGATCTTCAATTCTTCGACTTGATCAATACTTGACTTCTTCAAATCTTGAAATCTTCGACTTGGTCTTTCGACTTTATATTTTTCTATACTATCTCGCAAGGGGTTTTGATGAGCAAGCCTGACAACTCTGACGGATCAAGAGGTCAGTTAACTGCCGGAACAGACACTTGCCACCTACTTCAAATTCAATCCCCTTGGACTTGAATTCGGGAAACTGGTCAAACTCATTTTTTTGCCGCATTTAGGACTTACAAAGAAATGAGTCCCAGTGGTTCTCAGGGTACCTAGTGCGTCCACCAGGATTTTTCTTCGCGTCATAGACACGGATACATACCAGCAGAGCGCATCCATGTGCGTATACCAGGCCACACAGGACGGATCCTGGGGTCTTACCTTCATGATATATTTCAACCACGTCATTCAAGTTTCATCGCAATGACGCAACTCGAGAATCATATGTCGTAGCCTTGTTTGACTGTTCCAGCGTACAAAATATTCGGGTTTATTCAACCTTGATCGATAAAAATCTTCCTCCTGATGGTAGTAATGATGCTTCCAGAATCTTATTCGCCTTCATTGTTCATTATAAAACAATCGTCGGGTGCGCGCCCAGCGCTCCCGATGGTAGTAGCCCCTGAGGCTATAGCCAAATATTTTCGGGTATAGACTCAAAGAATGATTCCTCCTTTACCAGGCTCAATTTTCCGTCGGCTTCATTGACCTTCCCTTATTCAAGTTTGCCAACTCGAACCATCTTTGGAATGTTCATCTTACTAGCGTCCACTGCTTATACTAGTCTTCAGTTCTCGTTACCCGTACGTTTGTGACGTCATTAATCTGTTTGTAATTATCTCTAGATTTTGACAGTTACCCATGGGCAGCGTGGTAATTTCGCAATTTCTCTACCCGTTAGTGGGCTACCGTTTCCGCTCCTTGCGCCACGTCTCAGCCCACATTCCGTTACCTGGAAGCTATATAAGGGGAGAATGGGGAAATTCATTGTTTACCAGTTCCTTGTTTCCGCCTCCGCCACCATTGTTGCAATCTCTACGCTCCTTTGATCTCCTTCTTAGCCCCCGTGCGCAGATCGTAGATGCGCGTGAAGCATCAAGCGCAGAAACACAAGATGACCAAGGGGATGAACGCCGCGACCAGCTGGGTACCTTCTGTCTTTACGCAGAAGGAGCTGAACAAGGCCCGAGTGGATGGCCTCGTCTCCGATGATGACCAGGTTATCTTCCCAAGCACTGAACGGATCCCCAAGCCGAGAGATGGTTTTCGGGTGATGTTCTTCGCCTTTCTCTTGCGCGGTCTTTCCCTTCCTGCCCACGAATTCCTTCATGGGCTTCTTTTTGTTTATGGTGTGCAGCTTCACCAGCTCACACCAAACTCCATCTTGCACATTGCTTGTTTCATAACTCTTTGTGAGTCGTTCCTGGGGATTGATCCCCACTTTCTTCTTTGGAGATCCCTCTTTCGGCTCCGCCCCAGTGTTGCATTGTCCAAGAAACCCGAACTGGGTGGAGCTTGTATCTCTGTTCGTTCTGAATCGCAGTATTTGGAATTTTCAATGGCTGCCTCGGTACAAGGTTGGAGGACCAAGTGGTTTTACATCAAGGACCGAAAGAGTTCCTCCTCCGACAATTACGGCATTGCTCCATTTGATGCCTCCCAAGAATTGAAGAAATTGGCCTCGTGGGATTCGCCTCCCACGGAAGCTGAGATGGAGGAGATCAAGCCACTCCTGGCCCGCATCCAGGAGCTGAAAAGTGGTAGAGGAGGTGCGCTGTCGGGTACACAACTCATGGCGTTTTTCCTGCAACGTCGGGTTCAACCCCTGCAGCATCGTCTCTCCAAGTTGTGGACTTATTCCGGCTTGGGGGATCCTTCTCGGGTATCTGAAAATCTTATGGAGAAGAAGGATCTCGATAGGCGTGTGAGAGCTCTTACTACTCTCACCAAGGATCATGAAGTTGCGGACTTAGCTGCAAGCCACTTTGACTCTGAGCATCCCTTGCATGCGGTAACTTTTGCTGTCTTTACTTGCCTTGTCTTTCTCTTATTATTGTTCGCCTTGTAATTTTCGGGTTGTTTGTCTTTTTAGGATTGTCGACTTCTTGTTTCTCGCCCCCTCTCCCAGAGGGAGGGGCCATTCCACATGTTCTTGTTTCCGCGGTGTCCGAAGCCCCCGAGACTGAGGACAGCCGAGATGGAGACGAAGGCGAAGATTCGCTAGAAACTACCAGTTCAATGACGTCACCTCCTCCTGCGCTTTCTGAAGACGTTGTCGTGGACAAGAAGATGAAATGTCTCAAAGATTTTGCTTCTTCCAGTGCCTCTGCCCCTAAGACAGTGGCCGGGGAATCCTTCGTGCCAGAGGACGGCGGAGAACTCTTCGACTTCATGGACTCGTGAGTGTTCATCTGTTTGTTTTCATATATTTAGCTTCTTATTGCCGACCTTGATAGATGACTGTCTTTTTCTCCTTTTCTCAGTGATGAGGAGAACCCGAAGAGATTTGCTGCTGCTGCCCCTGTCACTGATACTCTTGTCATCAATGAGCCGCCACCACAAGAGGTCGATCCAGCAGCGAAACCTCAAAAGGCTTCGAAGAAGCCTACCAAGAAGGTAGTCAGTGTTCGTAGTTATGGGTGCTTGAAGAAAGCGTCCGATGCCGGTGCTACCCTTGAGGCCCATCAGTCCACAAGCTCCTTCGACGACGTGCGTAAACATACTGTTATATTTACTTCGAATTTTGTGTTTTGATACTCACGTCCTATTTTCTGGACATAACCTGATGAAGAGATTTGTCGACTTGGGCAACGAATGTGTCAAGTACCTGAAAGTTGCTAAGGCCTCTGAATGTAAATCTCGTTTTCAATACTTGCTTATCTTTGCATGCCTGACTTTGCTTCTTTGCTTGACTTTTTCTTTCCTCTTTGTTAAACTCAGGTGCTCTAAAGGCAGCCAATGCTCGCGTTTCATCGCTGGAAGCTGAACTCGAAGCTTCCAGGACAGCTTTTGATGCCGCCACTGCTGCCAAGGTCAATGCTGAGAAGTCTGCTAAGTCAGCATTGGCTAAGGCAAAGAAAGCAGAAAAAGACCTGGCTAATGCTAACAAGGAGCACCTCCAGCGGGAACAGGTCGTGGCTGAGCGGCTGAACCAGATGTCTGCTGCTGCTGGAGGTACATACTATAACTTTCTTTCATTTTGTCGGTTTTCTTGCTCTCTTATGCTTGCTGATGTATTCCTTTTCTGCTATTTCCTGTTTCCTTGGCTTTGCAGAATATAGTGAAGTGTGTGCGTCGACTTTGCAACCAGACAACGATCCTCTCTTGGCCGCGGTTAGCTTGCTGGAAGCGAACTGGATATCTGTCCAGGAAATCTTCGAGTTGGTTAACCGCGTACTTACACGGATTTTTGTCGGGTTGTGGCCCAAGCAAAAGGCGAATGTGCCGGACTTGAAGAATCTTGCCAAAGCCTTCGACACCTCTAATGACCCCATACTTGCTATGAAGGGTCTCTCCTTGAAGCGAGGTGCCGAGGAGGCCATTGCATTTTCATATGCGCATGGTGAGGAGGTTAACTGGGAGAAGGTGAGCTCTTCCCCCGGTCGTCCCCGTGCGGAACTGAAGGCCTTCTTCGAGAAAGCGAAAAAGTATGCACCAGGCATCGTGTTGATGATTTCCCCTTCGGCGGCTTCCGCGACCGGTACAACACCGATTTCTTTGACTCTGGTGACAAGTGGGTCTGTGCCTCCTCCCGACGTTGGTGCTGCTTCTGCTACGCCTACTTCTGCTGCGGATCGTGAGGCCGAGGTGGCGTAGACTTGGCCTCCCTTGTAATTTTTAGTTTTATTCTGATGTAGCAAACTCTTTAGTCGCATGTAGCCCGAGAACTTTAGTCAGAGGGCTTATGCTTTTGTAAATATATCCTCTTTTGCAAAATGTCGTGTTTGGTTTAGCTTCTGAGATGCTCCTCTCTTCTTTTTCTTTTCCCTTCCAGCCTATGCGTGCTGGTGAATTGTCTGGTCGCGGTCAAGCTCCATCTTCTGCCGATGCTTTCGACTCTGGACCTTCGTCGCCTCCTCATCCTTCTTGCCGATGTGCTGAGTATTCCTCAAGGATTGCAGATCTTGAGAGCCGTTTGACTTTGTCGAAACGCCAAGCGCAGATGGCTATGGATAAAGCCAGCAAATCTTGCGGTTTTATGAAGCGGATATCCATACTCGATGATAAGGTGTCGAGTCTGAAAGCTAAAATTGTACATTTGGAGGAATGCGACTCCTTTCTCGTTGGTATTGTTGAGTCTGCTTGTGAGTTGTTGCGATGTAAGTTTTCCTGCCACTTTCCTGTTTTGCTTTTCTGCTGCAATGCTGTTGGCCCATGATTTTTATTACCGTAGGTACTTGCTTGGACTTCGTTAGTGACGCTCGCCGTGTTTTTGAACGGATCGTGACTCTTGAGAGATCATCAGGTGGAGTCAAAACTTTTTGATCTGATCCCCGGTGCCGTGGTGCTATTGTGCTTCTCCAAGATCGTGCTCAACACATTGGAGAAGCGGTTGATGATTGTCGAAAATCTCTGACTACCATGCATTCCGTCATGCTTCCTCGTTATCCTCTTCCTAGAACTTTTCCGCAGCTGCTTGCTATTTTTAGGTCTACTCAGCGCATTCATCGCCTGATAGAACTGAACTTAGTGGCTGGTTCAAATTTTGCACTTGGTTGGACACGCAAGTGGCACCCGAGGATCAATTTTATTTCCATGTCACTAAGCTTGCCTTCGGGAGGAGCTCAGCTGCAAGTTCATATGGATGCTACCCTCCAACTAGCTAGGAGACTTATAGCTAGATTGCTTCAAGAGGATGCCGCATTTTTCTGTGAGCATCATTATTTAGATCCTTTGGGCGTAGATGATTCTGATCAGCCATTGATGTAATATTTGTGTGCGTATAATGCGAGAGTTTGCTGCTTTCTAACTTTCTGTGTCAAAATTCTTTATCCTCAGAGCATTGCACTTCATATGTATGTTGGTGCGCTTACCGCAACTTTTGAAGACACGTAAACTCAAATAAGAGGAACTTTTGTCTTTTATTTATGCGTATAATGTAAGATACATGGGATGGCCCAAGAGATCCGGCCTATGACCTGTGTTCTGGATCTAGAGGGCATTGCCCTGGAATAACTCGTGGCTTTTACAGCCTTATTTTCCTACTCTATTTATCCACCTATGTCGCTTGAGTCTTCTCTTCTTCTCCTGTAGACTTCTCTTGCTCTGGTGGCTGTACCCGAGGTTTCTTTACTTCTGGTTCCTTAGGGTTTCCTTCGAGTTGCTGCGTGACTCCTGTAGTCATGCTTTTTGTTTTGTAGTTAGGTTCCCCGTAGCTTGCCATCATGCCGAAGTTTTGGGCCATCTTGTGAAATTCCTTGTCACATAGGTCTGATAACTCGAAGCTTCCTTTGACCGTAATAATTCCTTTGGGTCCTAGAATTTTTAGTACCAGATAAGTGTAGTGTGGCACTGCCATGAATCGCGAAAACGCGGGTCGCCCGAGGATCGCATGATATTGTGATGGCCAGTCCATGACTTCGAAGTCGAGTTTCTCCCTTCTGTAATTTTGCCGATTTCCGAAGCAAACGTTGAGTGCTATTCGACCAAGTGGATAGTTAGCGCTCCCTGGGACTATCCCGTGAAAGGAGCAATCTGTTGGCTTTAGGAACTCTAATGAAATGTGCATTGCCCGTAGGGTTTTTTCGTACATTAAGTTTATTCCACTTCCTGCGTCCATGAATATTCTGTCAACATCGTACGTCCCTATTTGAGCTTTGAGTACCAAGGGTGCGTTTCCTAGCCGAGTACTGTTATTGGGTGATCATCTCTGCTAAATTCTATGGGTTGCTCTGACCAATATAGATATTCCGTTGCTGCTGGAGGTGAAGTTATTGCGAGGTTAACTTGTCGAGTTATGCGTTTTTCCTCCTTGTTTGACTTGGGCACTGGTTGTATCATTGCTGTGATGTGCCCTTTAGATGGAACATATCCTTCATCGTCGTCGCATCCCTAGTTTTATTGATCTTGGCCCTTGGGAGCTCCACTGTTTCCTTGTTGGGTTGCAGGTGTGTTGCTTGTGTTTCTTTTGTATCCCTGCCGTTTTGCCTCGGCTTGCTTGTTAAGTGATGCTTCTTGTAATTTCAAGAACATGGTGCAATCTTTCATTGCGTGTCTAGATACTCGCTTCCCATCGAGAAACGCAGAGTGAATATGACATGGTCTGTTGAGCATATCTTCTGGTGATGGTTTGTACTCTCTGGATTCCCTTGGCGGAATTTTTTTGTAATCTTCTTTCCCGTAGCTGCGGTATCCCAAACTTTTACGGTCGTTGCCTTGGTAGCTGTTGTCTTTGTATCCTGCGGCTACTTGGCTGTGAGAGCCGTAATTGTCGTAATTGCGGGATCTTCTTCTTTGACCTCTGTATCTATTTCCTCTGTCATCTTCTGGTGATCGCGTGTGTTTATTGTTGCACGCATCTTCTCCATCTGCGAACCTGTTTGCCACATCCATTAGATCTGATACTGTTGTTGGCTTGATTCTGCCCATCTCTTCGAGTAGGTCTCATCGTCGTAACCCGATTATGAATGCGTCTATTGCTCTTTCATCCGAGACTTCGACTGCCGAATTTTTGATTATACTCCATCTTTGGATATATGCTCTTAATGTCTCTCCTCGTTGCTGCACGCAGGCTTTGACTTCTTCTATGGATGCTAGCCGTTTGTATGTCGACTTGAAGTTGCTTGTAAATTGTTTTGTGAGCTCCTCCCAGCTTCCAATTGTTTTCTTTCCTAGTTTGCTTAACCATGACCTTGCTGCACCGGTGAGGTGTAATTGCAAACTTTGCATTGCTGTTTCCCTGGTTCCTCCTAATAGTTTTACTACTTGTAGATAATCTGAAAGCCATAACTGTCGGTGTTCTGGATACCGGGGTATCCCGGTCCACTTGCTCCTGGGCCCCGTCAACAGCCCAGCTTCGGCTCAGGGGTGGAACGACGACCGAAGCCAACAGAGAAGACCCTCATGAGGAGGCGCCTCATGAGGAGAATGACGACCAAAACTGCTAAGGACCAGAAGACCTCCTCACGAGCTTCTGCTGATGAGGGGAGGCACCATGTCCACGTCAGCTCGGCACGTTTGCGTGCAGAGCAAGAAGATAAGGGCAGAAGACCGCGTACCGCCCATGCTACCCCCGATAGGGAGGAGACCAACTTTTGCCATGCCTGCATAAAGCGGCACAGTGGTTGTTGGCCACCCCCCTAAAAAATAGCATGGACCGGCGCCAGAGGAAGACGTCAGCTTCCTCCACCCACTCCTGTGGACCGGCGCCACTACTCTACGAAGACTACATCCACGGAAGAATCAAGACTACAGTTGTCCTCCCTTCTTGGCCGTGTGTGGCAACCCCTTCCCCAAGATGATAATGGGAAGGAGAACCTGGGCACTATAAAAGGAGGGGAGGCCACCCCTTAGGGGGGATCGAATCTTCATCTCCGGGCTCCTAGCTAGGCTAAGTTGGTTCTTCTACCTCCAGCCAGTTAGAGCTCTGTAACCAAGACCTTGTACTCCTCGCGAGGTATCGCGTCGTAATACAAGAAGGCAGGAAGTAGGGTTTTACCTCACCACGAGGGCCCTGAACCTGGGTAAAGCTCGGCGTCCCTCTCTGCAGTGTGTTGTGCGTTCGACGACTCGAGGCTTCCATCACCGTCTTTCGTTGCGATCCAAGATCTCCCACGTTCTGCCCCCTGCGTTCGAATCTTTGGGTCCGTCGCGTGGTACCCCGTGTTCTTGCGACATGAAATCCATCGACATTTGGCGCGCCAGGTAGGGGGCTGTGGTGTGTTTTCTTCTAGATCTGCTTCGACATGGCCGACGCCAACGCAAGGCTCGAGCGTCTTCGCCGCCGTAACGTTGTTCGGGGGTAAACCGAGCCCATCTTCCGTCGCCGTGAAGCCTCAGACGAGGAGGAAGAGGAGGAAGACCTGGAGTCCTACTACCTCCTATCCGGGCGTACAGAGCCTTCGCTCTCCTTCACCGCCACTGCCACTTCTCACGCTCGTTCTGGGAGTCAGTTGTCTCCTGTGCAGGCTCTCGCCATGGCGCAGGAGCTGCTGCGCTATCAGCCCACTGATGACGGGCGTGAGGGGTGGCGCGCTCGAATCGCCGAGCTCGTCGCCAGCTCGTCGCCATCGCCAATGAAGACCCGGCCCAGGGAGGAGCCCTGGGCATGGGGGAACCAGATCCGGCGACGGGGCATCGCGCCCCGGGCGCCGGAGATGGGAAGACCACCAAGGCCAAGAAGGTAGCATCCCGCGCCGCATCTTCGCCGCGCGGGGAGCCCAGCTGCCAAATCATCCAACGCGCTCCGGAAGACGCACGCGTCTCCCTTGAGCGCCGCCGCGAAAATCATGACCGCGCCATCAACGACATCGACGAAGCTGGCAAGAACGTCAAGACCCCCGGGGACCCTATCTACAACCCCGGGTGCCTTGCTCTCACTCGCCAGCAATGCTATGTGGTCTGGCCTGACAAGTTCAAGCCGGACATCGGCGCGCGTTACGACGGGACCACAAACCCCGTCGAATTCCTCCAGCTCTACGTCGTCGCCGTCCAGGCCGCGCGTGGAGATCAGCGTGCGATGGCCAATTGGTTCCCCATGGCCCTCAAAGACGCTCCATGAACTTGGCTCATGAATCTTCCTCACGAATCCGTGAACTCATGGAAGGACTTGTGCCGTCAGTTCGTCGCTAACTTCATGCCCACGTACGAGCGCCCCGCCACCAAGAATGATCTTAAGGCGGTGCGTCAGTACAAGGGCGAGACGCTTCGTCAATACATCCAGCGCTTCAGCCAGATGAGGACCAAGATTCCCAGGATCTCCAATGAGGAGGTCATCTCCGCGTTCTCCACGGGTGTCTCCGACATCAAGATGAGGGAGAAGCTGTCCGTGAATGATGAGCTGACTTCCGTCGTCAGGCTCTTCGAGATCGCCAACCGCTGCGCCAAGGCTGAGGAGGGGAGGCTCTTCATGCACAACCTGCCGGAGGCGCTTCCCCCAAAGCCGAAGTCCAAGGACCCCAAGCGCAAGGAGGCTGTTGTCCTCGCGGCGGAGCCCGAGCATAAGCAGCACCGCGGGGACCGCTCCAAGCGCGATAAAGGTCAACGTCGCCGCTACTGCATCCTCCACAAAAAGGACACCCACAATATCAACGATTGTTGGATTGTCCGAAAGTTTCATGAAGAAAATGGTGTCACCAAGCGCCGTGGGAGTAGCCGTAGCCACGGCAAGGGTGGATCCCGGGGCGATCGCCGCGACGACGACCGTGACGAGGGTCGCTGCCGCGATGGTCTGTCTCGTGCAGATCCTGAGCCGCTGCCGCTGCCTCCACCAGCAAATGGTCATCGTGAAGAGAACCAGGGGGCTATCAAGAGCCGCGAGGCTTCGCCGCTTGCCTCCTGGGTGGAGCTCAAGCTCCTTTATCTAATCGTCACTTCAAGCAGCTATCGCGAGAGATCGCGGTGGCACAACCCAATGCCGGCAACCGCTTGATGAAGTGGTCAACCGGCAAGATCGGCTTCGACGAGGAGGATCATCCAACTTCCACCAAGGGCGTTGGCACAATTCCCCTCTTGTGCACGCCTACCATCAATAACATCGTCGTCAATCGTACTCTCATCGACGGAGGGGCGAGCCTCAACATCATCTCAGTCGAGGTCTTTGAGAAGATGCAGGTGCCGTACCATCGGCTCATGCCAACCCGACCGTTCTTCAGGGTAACCGAAGGGTCTACAACACTAATTGGGCAGGTATGCCTGCCCGTCACCTTCGGCACCCGGGACAACTACAGGACAGAAAGCCTCGACTTCGACGTCGCCTACATCGCGCTGCCGTACAATGCCATCCATGGCTATCCAGCCCTCGCAAGGTTCATGGCAGCAACGCATCATGGCTTCAACGTCCTCAAGATTCCGGGCACCAACGGCACAATCACTTTGCGCTGCAACGAAAAGGACGCTCTCCGGTCTGTGGAGCATGTCTACCGTGAGGCCGCCGCCATGTTCCCAGCCAATGAAGATCTACTGGAACACTCTGGTGACCTCACGAGGAAGAAGCAGCTCGTATCTCAAGAGCGGGCTGCTGCGAAGAAGGCCTCTCTCGAGCCCCACCTGCCGGGCTCGACAGGGAAGAAGTTCGCCGCCTCTGCATCGCCTACTCCAAGCGAGGACCTGGTCCATCCGATGCTGGACATGAGCATTGGGGAAGCTGCGGTACCCTCGAGGAGGAGGCCCCAATTCACCCAAGAGCGCTCTGCAACAAAGAAGGTCCCGCTCCAGGCTGGGGGCTGCGAAAACTATGTCACCATCGGGGCAGGGCTTTCTCCCAAATAGGAAAGCGTGCTCATCACCTTCCTGTGGGCAAACTCTGACATGTTCACTTGGACTCTGTCCGATATGCCCGGCGTTCCCAGGGAGGTGATTGAGCACCACTTAGCCATGTGCCCTCAGGCACACCCCGTGAAGCAGAAGACTAGGAAACAAGTGCAAGAGAAGCAAGACTTCATCGTCCAAGAAATAGAGAAGCTGAAGAAGGCCAAGCTAATACGCGAGGTAGCCCACCCCACCTGGATTGCCAATCCGGTGGTTGTCCCAAAGGCTAATGGCAGTGGGTGCCTCTGCGTGGATTTCACAAGTCTCAACAAAGCCTGTCCCAAGGATCCTTATCCACTCCCGAGGATAGATCAAATCGTCGACTCCACCACCGGCTGTGACCTCCTTTGCTTCTTGGATGCCTTCTCTGGCTATCATCAGATCAAGATGGCAAGGGAGGACGAAGAGAAGACTGCCTTTATCATGCCCTGTGGTGTGTACTGCTACGTCTGCATGCCCTTCGGCCTGAAGAACGCAGGAGCCACCTTCCAAAGGCTCATGCGTAAGGCCCTGGGGGCTCAGATGGGAAGAAATGCGGAAGCCTACGTCGATGACATTGTCGTCAAGACTCGCGAGAGTCACACCTTCATCGAGGATCTGGAGGAAACCTTCGCCAACCTGAGAAAGGTTAATATCAAGCTCAACCCCGCCACATGCGCCTTCGGCGTACCGTCGGGAAAGTTGTTGGGGTTCCTCGTGTCTCATCGCGGGATAGAGGCGAACCCTGACAAAGTCAAGGCCATCAAAGAAATGCGTCCTCCGCGCAATCTCAAGGAAATGCAACGCCTCGCGGGATGCATGGCAGCCTTAGGACGCTTCATCGCAAGGAGTGGGGAGAAGGCCTTGCCTTTCTTCAAGCTCATGAAGCGCACTGGGAAGTTCGAGTGGACTCCGGAAGCCAACAAAGCCTTCGCCGAGCTGAAGAGGTATCTCACGAGCCCACCGATAATGGTTGCCCCAACATTCCGCGAGCCCTTGCTGCTCTACATCGCGGCAACCCCGAGAAATGCAAGCGCTGTCCTTGTCGCGGAACGAGACGCCAAGGTAATCGCGAAAGAGGAAATTGATCCTCCCTGACCGGGGGCTCCTCGCGAGGTAGAGGCAGCTATTCCTTCTATCCCTCAAGAGGAGCCGCCCGCTGCAACTTCGCCGACCGAGCCGCTCTCTCAGAGCGACGCTCCTGAACTCCAAGAGGAGAAGACTCCTGAGGACACCGCCAAGGTGCAGAAGCCCGTGTACTTCGTCAGCATGGTGCTACGCAATGCACGGGAGCGCTACACCATGCAGCAAAAGCTGCTCTACACCTTGCTCATCGCTTCAAGGACATTACGTCACTACTTCCAGGGTCACCAGATTAAGGTGGTCACTGATCGTCCTGTGGAGACCATTCTACGCAACCCAAATGTCACCGGACGGGTGGCAGAATGGGCCGTGGAGCTTCAGCCCTTCGAGATCTCCTTCGAAACCACCAAGGTGTTCAAAAGCAAAGCTTCGGCTGAGTTCACCGCCGAATGGACTGATCCATTCGCCAACGAGCCTCCAGAGGAGGAGTCAACGCTTCCAGGAGAAGAGGCCCCGGGCCTCTGGGTCATGCACTTCGACGGCGCCTTCAACCTCCCCGGCGCGGGGGCTGGCGCTGTCCTTACCTCTCCCTCTAGGGACAAGCTCTTCTACGCCGTCCAGCTCTGCTTTAAGCTAGAGCACAAGGTCTCCAACAACATCGCGGAATATGAAGGACTACTCGCTGGCCTAAGGGCAGCGAATGCTTTGGGCATCAAGTGCCTCGTCGTCAAGGGAGATTCACAGCTGGTTGTGAACTTCTCGAACAAGAGCTACACTCCAAAGGATGAGCACATGGCAGCTTATCTTGAGGAGCATCGAAAGATGGAAAAACGCTTCCAAGGCTTGGAGCTGAAGCACGTCCCAAGAGGAGAAAATGTGGAAGCGGATGAGATCGCCAAGCGCGCCTCTCATCGCCTAGCACAACCTGCCAGTGTCTTTGAGGAGCGTCTCTTCAAGCCATCCACTTCTCCATCGCCGTCCGGATCAGACCCTCCGCCTGCCCTGCCACCGCCGCCGGAGCAGGGGGCTCCAGACTGCGGGCCTCCTTCGGGTGACCACGTCCTTCTGGCATTGGCACGGCAGGAGGGAGTGGATTGGATCCTCGAGCTCAAGGCCTTCCTCGTCAGCAGCAGGCTTCCTGAGGATGAATCGGAGGCTGAAAGGATAGTGCGCCAAGCTTCGGGATACTGCGTCAAGGATGGTGACTTGTACCGGCGTCGCCCAAACGACATCGCTCTGAAGTGCATATCTACTCACCAAGGCCAAGAGCTTCTCAGGGACATTCACGCCGGCGAATGTGGGCATCATGCTTCTGCTTCAACTCTCGCCGCAAAGGCATATCGAAGCAGCTTCTACTGGCCTTCAGCGCTCTGGGACGCGGCGGAGATGGTCAAGAGGTGCGAGGCGTGCCAATTCCATGCCAAGCAGATTCATCAGCCGGCGCAGGAGCTGCAAACCATCCCACTCACTTGGCCCTTTGCCGTTTGGGGGCTGGACATCCTCGGTCCATTCCCCAGAGCGCAAGGGGGCTACCGCTACCTCTACATCGCCATCGACAAGTTCACCAAGTGGGTGGAGGTGGAGCCGGTGTGCACCATTCCGGCCAGGTCCGCAGTCAAGTTCATCCGTGGGCTGGTCTATCGCTTTGGTGTGCCTAACCGCATCATCACCGACAATGGCAGCCAGTTCACCAGCGGGCTGTTCCGAGAGTACTGCGCATCGGCCGGCATCAAGATCTGTTTTGCCTCAGTCGCCTATCCTAGGAGCAATGGCCAAGCCGAGCGTGCCAACGCTGAGGTCCTCAAGGGACTCAAGACAAGAAGCTTCAACGCCAAGCTCGAAGCCTGCGGCAAAAAATTGTTAGACAACCTCCAATCCATCCTGTGGTCCATCCGGACTACCGCCACCAAGCCCACCGGGGAGACTCCTTTCTTCCTGGTCTATGGGGCGGAGGCTGTCCTTCCCACCGACATCAAGTTTGGGTCGCCAAGAGTGCTTGCCTTCAACGAGATTCGCCAAGAGGACCTCATCAAGGACCGCCTTCTCCAGCTCGAAGAAGCCCGGTGCCAAGCAGCCCTTCGCGCCGCGAGGTACCAGCAAGGACTACGCCGCTACCATAGCCGCCATGTCCGAGCAAGAACTCTCGAGGTCGGCGCCTTGGTGCTGAGGAGGATACTCTCTCGCGAGGGCCTGCACAAGCTGTCTCCAATGTGGGAAGGCCCCTTCAAGGTGACGCACATCGCCAGGCCAGGCTCGACGCAGCTGGAAACTGCGGAAGGTGTGCCGGTGGGGAACCCGTGGAACATAGCTCATATGCGAAAGTTCTACCCGTAGGTTCCTCACGAGGAGATAAAGACCATTGTCACGGCACTTGTATCAACTCAAACTGCTCTTCAGCACTAATATTAAGTTATTGCGCAATATAGCGCCTCTGCTTCGGCATGATATTAAAATGGCATGAAGTCCATTTATTTTCTGTTGTACTCCACACGGAAGGGGGCTAGGCACGGTGTCTATGTTGGGGCCTTCGCCCGGAAAACAGCAAGCCCGAAAAACCCAAAGGGACTGAGCTCTGATCAGGGGCGACGGCCCCGTTATCGATCACCTCCAAGTACCCATGGTGCTTAGTTCCTCGCGAAGTACACCAAAAAATAAGAAATCTTCGGGAAAAGTCCAAGGTGTGCCCAAGGCACCCGCTAAGGACCAACGCCTCGTGAGCAACCCTCATGAGGTGCAAGGATGCGTCGATGCGCTTAAGCATCCACAGGAAGATTCCCCTCGCTTGAGGAAGGCCGAACGCGGCAGGATTACTGAAGACTAAGGGCGCTCCGATCATCTTGCGAAGGAGACGCAGATCCGAAGGTCCGCGCCATGCCCTTCACCTCGTGAGCAACCCTTAACGAGGTGTCGACGGTCTCTGGGCTCTCTTAAGCGTCGACGCTTTTGCGTCCGTGAGGGTCCAGCTTCCCTCAATGACGAGGAAGGCCCCGTGAATCGCCACACGCGGCAATTTGCTCTTAGCTGCTGGCATAGATAGTGCCGCTCTCCCTCACGACGAGGAAGGTCCCTGTGCCGGTCACAGGGGCATCTTATTCGCCTTCTTTTTTTGTTTGTTTTATCGATTTGTTTTTCGTTTTCGGGGATTTGGGGTTTTTTGTTTTCCAACTCTTTCTTCAACTACTTGTCTCAGGAATCGTTCGATGTCGTCGCCGGCGCCGACCCCGTCATGAGCTCTGAGGCGCAGGGAGGCCTCCCGTTGGCGTTGACAACTCGCTAGGGCTCTCGAGCGCGTGGATGACCAGGACAATGGCGAACAACGAAGAGCGATAAAAGCAAAGAAGATTTCATTGATGACCCCCGGTGGGGGAAGGAACAAAGGCACGGCGGGGCATACCCCGCCAGCGCAAGCTACATTGCAAAAGAGGGGAGGAGACTAGCTCCCCTCCCCAGAAGGCTACCGCGCCAAGGCCACCCCTTTACTGCGCCGCGGGCTGGGGGTAGGTGCAGCGGACGTCGGCGGCGGCGAAGATCCGCACCGAGGCCTCCAGCATCCCCAGCTTGAAGCGAAAGACGAGGTGGTCGCCGACGCGGAGGCGGTGGCCGAGGGCGAAAGCCCTCCAGCGCCCGGACAGGACGACGTTGCCGCTCGCTCCGAGGATGATGTCCACAGGCCAGAAGAGATCTGGCCTGCTCTGCTGTGACAGCGCGACCTCTCCCGAGGAAGCCCTGGGGGCATAGATCACCCTTCGGACTGCGTCGGGCAGCCGGAGGGAGTCGAAGCTCCAAAGGTCGACAACGACGAGGAGCTCCAGGAAGCGGGACCCCAGGGCGATGAGGGGTCCCAGCATTGCCGCCGCCAAGGGGCGGGGAGTGGCGACCACTCCGGTCACCGGCGGGGTCGCCTCCTACGGCCCCGGGCCATCTGCGGCCGGGGGGAGGGGGCCCAGGGTGGCCTCCACCTCCCGGAGCACCCGGTCGATGCATCACGGGGAGCGGGGAGCCGACGCCGCCGCCACCGGCGACAGCGCATGCAGAGCGCCTCCAGGCGCAGGACCCCGAAGGGTCAAGGCACCGGAGGCCCCCGCGGCGGCATGATTCGCCTCGCCCTGCCTCGGCGCACTGATGCGCAGGGGGCCGCCGGCGCCGGGCGTCCACCGGGCCGGAATCTTCGCCTTGTTCTTGCTGCCCGGGGGGCGCCCGCGGCGCTTCACCCTCGAGCTCGATTCCGCGGCGGCGGAGGAGGTAGAGGGATCCATGGGCTTGGGGAGCGTTGAGGAAGAAGTGGCACTGGAGGAAGAGGGTGAGATGCCGGAGGTCTCGAGGAGGCTGTATTTAAGGGGCGCGGTCGGCATCGATGCGTCAAGTCTTAGAGCGGGAATCGAAGCGTTGGCGCAGTGCTCTGCAGCGAAGCGACGCGCCATCATGACGGTTTGACTCCTCGGGGACTGCAGCGTCGCCCGCCGTTTTGTCTCACCAGCTGCGGTCGTGCCACGCGTCCACGGCCTCTGCATCTTCACATGATCCTCTGACCGCGCGTTGACGCGTGCCGTTGGAGGGCCCAGTAGCTTCTGGGGGGCCCTGGCCCTTCGCCCCCTCAAGAGGGCGCGTTCGCGGGCCAGGCTCCCGGGGGCTACTGTCGGTGTTCTGGATACCGGGGTATCCCGGTCCACCTGCTCCTGGGCCCCTTCAACGGCCCAGCTTCGGCCTAGGGGTGGAACGACGACCGAAGCCAGCAGAGAAGACCCTCATGAGGAGGCACCTCAGGAGGAGAATGACGACCAAAACTGCTAAGGACCAGAAGACCTCCTCACGAGCTTCTGCTGGTGAGGAGAGGGACCATGTCCACGTCAGCTCAGCATGTTTGCGTGCAAAGCAAGAAGATAAGGGCAGAAGACCACGTACCGCCCACGCTACCCCCGACAGGGAGGAGACCAACTTTCGACATGCCTGCATAAAGCGGCACAGTGGTTGTTGGCCACCCCCCTAAAAATAGCATGGACGGTGCAGGGCGCCAGAGGAAGACGTCAGCTTCCTCCACCCACTCCTGTGGACCGGCGCCACTACCCTACGAAGACTACGTCCACGGAAGAATCAAGACTACAGCTGTCCTCCCTCCTTGGCCGTGTGTGGCAACCCCTTCCCCAAGATGATAAGGGGAAGGAGGACCTGGGCACTATAAAAGGAGGGGAGGCCACCCCTTAGGGGGGATCGAATCTTTATCTCTGGGCTCCTAGCTAGGCTAAGTTGGTTCTTCTACCTCCGGCCAGTTAGAGCTCTGTAACCAATACCTTGTACTCCTCGCGAGGTATCGCGTCGTAATACAAGAAGGCAGGAAGTAGGGGTTTTACCTCACCACGAGGGCCCTGAACCTAGGTAAAGCTCGGCGTCCCTCTCTGCAGTGCGTTGTGCGTTCGACGACTCGAGGCTTCCGTCACCGTGTTTCATTGCGATCCAAGATCTCTCACGTTCAGCCCCCTGCGTTCGAATCTTTGGGTCCGTCGTGTGGTACCCCGTGTTCTTGTGACACAAAATCCATCGACAATGACTGTGGCTCCTGCGATCCGTCATACTTTTGTTGGTCATGGGGTAATTTGAAACCTTTGGGTACTGGCGTGATGCGAACCCTATGGGTAAAGCATGGCGCCCCCATCTCCTTTTCATCATCTTCGTAGTCATATGTTCTATTGGGGGTTCTGGATCGTTGGGTTCCTTTGTTCTTTGGACTATTGTATCGTCCTGGTGACGGTGTCCTAGATCGGCGACTTCTACTTCTATGCCGAGGACTATTATGACAGCGTGGTGATCTTGGTTTATGTGTTCCTTTGTTGCGATATGCATCCTCCTCTTTTGCTGATAATTTGTTGCCTACCATCTTCAATCCATTTAGTGCCGCGCAATGCATATGTTCCCTCGGGTCTCCTGGGTTTGGTCGTGTTGTATGCAGGTATGCTTGAGCTACCACCAATGCTGCTTTAGGAGTTTTTGGTATAATATTTCCTTGATCGTCGACCGATAGGAAGGACGAGTCGAGGTTTTTCGAGATACTTTGCCTTTCTGAATACCCGAGATTTTCATATCTTGATCCATATCGATGATGCCTTCTGTTTGTGTACGATGCATCACTACGTGCTCTGCGAGCAGCGTCGCTTGCTGTAATGGCTGAGTCCTTCCTTTTCTGTATTTCAATCCTTTCCTTTGCTAATTGCTTCGCCTGCTGCCTTAGGGCGTAATGGTATCCCAAAAGCATGTTTTGGCTGGAATTTGTTGGTATTGGCGTGCCATGCTCCACGGCTGTATTGATTGTTCTCCACTCATCTTCTGATAGTTGAACTTTTACCCTTGTTGCGAGGGAGTCAGCGGTTTCTCCTTCTGCTAAGTGGTTTGCCCCTCTGTTTATATTTGTTGGATTAAGCACTGGGTTGTTGTTGTCGTCGAGTTCTTTTGAGTTATCTCCTGTGATGGCGAGTATCTGATACCGATTGTCGAGCTTGCTGTTGTGACTTGAGAAGATCGATTTGTCATCTTCAAAAAGTTCTAGTCCCGTTTTCCAGGTGTCTGTTGATTGATCTGAGGTGTCATCGTGGCAGATCATGAGATCTTCGAGTTGCACTTCTAAGTCAAAATTCTCCATGGTTTCGTCGCCTCCTGCGATTTTTTCCTTCTTTTGCTTCTACTAAGCTGATCGGCGAGTTTACCTCGCTGGAAGAGCCTTCTGATGATTCCGACATTGCTACTGTCTCGGGTTCACTTATCGATGGACCCATTTTCATCGGGTCTGAAAGGCGAATAGAACCTAGTGATCCGACGCGAAAGTTTAGACTTCCAATCGTCAAATCGATATATTGATCCATACTCTCAAATACTTGCGTGAAACTTGACTGGTGAGGTTGAAAATCGACGGTTCCGAAGGGTATCTGAATTTCGTCGACTTGCGAGTTGTTGTTAGCTAAAAGTGGAAAAGTCGTCGAGTTCATGATGTCAACGCCCTTGATCCCCACGGTGGGCGCCAATTGACGAGGGTTAACTCGACAAATGTCCTAGATGAAGGACTTAGGATCAGTGAGACAGGGCGTCAGATGAACTCAAAGGTAAACTCAGTCAAACAAGGTGGCTATGAAAGTAAACGTGGGTGTAGAACCTGGTTTGCTTTCAATCTGTCCCACAATGTTCCCTCATGGCCCCTTTATATAGGTGGCCAGGTCTCAAGGATCGGGTGGGATCCGATACAGATTACAATATCGATATACGACATGAACTTGTATTTCGACTAATATTACAATTGGGCCTAGCTTAATGGGCCTCAGGGGTACTCAACTGACGGGCTCTATTATCTATACCCTTGTCACCGTCTAAAAGAGCATAGTTGTCATTCTGAGTATAATGTGCATTGTCCCAAAGTTTTCATTGATTGATTCATGATGTTGGTTTCACTTGTTCTTAAATTACTTGTATCTAGTCGCCCTCTTAAACGTGAAGGTGTCCTATGCATTTATGTTTTGCTCTCTCATGAAGGACAAGCTGAAAACCATTTGTATGTTTTTCCTTATGATTTGAACACACGTTTGGCTTT
>QXEO01001086.1:437500-631655 GCA_007115705.1 Dactylis glomerata | reverse complement strand
CACTGACCCCATGGATCAACACCATGTCGTCAAGATATAGCTCCTCTACTGTTAGAATAATTATTGTTTTAAAATTTTATTTACTTATCTAAAATTAAACTGTTTGAGGTCTAATTTTAATGCTTTTTCATGAAAACTCCCCTATGATTATGTATTTTCTGTTTTTTAAGAATAAGGCTTGTGTTCTATTCTGCCACGCTCGTGGACCCACTCGTCATCGACACAGCTATTGCAACGAGTCAGCCGCCGCCGCCATCTGGTTAGCTGCCGCGTGGCAACGTGGCCTCCTCGCCCACGCTGCCATGCCCCTGACTTTCTTTCACTCACATGTGGGTCCCACGCCTGGCAGGGCCCACCTGTCAGCCACTGAACTGCAGAGCTGGGCACGTCAGGGGATCCCCTTCCCTCTTGCCTTGCCTCCACTCCCCTGGCCCCACTGTTACCATCATTTCTCCCAAATCCCCTCGCGCGCACTGCAGAAAACCGTCCCCTAGCAGCTCCGGCGACGAAATCCCCTGCGCGGCGCCGTAATCCTGTCCCCGGAGAAGACCGTCCTCTCTCCTCCGCTGCAGGTAGGCTGGTAAGTGCCGCTCGATTCCTAGTCCCCGGAGAAGATCGTCCGCTCTCCTCTCGCTTCCAAGTGAACCTTGCTGGCGTTCTTCCTAGATCGCCGGCGGTGGGCCTCGAGCACGTACGGTGATTTTAAGTCGCCTCCCTTTTTTTCTTCGCTCCGTCGCGTACTACATCTACGAGCATCTCCACTCGCCCAGTAATGCGTGGCCCACTGTCCGCGGCACGACCGACGCTTCGTCGTCTCCACTCGTCTCGTCTCCCGCGCCCAGTAATGGCAGTGCAAACGGAAACAGCTTTGCAGCGGGGCAGCGAGCCGTCGCGTCGCAGCACGCATCAGCGGGAAATGAATGCCATGTCGCGCACTTCCCGCCCCTTCTCCTTCATTTTCCCACCCCGTTCCCGGCTATAAATAGCTCGTCGCCTCGACGGTAGGTTCACATCCTCCAACCGCCGGTAGAAAATGCCTCGCCGTCTCTTGACAACCTACGCCATGCTCCCTCGAGGCGGTTCCGGCGCGCCACCAGCACCACCACCCCCACCTCCACCGCCGCTGCCGCCGCCGCCACCGCAGGACCCAGCTCCGCCACAGGGCGAGGAGGAGGAGGACTCCGACGACGAGGAGTTCCTCACCGAGCCGCCGACGGACGCGGAGGCGGAGGAGGCCGTCGCGGAATAGAGAGCGATCGTAGCGTCGTTCGAGACGCAGCGCCGCGACCGGGCAGCGCAGGAGCTCATGGCCGCCGAGAGGAGGGCGGCAGCGGCAAGGCTGGCGGAGGACCATACTGCCGCCCGCGCCGACGCCCACCGCCGCAACATCGAAGCGGCGAGGGCTGCGATGGCGGAGGCTGAGAGACGTCTCTTCCGGGCGGACGTGGCCGTAGGGCTCGCGAAGGTGGCGGCGGAGCGCCAGCGCCGCGAGCATCAGTACCCTCTCCCCTCCTTCAACGCATCGGCGCAGTGAGCGCAGGAGCGCCGCACCTTCATCTCATCCCTCGAGGAGGCCGAGCGCGACCGCAGCCAGCGCGCGGCGGAGGAGAACCGTCGCCGCCGCGGGATGGTTTCCGGCCGCCTGTCCGATGACGGAGCTGGGCCGTCCAACGCTTCACCGCCAGCTCCATCGGCCGCATCGGTGAACTTCGCCGCCGGCGAGGACTCCGACGAAGACCACCTCTTTTAGTCTATTTCATATTTCGCCGTATTTTGTAAAAACCATCTAAATTTCAATGAAATTTATGTAGTATGCTGAATTATGTCGAGTTTAAATTTTGGGATGGGCGGCACGGCTGGGGAACCTCTGTACGCACTCTATTATTGTAGGGTAGTTGTCGCTGGATATGGTAGTAGATTTCACTTCATACTGGATATAGAATGACGTACCGTCATTGCAAATTGTAGTAGCACATACTGCTAATTATAGCATAGTTTATTATTCCAAGGAAAATAGATGCCTGCACTAAATAGGTGCCCATTTCTTTCAGAAAAGCTTGCAAGTCTCCAGATGGACCCAACTATTGACCATATCGCCACTAAGTTGCAGGTTATACAAATTTCTATTTTTGGCAATGGTGTTTTTAGGTGCTACACAACATTGTAATAAGCACAATCTCTATTTTTAGGCTGATGGTTGTACTAGACGGAAGAACCGTTCTGTCGATTATTTCAAGCTATTTAAAATCAATGATTCTTATGCTATCAAGAAATGCAAGAAAGCCACAACCAATAGGGATTACCCCTCCCTTCATATCAAGGTACTGATCCAGATAGTGAGACTATCTCATCTTCTAAGACACCTAAATCCAAGGCACGTAGACTCACATCGGGCCCACTCTCATCCTATCATGGCCCTGCAAGGGCGGCTGAGACTATCGTCATTCACAGAGGTGTGAATCTGTCTAACATGGGTCTGATGATCTTTTAATACATTCTTATGGAGATAAAGATCACTAAGTAGTGCATTTCTTTCTAGGTCCCAAGATAACTGGTGACTTGGAATTCGACAAGCACTGTGTGTTTGCAAGCAATATCAATCTCACTGGTCGCCAGATTGCCGATCTCAATGCAATGGTTGCTAAACTGAGGCCAACAGTTCCATACTATATCTGTGAGATGAAGAAGTCACATGTCCTTCATGGGAAGGCAAAAATGGTAATCTGCTTGACTCTTTTAATCTTCTCATGCACATGAATCTGTGTTCAAAAATTGACTGTATTCTTGTACTCCAGTACTTTTCAGCAAAGTACAGCAATGCCCATGTAACAACTCAGAAATTGTAATCCACCTCTTAATAATTAAAGTGCCAAATTTTGGACCCAGATAAAACTTTTTATCTATTATTTTATGCATACATGTATTTTCTTTTATATGTATTCTATGATTTCATGTGTGTTATTTTTGATTGTGTATTGGTTAGTTAATTCTAAGTAAACCAACAGAAGCAAATGAGAAAGATTATAAGAACCAAAGAAAGAAGAAACAAAAGAAAGAAAGAAAAAGAGAAGGAAAAGATGATCTAGGAAATCTGTTTGACTACCCTACTTTGAGCCTTTAGATTAAGCAATCTGCAAAGCACCTCAGTGTTTGGCCAAGTAGTTGAGCTTCACCAAGTCACATACTACCTCAACCAACAAGTATCTACCCAAAATTCAAATCAGAGCTTGACTCAATCATCTGCTAAACTTTGAATCTGAATCATATGACAACACCAAATTCAAAATAGCCCTGGAGCAAAACACCACCTCTTGACCTAACAAAAATTGTTTTAGAGTCCCTATCCAATATAATGACCAACCCAATTGGAAATTTTCAAAAATTCAAATTTTGATTTCATGCGGGCATTTCGTCGAACACGTTCTGGGCAAAAATCACACAAAATCGAATCAACTGTTTGCAACAGTGGTTGGCAGCCCTAGCCCTAGTCCCTGACCATCAAGCAGTGCCCTGGACTCTCATTTGTCGATCCCTTGTCTCCCCTGCACAGGCACCGGCCGTGAGACATGGATGGCATGGAGGAAGAGCACACCGGACCCCTCCCATGCCCCCCTCTGAACCAGACCATCTCAGCCCCTCCCATCGCGCCAGGACGCTCCTACAGCACGCCGCAGCCCGCCGCCCACGCCAGAATCAAGCCGTGCCCCTCCCACGGCCGACACACACGGTGTACTGGCCGCCACTGGACATCGCCGGTGCTCCCTCTCCCGCCTATATAAAGCCGCCATTCTTCCCTGAAAAGAACCACACCATCCCCAGGACCTCCCTAGACAACCTCTCCTTCGCTCCCGTGCCCTAGGTCGAGCTCGGCGACCTCGACCGCTCCGCAGGCCACCACACGTTCCCGGCGCTGCTGAGCTTCCCCCGTCGCTGTACCTGCTGGAGGTGGCAGAGGAGAACCCCCGCAGCCGCCCTGCACCCTCGCCGCCGCTCCCCATCGCCGCCGGTGAGCTCCCCGTGCGCCGCCCTACTCCCAGTAGCTCCCTCTCGTTCCGTCCCTGTAGCGCCAGGAAGAAGAAGCCCGATACCCCTTCGCCCTTTAAGTGAACTGGCAGGCGGGCCCCGCCTGTCAGCTAACCTTTTTTTTTCAGCACCGCCCGGGATCCCTAGCTGGGCCGGCCCGACTCCGTCTCCCCGGCCCGTATAAATTCCAGGCTGTTTATTGTTTTTTTAGAAACCTTTTCGTATTTGTCAATTACTGCAAGTTTCAAATTCAAATTCCCGGAGATTCAGAGGTTCAAATTTAGCAAATAAAATGTCGTTGGAAAGCTTGTAAAATGCCCTACACTATAGAACTGGTTAGAATTCAATTTGAGCTAGGAATTTAAATAGATAAGAATAGTGTGACCATAGCCTTATTAATTCTAGAAAAATTCTAGAGATTTATTTAAACCTCCTACAATTTTGAAACTTGGTTTGTGAACTCACTAATTAACCCACCTTACTGTTAGTCAACTTTAATCAACTCAAACCTTGTTAGTGGTACCCATTTAGACCCTAACCCAAGCCTATCTTGTAACATAAAATGATAGATCCCTATCCCATACTTAGAATTAATTTTGCCCTCTTTGCCCATTTCACTTAGTTAATCCCTCTCCACTTGAACTAGTCTTAGTACCCCTAAACCAATACCAATGCTTAGAAAGTGAACAACACATGGCACTTAGTAGAAACCCTAACTTGCACACTTCATGAAAACTTGGGAGAAAACTTGCAACATAATTCAAATAAAATCCAACAGGAATGAGATTTGCTTGAAAACAAGTATGTGTGCTTGGGGTGTTGTTAGCATTGTGTAGTGATGATGTGCTTTGTGTTTATTCATTATTAGACGCTAGTATTGCCGAGGAGGATATTGGAGGGGATTATTATCAAGAAGAAGAAGAATACCCCGGACACTTTGCCAACCAAGGCAAGCCATCTTTTGAATCATACTCCCACTGCCTAGCTTTACCATTGCATTCTACCTGTTTTAAATAAATTGCATGATTGAATTGCTAGAGTAGAATGATAGATGTGTAGTAATACCTTGCTTAGCAAGAGCATCAAGCTGAGTTTATCCAACCATACTTAGTGGTATCATCACTCATAGTAGTTGCTTAGTCGCTAATAAAATTGAGGCCATCTATAAAAGGAACTCTACTTGAAGTTGGTGACTTGAACTTGAAAGTTTGAATTGGAGACTTCTCCTACAATGATGGTTTTATGAAGGAAAAATAACCTTGACTAAGAACTATGGAATGTATTTGGGAAATGACAACGAGTGATGTACTATGTGAGCCAGCCATACAGTACGACCACATTATCCCGGTATGGGACGGGGCTTAGTGGAGTAGTTTGTTTCGCCTTAGTGTAGACCCTACAAATGTGAATGGAGGTCCGACCAAGGACTCCTTTTCCAGGGCACCCTTGGCGGTTGCCGAGTTTCGCCTTGTCCTCCTCTTCATAGGTGGTTGGGGTACAAGCCGAAGAGCCCTCATTGAAAATGTACTGCCGGGGTAGGACTTTATTTCGGTTAGTGGCATTCCGGAGACCAATTGGCTGGGAACCTTGCACCTTCCGGACAGCTTCTTGGAGACTCCGGTGTTGAGGGGTACATCTCTAGGCGGTAGTGTTTATGCTAAGGCGGGCAGGTGAAACATTATGGTCGGCTACTTGTCGTGGCATATGTTGTTATGCGGGGAAGTTGCCCACACGATGAGTAGTCGGATGGTGTGGGTAAAGTATACAACCTCTGCAGAGTGTAAAACTATTCGAATAGCCGCGTCCGCGGTCATGGACAGTTGGCAAGCTCTACCTGGCTTTTGTCAATAATGAAAATAACTTATGGTGAATGACATGAATTGAATTGACTTGACTTGACCATGATGTTGACACAATGGAAGCTCCTTTTTAGATTGAACTTAGAGAACTAAACTTCTTTTCTACCAACGAACATTCTTGGGAAATCAAACTAGCTTTTGCAAAGAAACTTAGTGCTTAGTCCACCATATAAAACTTGCATATCTACTTCATCATTTCATTTATAAGATGGTTTGCGAGTGCATCCAATGTACTCATGGCTGTGTCCCTGGCTATCAACTTGGCCAGACTATGGGGAAGAGTATCCGGAGGAAGGGTATGAAGAAGAGTACCAGAACTAAGATCATCTCCGTGAGTCGCCATTGCCTGTAGGGAGAAGGCATGGGCCGAAGACGTTATTTCCGCTGCTATATTGTGTTGTAATGTGACTTGGTCTATATGACCATTGTATTTGAACCATCGTATTGTAATGTCTATGGAACTGGTTACCAACTACGTTATGTATATCGCAACACTGGTTCTGGGATTGCGGTGGAATACATAACGGGCACTTCGAATTTGTTATCAAATTTGAGGTCGTCACAAGTTGGTATCAGAGCCTAGGCTGACCATAGGAGACCTTAGTTAGAATGGGCGTTAAATCAAAACCTTTAAATAAAAGCAAAGATATAAGTCATGATTGCAAAATTGCTTAAGTCTTTTCCTCCCTATTTACAAAGCTTTATACATGATTCAGTGTTTGTCTACTTAAAATTTTGCACACTTGAGTTGATCACTAACTTAATCTAATCTAAAATTTTGTAGATGGCCCCGGTATTCATTGAGCACTACCAGTTGGGCCATGGTGGCAGCCTTTGTTTCGAGCGCGACCTCACCACTCTGACCTTGTTCCTGGATCGTTTGTATCCGGAGTTCAAGGGAGCCGTGCTCAATGAGCACCCAGATGGAGAGCTACGGTGGCTTATCCGAGCCAGTTGCCGTGGCAAGAAGGGGAATTTGAGTTCTCCAAGGGTCAAGTTTGAGCTTGTGGAGAACACTTGGGCCGATGGTTTGGTCCGAGGTATGCAGGAGATGCACGCCCGCTTGTGCGGACTGCATGTGGAGGAGGTTCAGGGAGAGCACTTTAGGAACTTTGCTCGGCGTGATGCGGATGGACGTCCCGCAAACATGCCTGGGCAGAATGAGCCGAGTACCTACATCGATCACATGGACTTCTTGCTGTACTCCACTCAGCAGGAGGCCGATCGTGCCCGTACCAAGGCCAACCTTGAGCACTTCGCACTGGTGGAGGCGAGGAGCACTATCAGGATTCTTGCGAAGGAGCGCAAGAGTCTTCGTCGCCAGCGCGATGAGAAGGAGCAGGACCTTGAGGAGTTGAAGGCCAATGTGGCTGAGCTGACTGAGTACATTGAGAGTCTTGAGGATCACCTTGGTGAGGAGGAAGGCATTGATCTCCACAAGGAGGATAATGCCCTCATTAGTGATGAGGATGACTTCATGGAGGACCTTGATGATCCGGAAGATGGTGGGCACAATGGATTCATTGTGAGTGATGAGGAGGAAGACCCCGAGGAGCCCGCTGTTTAGATCAGAGATCCACGTGTTATCTAGTTATGAGTTCACCTTGTTTCACTTCGTGTAGGTGTGAGTTGTATCCCCCTCTCTAGTAGACGAGTCGCAATGGTTTGTTGTAAACCATTTGTAATGTGTGAACTCGTATGTATGATATGTTTGATGAGTGTTGAATGAAATATGAATTTGGCCCTTAAGGCCTTAGTAGAACACAAAATTGCATCATCATGTTACCTTTAAATCTTAGCAAATTAGCTTTTCCCTCTTGTCTCACACACCTTATCTTCAGATTCCGCGAGCACCCCCACCCCCGAACCCGGAAATGGCCGAACTACTAAGGTTGATCATGGAAGACCGGGAAGCAGCCCAAGCTGAGCGCCAAGCTAACTTGGCCACTCTTCAGCAATTAACCCAGATGGCAATGAACCACAACAATGGCAATGGCAATGGCAATGGTGAAGGAGAAAACAATGGCAATGGTGATCACCGATCCAAGTTAAGGAATTTTCAAAACACCAACCCTCCTATGTTCACTAAGTCTGAAGAACCCTTAGATGCCGATGACTGGCTTCGCACTATGGAAAACAATTTGGCAGTCGCCGAAGTTGGTGAAAATGAGAAGGTTTTGTACACCACCCACTACCTTGCGGGAGCCGCAAGAGCTTGGTGGGATAGCACCCGTGCAATGCAAGCCCCCGGCTATGTGATGCCTTGGGAGGAATTCAAGAGCAAGTTTAGCAAAGCCCATGTTCCGATGGGATTGGTTAAAAGGATGAGAGATGAGTTCAGAAATCTAAAGCAAGGTTCCCTATCTGTGGTGGATTACCGTGACAAGTTCCTTACCTTGTCTAGGTATGCCCCCGATGACACCAACACCACGGAGAAGAAGCAAGAAAGGTTTCTGGATGGACTTCATGATGAGATGCAATGTGTCTTGGTCAGTATTTACTTTGCAGACCTGGAGTCATTGGTTGACTCTGCCATTCAGATGGAAGGCAAACTCAAGCAAGCTGCAGAGAACCGCAAGCGCCGTATGATGTATCAAGGCAACTCGAGCAACTCGCAGAGGCCAAGAGGAAATGCACCTATGGGTTTCGCCCCTAGACCTATGAGGCCGTCTGCCCCTGCTCCACGTCCTAACTATCCCAACCGTCCACCCGGCAACAACTTCAACCGTGCACCTCCAAGACCTAGTGGCAACAACTTCAACACCAATACTCCAAGGCCAAATGGCGCCCCTGTGTTACCCAAGCCTGGTGACAAGTCTGGAGTTACCTGTTATGAGTGCGGACTTAAAGGGCACTACTCCAATGAGTGCCCCAAGAAGCTGAATGATGCATCCAAGACCACTGCTCCTGCTCAGCAACAGCGCCGTGTTGGAAATGGCAAGAATTATCCCCCAAGAAACCAGCCTCACTCTCGAGGCCGTCTGAATCACATGAACATTGAAGAAGCTCAGGAAGCCACCGACGTTGTGCTGGGTATGTTCCTTGTTAACTCTACTCCTGCAAGAGTTCTGTTTGATTCTGGAGCTTCACACTCGTTTGTCACTAAGTTATTTGTTGATAAAAGTGGACTTTACCCAACCCCTATGAAGCATGCCATGTTAGTACAAATACCTGGGTCAACAACAAGGTCTGAGTGGAACTGTTTGGCAGTTCCCATAGAAATTCATGGAGTCACTTTCCTAGCCAACTTGATAGTATTGGGAACCAAAGGGTTGGAAGTAGTTCTTGGTATGAATTGGATGTCTGCCCATCAAGGAGTGATAGATTGTGCCAAGAAAACCATCACTATGAAGAGTAGCACTGGAAGTATAGTAAGGCACGTGTCCGTAAAACCAACCCAAGCCACCCGATGTCATAAGAGTATCTCAGGACCAACTTTAGAGCAAGTCCCCATCGTCTGTGAATACCCGGATGTTTTTCCCGATGAGCTACCCGGAATGCCACCGGATCGGGATATTGAGTTTATCATTGAGCTTATCCCCGGAACTGGATCTATAGCCCAATGACCCTATCGTATGAACCCAGCTGAACTAGTTGAGTTGAAGAAGCAATTGGATGACCTTTTGAGTAAAGGATTGATTCAACCAAGTTCTTCTGCTTGGAGATCACCCGTTCTGTTTGTGGATAAAAGTGATGGTTCTAGCCGATTGTGCACTGATTATCGCAAGCTAAACGATGTGACCATCAAGAACAAGTATCCTCTCCCAAAGATTGAAGATTTGTTTGACCAATTGACTGGAGCAAGAGTCTTCTCGAAGATAGATCTTAGAACTGGAAACCACCAACTGAAGATCCGTGCAACTGATATACCCAAAACAGCCTTCACTACCCGATACGGATTGTATGAGTACACCGTAATGTCCTTTGGATTAACCAATGCCCCTGCTTACTTCATGAATCTCATGAATAAGGTTTTTATGGAGTTCCTGGATAAGTTTGTTGTTGTCTTCATTGATGACATTCTTATCTACTCCAAGTCCGAAGAAGAGCATGCAACCCATCTGAGATTAATTCTAGAGACTCTGAGAGAGCATCAGCTGTATGCCAAGTTTAGTAAATGTGAGTTCTGGTTGAAGGAAGTTGGATTCTTAGGCCATGTATTATCAGCGGGAGGAGTGTCTGTGGACCCAAAGAAGATCACCTCAGTCATGGAATGGGAAGCCCCTACCACTCAAACTGAAGTTAGAGGTTTTCTCGGATTAGCGGGATATTACCGCAAGTTTGTTGAAGGATTTTCAAGCATTGCCCGGCCAATGACCCAACTGTTGAAGAAGGACAAGAAGTTTGAATGGACCCCTAAGTGTGAAGAGAGTTTTCAAGAGCTCAAGAAGCGGTTGGTGACCGCACCCGTCCTAACCATGCCCGATATCACCAAAAACTTTGATGTCTATTGCGACGCTTCCAAGCTTGGACTTGGTTGTGTATTGATGCAAGAAGGCAAGGTCATAGCTTACCTCTCTCGGCAGCTTAGACCTCATGAGGAAAACTATCCAACCCATGATCTGGAGTTAGCAGCCGTAGTTCTAGCTTTGAAGACTTGGAGGCACTATCTTATGGGTAACCGTTGCGAGATCTACACTGACCACAAGAGTTTGAAGTATATTTTCACTCAGAAGGAGTTAAACATGAGGCAAAGAAGATGGATAGAGTTGATCAAAGATTATGATCTGGAAATTCATTATCACCCCGGTAAGGCCAATGTAGTGGCCGATGCATTGAGTCGGAAGCCATTCTCATTAAATATGATGATCAAAGAGGAGCAACCCATGTTGCACCAAGAGTTTGAAAAATTTGGAATGGAACTAGTCAGTCAAGGATTCTTAGCCAACCTTGAGTTTCAACCCACCTTGATGAGCCAAATCAAAGAAGCCCAGAAAGGAAATGAGAGTATTGACGGAATCAAGCGCAGAATTAGTTCCGGCAAGGTGCCAGGGTTTGAAGAAGATGATCAAGGAGTTCTTTGGTATAAAGGACGTATTTGTGTGCCTGCTGATTCAGAATTAAAGGAAGTGATTATGAAGGAAGCCCATGAGACACCTTACTCCATCCATCCTGGTGGAACTAAGATGTACCAAGATTTGAAGGAACAATTTTGGTGGCATGGAATGAAGCGTGAGATTGCATCGTTTATATCCAAGTGTGATATCTGCCAAAGAGTCAAGGCTGAGCATCAACGTCCTGCTGGACTGCTGCAACCTTTGCAAGTCCCGGAATGGAAGTGGGAATCTGTTGGAATGGATTTCATCACTGGATTTCCAAGGTCTAGCCGTGGGAATGACTCTATCTGGGTCATTGTGGATAGACTGACCAAAGTTGCCCACTTTATTCCTGTCAAGACCACTTATCGCTCGGGACAGCTAGCAGATCTGTATCTGTCCAGAATTGTTAGTTTGCATGGAATCCCTAAAACCATAGTTTCCGATCGAGGAACCCAATTCACTTCGAGATTTTGGAAAAGCTTACATCAAGCCTTGGGAACAAAATTAGCCTTTAGCACCGCTTACCACCCTCAGACCGATGGACAGACTGAAAGAGTAAACCAAATACTTGAAGATATGTTGAGAGCCTGTGTTCTAGCCTATGGAGCTAAGTGGGAAGATTGTCTACCTTTCGCGGAGTTTTCCTACAACAACAGTTATCAAGCCAGTTTGCAAATGGCCCCCTTTGAAGCTTTGTATGGAAGAAAGTGTCGTACCCCTTTGAATTGGTCTGACACCGGAGACAGTCAGATATTTGGACCTGACATTCTGCAAGAAGCTGAGGAGAAAGTGCGCATGATTCGTGATTACCTCAAGGCAGCCCAGTCTAGACAGAAAAGTTATGCCGACAAGAGACGGAGAGAACTGACTTTCAAGAGTGGAGATTTTGTCTATCTTAGAGTATCACCTCTCAAGGGAATGCAGAGATTCCAAGTAAAAGGAAAGCTTGCACCAAGATATATTGGACCCTTCAAGATACTAGACCGCAGAGGAGAAGTGTCTTATCAGTTGGAAATGCCCCCTGAATTGTCTGAAGTGCACGATGTCTTTCACGTGTCTTTACTTCGGAAATGTCTTGAAGTTCCGGAGAAGCCCGAAATCTTCAAGAATATTGATCATCGTTCTGTGGACATCAACAAGGATTTGACCTATCGTGAAATGCCTATTCGTATCCTCGAGGAAGCATATAGAACCACTCGAACCCGAAGCATCAAGTTTCTGAAAGTTCAGTGGAGTAATCACACCGAAGATGAAGCCACTTGGGAACGAGAAGATTACCTTCAGAAAGAGTTTCCCAATCTTTTCAGTTCTTAATTAGTGAATCTCGGGGACGAGATTCTTTTTAAGGGGGGAAGATTGTAACAACTCAGAAATTGTAATCCACCTCTTAATAATTAAAGTGCCAAATTTTGGACCCAGATAAAACTTTTTATCTATTATTTTATGCATACATGTATTTTCTTTTATATGTATTCTATGATTTCATGTGTGTTATTTTTGATTGTGTATTGGTTAGTTAATTCTAAGTAAACCAACAGAAGCAAATGAGAAAGATTATAAGAACGAAAGAAAGAAGAAACAAAAGAAAGAAAGAAAAAGAGAAGGAAAAGATGATCTAGGAAATCTGTTTGACTACCCTACTTTGAGCCTTTAGATTAAGCAATCTGCAAAGCACCTCAGTGTTTGACCAAGTAGTTGAGCTTCACCAAGTCACATACTACCTCAACCAACAAGTATCTACCCAAAATTCAAATCAGAGCTTGACTCAATCATCTGCTAAACTTTGAATCTGAATCATATGACAACACCAAATTCAAAATAGCCCTGGAGCAAAACACCACCTCTTGACCTAACAAAAATTGTTTTAGAGTCCCTATCCAATATAATGACCAACCCAATTGGAAATTTTCAAAAATTCAAATTTTGATTTCATGCGGGCATTTCGTCGAACACGTTCTGGGCAAAAATCACACAAAATCGAATCAACTGTTTGCAACAGTGGTTGGCAGCCCTAGCCCTAGTCCCTGACCATCAAGCAGTGCCCTGGACTCTCATTTGTCGATCCCTTGTCTCCCTTGCACAGGCACCGGCCGTGAGACATGGATGGCATGGAGGAAGAGCACACCGGACCCCTCCCATGCCCCCCTCTGAACCAGACCATCTCAGCCCCTCCCATCGCGCCAGGATGCTCCTACAGCACGCCGCAGCCCGCCGCCCACGCCAGAATTAAGCCGTGCCCCTTCCACGGCCGACACACACGGTGTACTGGCCGCCACTGGACATCGCCGGTGCTCCCTCTCCCGCCTATATAAAGCCGCCATTCTTCCCTGAAAAGAACCACACCATCCCCAGGACCTCCCTACACAACCTCTCCTTCGCTCCCGTGCCCTAGGTCGAGCTCGGCGACCTCGACCGCTCCGCAGGCCACCGCACGTTCCCGGCGCTGCTGAGCTTCCCCCGTCGCTGTACCTGCTGGAGGTGGCGGAGGAGAACCCCCGCAGCCACCCTGCACCCTCGCCGCCGCTCCCCATCGCCGCCGGTGAGCTCCCCGTGCGCCGCCCTACTCCCAGTAGCTCCCTCTCGTTCCGTCCCTGTAGCGCCAGGAAGAAGAAGCCCGATACCCCTTCGCCCTTTAAGTGAACTGGCAGGTGGGCCCCGCCTATCAGCTAACCTTTTTTTTCAGCACCGCCCGGGATCCCTAGCTGGGCCGGCCCGACTCCGTCTCCCCGGCCCGTATAAATTCCAGGCCGTTTATTGTTTTTTTTAGAAACCTTTTCGTATTTGTCAATTACTGCAAGTTTCAAATTCTAATTCCCGGAGATTCAGAGGTTCAAATTTAGCAAATAAAATGTCGTTGGAAAGCTTGTAAAATGCCCTACACTATAGAACTGGTTAGAATTCAATTTGAGCTAGGAATTTAAATAGATAAGAATAGTGTGACCATAGCCTTATTAATTCTAGAAAAATTCTAGAGATTTATTTAAACCTCCTACAATTTTGAAACTTGGTTTGTGAACTCACTAATTAACCCACCTTACTGTTAGTCAACTTTAATCAACTCAAACCTTGTTAGTGGTACCCATTTAGACCCTAACCCAAGCCTATCTTGTAACATAAAATGATAGATCCCTATCCCATACTTAGAATTAATTTTGCCCTCTTTGCCCATTTCACTTAGTTAATCCCTCTCCACTTGAACTAGTCTTAGTACCCCTAAACCAATACCAATGCTTAGAAAGTGAACAACACATGGCACTTAGTAGAAACCCTAACTTGCACACTTCATGAAAACTTGGGAGAAAACTTGCAACATAATTCAAATAAAATCCAACAGGAATGAGATTTGCTTGAAAACAAGTATGTGTGCTTGGGGTGTTGTTAGCATTGTGTAGTGATGATGTGCTTTGTGTTTATTCATTATTAGACGCTAGTATTGCCGAGGAGGATATTGGAGGGGATTATTATCAAGAAGAAGAAGAATACCCCGGACACTTTGCCAACCAAGGCAAGCCATCTTTTGAATCATACTCCCACTGCCTAGCTTTACCATTGCATTCTACCTGTTTTAAATAAATTGCATGATTGAATTGCTAGAGTAGAATGATAGATGTGTAGTAATACCTTGCTTAGCAAGAGCATCAAGCTGAGTTTATCCAACCATACTTAGTGGTATCATCACTCATAGTAGTTGCTTAGTCGCTAATAAAATTGAGGCCATCTATAAAAGGAACTCTACTTGAAGTTGGTGACTTGAACTTGAAAGTTTGAATTGGAGACTTCTCCTACAATGATGGTTTTATGAAGGAAAAATAACCTTGACTAAGAACTATGGAATGTATTTGGGAAATGACAACGAGTGATGTACTATGTGAGCCAGCCATACAGTACGACCACATTATCCCGGTATGGGACGGGGCTTAGTGGAGTAGTTTGTTTCGCCTTAGTGTAGACCCTACAAATGTGAATGGAGGTCCGACCAAGGACTCCTTTTCCAGGGCACCCTTGGCGGTTGCCGAGTTTCGCCTTGTCCTCCTCTTCATAGGTGGTTGGGGTACAAGCCGAAGAGCCCTCATTGAAAATGTACTGCCGGGGTAGGACTTTATTTCGGTTAGTGGCATTCCGGAGACCAATTGGCTGGGAACCTTGCACCTTCCGGACAGCTTCTTGGAGACTCCGGTGTTGAGGGGTACATCTCTAGGCGGTAGTGTTTATGCTAAGGCGGGCAGGTGAAACATTATGGTCGGCTACTTGTCGTGGCATATGTTGTTATGCGGGGAAGTTGCCCACACGATGAGTAGTCGGATGGTGTGGGTAAAGTGTACAACCTCTGCAGAGTGTAAAACTATTCGAATAGCCGCGTCCGCGGTCATGGACAGTTGTCAAGCTCTACCTGGCTTTTGTCAATAATGAAAATAACTTATGGTGAATGACATGAATTGAATTGACTTGACTTGACCATGATGTTGACACAATGGAAGCTCCTCTTTAGATTGAACTTAGAGAACTAAACTTCTTTTCTACCAACGAACATTCTTGGGAAATCAAACTAGCTTTTGCAAAGAAACTTAGTGCTTAGTCCACCATATAAACCTTGCATATCTACTTCATCATTTCATTTATAAGATGGTTTGCGAGTGCATCCAATGTACTCATGGCTGTGTCCCTGGCTATCAACTTGGCCAGACTATGGGGAAGAGTATCCGGAGGAAGGGTATGAAGAAGAGTACCAGAACTAAGATCATCTCCGTGAGTCGCCATTGCCTGTAGGGAGAAGGCATGGGCCGAAGACGTTATTTCCGCTGCTATATTGTGTTGTAATGTGACTTGGTCTATATGACCATTGTATTTGAACCATCGTATTGTAATGTCTATGGAACTGGTTACCAACTACGTTATGTATATCGCAACACTGGTTCTGGGATTGCGGTGGAATACATAACGGGCACTTCGAATTTGTTATCAAATTTGAGGTCGTCACAGCCCACCTCGCCCGCTATCTTCCATGCACCATTCCAACATATTGCAGTGAGCAAGATGGTTTCTATAATGTAAGCTTCACCCATTAGGGCAACGGTGTTGCCCAGATGACAGCAAACTGGCCTAAGGTTCTCCAAAAAGCGTTGATAGAAGAAGGGAATGTGTGCATCTTCACCTTCTTGAATGTGGGGCAGGAGGCTATGTCTGTTCATGTTGAAAAAATGTAGCATATATATGTTGCGCAGTTGCTATCAGTTAGTTAATTATGTTATTATATTATTGTGTCACCTAGTAGTCTAAACCATATGTCAATATGTTGCGCAGGCTATGATTACTTGCATTCTTCTCTGCATGCTTATACTCTATTTACTAAAACCATCTTGTTATGATGAAGTGCCTTAACTCGTACTTGATTTTGTGAATTGAATTGTTTGTATTAACTGATTGCAACATGTTGTGCTTTCTGTGATGCACTGATGGTCAATATGTCTATAAATTAAGCTTAGTTGTATTCAAACGGAAAAAAAATTGTCTGGTCCAGCGGCTAGACGGACTAGATAGATGGCATCCAAAATCTAGATAAGAGAATGCACATCGTAATAGCATATAGAATAACATGTCATACAAGTTTAACAACTCAAGCCTTAATATATAGCATAAACCAGCCGATCAGAATTAGTACTAAAGCCTTAATATCTGGCATACAAGTTGAGTTAGTGCAGATGCATACACCACCAGATTAGTAGTTCAAGTTATCACTTAACTGGCTTACCTATCGGCACATTACTCATCAGATGGATAAACAGTACTTCCTCATCTGGTTCAAGATCGAACACAGCCATGTCATCAACAGACATGCGTGAGGTGGTCACAAGCGTGCTCCAGTTAGTTGTAATCTGGGCACGACCATCGTTGCCCATCCGAAGCTTGACGTAATGCACATCCTGCTCAGTTTCACCTTCAGGTGCATACGGGTCATCGGCGCAGGCTGGCACCATAATATCTCCAGCTTCCAGGTACTGCTTGAGATAGAGCTGGCTGTACGGCTTCGAAAATACCTGATATGATAGTATAGATACTAGGGTGTCATGCAGTTGAGCAAACACGTTAGTATTCACTGTGCATAATGAAATCTTACCATCTTTGACTTCCCTTTAGCTGTCAGAGACTTCTTGACAGAGCAGACATACAAAGGGATCACCGGATTAGCACTATCAAGCCTCCGTGAGAGCAATTTGAGAAGTCCTATCCTTACATAAAACATTGGTACATCATTTCCATAAACGATTTTATTTAGCTCCCAAGGTGCTAGGTCAAGAGCCCCCCCTTTTATACCCCTAACGATGGGACCTACATGAATTATTTCATGAATGAGATATATGTCCTATCTCTCAAATTCTATAACCAGACATGTATAAGTTATTACCTTCATCTGTCAGCGCCGGTCCTAGATGGGTGTGGTACTGGTAAGTCCTGGGACTGTGCCCAATCACACAGTTCTCATCGTCGGAGGGACAGTCGTAGCATGCTTCATGACGTTGCATTGTAACCTGTAATTGTGTGAGGGACAGTTCATTATCATTTTAAAACAGGAACATGACAATATAACCAATAGCATTACATAGCTTCCAATAGCAATTTAAAAGCTCCACCAAGATCATGTCCTAACTATGTATAATCATTGGAATCCGACCTCATTGGAAAGACCTAAAAGCATACCAATTTTGTGAAGAGTTTGCCTATGAATCCTTGGCATGCCATGTTTGGTATTTTTCCAAGGTACTACATCACATACAATGACTCCATGCACTGTTTTTCCATTTTTTCGATTTTATTTGTATTTATTTTGCTCACTTTTGAAATCTAGGTCAAACTCACGGTGCCGTGAGCCCTAAACCCCATAACCCATCACATCTATTTACTTCTTATAAATAATCAATTACAAATCACCAAAAAGCATGATGTAGCTTGCAATGTTTGATATAGAAATAACCAATAGCATGGCTAAGCTTTCAATTATAATATGTAAACTAGAACATGATTTTAAACCCAATAGCTTTACATAGCTTCCAATAGCAATTAAAAATGCTCCACCACGCGCATGTCCTAACTATGTATGATCATTGGAAACTGACCTCCATTTCAAAAGCATGTGGAAAAACTTGGTCAAACTCACGGTGCCGTAAGCTCCCAAAAGCATGCCAAATTTGTGAAGAGTGTTCCTATGAATCCTTGGCATGCCCTGTTTGCTATTTTTCCAAGATACTACATCACATACCATGACTCCATGCGCTGGTTTTCCAATTATTTGATTTTATTTTTATTTCCTTAGCTCAATTTTGAATTCTAGGTCAAACTCACGGTGCCGTCACCCCATAACCCATCACATCTATATTCTTCGTCTAAATAACAAATTAAAAATCACCAAAAAACATGAGGTGGAATGCAATATTTGATATACAAATCACCAAGAGCATGACATAGCTTTCTATTATCATTTAAAATTCATCTCAACAAGAACATGTCAATATATCCAGTAGCATTGCATAGCTTCCAACAGTGCTTTAAAAGCTCCACCAAGAGCATGTCCTAGATTTCCCCTTTTAGCACAATGGAGCAATGTTATGTCTGAGATACAACACAATTTAAACTGGAATAAGAGCACCCATTCAATCATTTTAAATATTTTGGCAACAAACCGAACCGAACAAAGACTAAAATACAATAGGTAACCAATGTTTTGGCAGGGCATGCAAGTTTGGGCAACATACATAGCAACCATATAGTTCTGATTATAGAACAATCAAGCAGGCTCACTGACCATATGAACCACTCCTTTTGCGAAATATCGATTACGAAATTACTGAACTATCATTACAGAAGTAGAAATATTTTTGGAACATTCCCCTTGAACTAGTGCCGCCCCTAGAACTAGTGCTACATCGGAGCATTGGGCAATCCGTACGGGAAAACCCTACACTTACCTTGAGAAGGGATTCCTGCGTGCAGGACGCCGTGGAGGTCGAACGCCACCTGGCCGGCGTTGGTTCGAGCAGTCGCTGTGGGCGGGGCGGCCAACCCCCAGCAGCCGCCGGTTTGGGAGGAAGGCGACTGGAAATGTGATTTAGGGTTGAGGTCGCCACAGGTAGAGGTATCTAGTACTTTACCCCATATAGCAATCCCAGTCTAACTAACAGTGGACCCAGAAAATGAAGTAAAAGCCCAATTAGATAAACATGGACAACTGTTATTTTATTTACGAGGCAGATTAAGGCTGCTACGCGTCTTCCTCCCCTGTCTCACTCCCCACTTCACAGTCCCAACCCTAAAGCTCGCCGTAGCTCATGGCACCGCCGCCGCCGACGCTCCAATATCAAGCCCCCATCCGGCAGGCAATGACTTGCCTTGTCAAAGCCGGTGTGCAGGTGCCAATAGCGGCTGTCATGAACTTCCCCAAGTTGGCGTTGTCGGCGGGGGCATTGCAGGCGGGGAGGAGGGTTTCCCTAAGGTCTAGATGCTCACCGGCTCTGTCCGAGGTAAGGGCTATGAAGCTGAAGTGGGGTAAGCTGGGGAAGCGTCGTCGTCAGCCATTCACCGCCTTCCCGGCGTCGAAGACCAACAAGAACTTGCGGCGGGCGAGGAAGCGGTCCATATCAAGTTCTACGATATGGCGTGCTTATACGCCGCCGGCGAACCACAACTACACTGATCTATCATTGCGACTGTGGTTCACCAGGAAATACGACACCTATCAAGATCTGCCGTACTACTTGTTTGAAGAATGCCTCGCGGCGGCGCTGCTGGTCAGGTTCAACCAGACGCTTTTCCGCCAGAAGCGCGGAAAGCCCTCCTCCCCCAAGGGCGAGCGCAGCCGCCCGAGGAAGGGGAAGCCACGACGTGCATGCTGAATGGAGAAAAGCAGCAGGAGTTAGGCGGGAAGGGAAATCGTTCAGTTCCGGATGATTTAGCAATGAACTTTAGCCCTTCGCAGCATTTTAGTATGCCAACTTCCAAGAAGGCTGCTCTCCCCTAGTTTCTTCAGTTAAGTATAGTTAGTGTTAGACTAACTCTGAAGAATAGCTTTTGTATAGACAAGGCTAAAGCCGCCTTTTGTGTTACTAACTAGCTTCTGTAAGTTTGAAGCAACCAAATATTATGAACTTTCAGATTTAGTGTTTCTCCTGTAAATTTCAGATCTGAAATCTACATTTATTGTTCTTCATTTTTGAGATTCGCATTTACAGAGATGAATTCGGTGAAAATTAACATAACAAGAAACAAGATGTTCATGAGGTTCCGCCACCAAGTCCACAGGAACGGCCACCGCCGCCGTCGCCATTAGAGACAGCTAGCCGATCTCCTCTGAGATTGCCGCGCTTCCATTGGTGCCGCGCTTCCATAGGTGCCGCGCTTCCATTAGAGACATTAGAGGGAGCGATTCTAGATCTCCTATCTGGGGAGCTGAGATCTATGGGGGGAGGGAGGAGCCGGAACTGCGACCTGGGGAGCCCTTGCCACTATGTGGGAGATCCTAGCACCAGGGTGGTTTCAGCGACGGGGAGCTCGATTCCGGCGAAGCGACGGCGAGCTCGATTCCGGCGTAGCGACGGCGAGGGGTCGACGGCGAGCTGGGCGGGCGGACAGAACAGGGGAGGACGACAGAACAGGGAAGAATACGGTGGCAACGGAACTCTAACGCTGACAAAGTCTAGTTCTGTTAGAATAACGGGTAAACCTCACAAGGTGGGCTCAGCAAGCGGCAGCGGAACGGGAATTATGAGTTCAAACGTTTTTTCCCCAATTCAAACACTACGATTTGGGCTCAAACAAATTTTACCAAAAAAGACCCTCTGAGCTATTTGTTAAGGGCTTTTGGACCCCCAGGGTGATTGCAGCGGACTAAGGCACATATGAGCCTGTGGCAAGGAACTTGGTGACCGCAAACTGAATCGCCCACCCAGGAGGACCCGTCCTAGGACGCAGGGCAGTCGTGGCCTACTGGGCTGTATGGACCATAACACATGATACAGAACTTGGTTCGCTCGAATTTTGGGGTATTCATACAGGTGAATACACCTGGCACCGCCACTACCTCGCTCGCTCGCGCTCATTCTGCGTGCCGGTTTCTTCGGAGACGATGGATAAGACGACATTTTGCTGGATCGTGAGGATCTATATCTATCATTGGTAATTTAGCATCATCTTGTCCTAATCAGCTGCCCTTGATTCACCAAAGCTACCGAACGTGCGCACGTCCCCGACTGCTCAAAAGGCAGCTTTCGGTAGACCGGTACGGAGGAAAGTGTGTGGCACGTATTTCGTTTTGCGGCTGAGGTATATAAATTAAACCTGTGAAATAGCTATCTAATATTCTATATCTATAGAATACCAAAAGCCTGATAACGGATTCCAAATTAAGCTAAATAAGCTTTTTTTTTGCTTTTTTTTGTGCGCGCTTTTCGCCTACCTTCCTGACCACGGATAGGCTGCGGGGCTTTGCACTTAGGCCCCAATGTGTGAATACCACATCAAGGTGACAAGAGTCGAACCTATGGCCCTCCGTACCCAAAACAGACGCGTTGACACCTCCCCTCCCCCCTCAGAACATATGGATCTACCCGATCAATTAAGACTCGAACCGCAGCGCTGTCGCCCACCCCACTTTGGGCACGAGGAGGTGAGAACCACCGCTTTTAGGAAAGAAGCCTACAATTCTCTTTCACTTGCATTTTCTTTCGCTCTCGTTCTTCATAACATTGATGGAAGAACGACCAATCGCATATCAATTATGAGTTACCGAAGTTTTGAGCTCGCGGATCTGGTATCATATTCAAAGGTACATAGCGGGGAGGTGTGGATAAAGGAGGCAACGGTCGACCAAAATGCGATATCTTTGTCTTGGACAAGTGCATTTTTGTCATGGACAAGTGAATTATGGAATTGATTGACGTAATGGAAACATTTCTTTGTAAGCTGACATGGAGCTCAAGTACGTTCACCTCAATTTTGATTTTTGAAGGTCACCGAGGAGGTTTTTCTCTGCCTCTGTCTCTCTTCCAATAGGCGGCGGTGGCGCCCAGCTCCTCCCAATCTCAACCGGCCAGGGCGTTGGTCTTGATTCCCTCTCCCTCCGATTGCTGCTTCCGTGGCGGCAGGAGGGAAGGGGACCTCGTTCCTTTGTTCTAGCCTAGTAGTTAGGGTTAGGTTTTGTCTTCTTTGGCGTGTCGTTGAGATGGTGGGAGCAGCGTCCATGCGAATAAATCTGCCTCAACTCTTTTCCCACGTCACCGATGACCTTCTGGGTGGTGTCTCGGAGTTGATGGCAACATGTGTTGACCGGTCCTTTAGATCGGCAGCTTGGTCTTCTCGCCGGTAATCAGATCTAGTGAGATCAGTTTCTCGGTGTGTCGCTAAGGTGCATGGTTATCCACGATGGAGCCGGCAGACAGGGCAAGATGGTTCTTATGGAGCGAGGATATTGGTCTGGAGGTGGTGGATTTGCCATTCTTCTCTGACTTCGTCGATGGAAGGCGACGGATCTTGGTCCAAGACAGCATAGGGACGTCCCCGGTTGACGTGCCACAACGACATGTCCTTGCTGCGTGCAACAGGCCTGTTCATCGACTCACAATGCCTCATTGGTGATGGTCCTTCCTTGGATCTTGCATTGGTGGAGGCTCGGCATCTCTTTTGGTGTTTGTCTAGGCGGCGCTGGAGTTAGGCAGCGGCCGCTCTCTATGGTGGTTGCAAGAAAACCTAGGGATCGTTTTGTATTTCTCGATCTCTTAGAAATTTTATCTGAAAATTTAGAATAATTATTTTATCCCGATTTGCTTTTGTTTCCATATATGTTGCTTATTGTAACTGGATTTTTAATTAATGAAATATGTGGTTGCTCTAAAAAAAATGCTCCGTGTATACAGTGGATGGAGATTTCAACCTGAAACGTGAGTGCGTAGGCTAGACACACCGCTTCGATCAGTCTATACTTGAATTTTAAAGGGCGGCGTAAGTCGGTAAAGAACTGTTTTACTAGTACTCGTGTACGGTAACTGCAATTATAACAGATTTATTGAACCGACGCTTGCAAAATTACAAATGGGGAGATCCAAACAAAATCATTATACTTGCTTGATATTGTTTGTTATTATGTTATAACATCTGAGGGAGTTTTGGCTCCCGGGTCCAGATGATCCCGAAATCTGGACCGCACATGGGAACACGTGTAGACTAGATCCTGACAGTGGACTGTAGCGATCGGCGTCGAAAACTTGGAATACCGTACGCGAGCGGTAGGTCTGGCCCGCACGGGGACGTTACAGCCGAAGCGTTGACGGTGGTGGACGAGACAAGACCCACGGAACAAGTCCGCGGCGGCTTCCTAGACCCAAGCAGATCTGGTGACTCACCGCCCCACTCGACCTACACTCCCAACTCGCACGGATCGTGGATGGGCGAAATCCCAGGTTCCGGCGAATCCTCAACCCATTCATGGGGAGCGTCGGCGGTGAGGTGGTGGAGGAGGCGGACAGCGGCTAGGAGCCTGCTCACTTAGGAGCTGTGGTGTTTCCCTGGATCCAGTCAACAGGTTCGTCGCCGGGGGCTGCGATTCGTGGTGTTCTACGCGTACTGAGACTCTTTCTTACTCCCCCCGGTGTTTGTTTGGCTGCCTGCTAAAAAATTGCAGTTTGCACACACGAGGCGCCTCCGGTGGTGCCCCCAGCCAGGGTCTTGGCGGGGAAGAAGCAAGCCAGTCCAGCCATGTCGGATCGGTGGAGGCAGATCAGTCAATCCTGGGCATCGTGGAGGCTGTGGGTGGTAGGTGGCGACCAGGACTCTGACGCTCAAGCAGATTCAGCCGCACGATCAACTCTTTTGGCTGGAACAAGAGGTGCCCAATTCTCTCGATTCAAGATATGTTGTAAATTGGAATCGGTAGCTTAGTGCTGCATACCTAACGATTTATTAGCTTTCCCTCTTACCTGTATTGTTGGACGGGTGGTGATTTTTTTTTAAATAGGAGGCCTTAGCCCTGCGTTAAATTAATAACGCCGAATCGGCAAGTACAAGGTGCTGAAAGAACAGCTTACAGGCAACGCACACAACAAGAAAAATATTACAAAGAACACAGCTTGTAGGTTGAAGCCCTCGTCCATCCGCTCGGTCAGAAAATTGGAGAAGAAATGTCAAGCAGGTACGCCATCAGAGTGATCTGGCCTTCGTCGCACGCCGTCGCTGTAGCCATCCGCCTCCACCTCCGAAGAAGGCCCCTACCTTCTCGCCCAGGTTCGAAGGGTGTCGCACCATCGCGAGGCAGAGTAGCTCCATAGAGCACGAAAGGCACACAGGACAGAACGCCCAGAGCAAGCAACATGATCACCTCATCAATCGAAACCTGCGACATCGTCTTCGACCGCACCACTGGCCGCCCATCAAGACGCAACCTTTAAGTCCAAGATCGCCGAGAGAAGACATGGCAGGCAGCTTGGCAACATCACCACCATGAAAGGCCAGGCCGCAGGCCTCTGCCACATGCCAGCCAGCATGGCCATGCCGCCGAAGAGGGGAACCCTATCCCCTCTCGCCCAGGATCGAGGGCGTCGCACCGCCGGCGAACACAGACCACACATGGCCATAGAGCAGCAAGCCAAGGACACCGACCAAGCACTGCGCCCTGCTGCCCAAAAGAAAATGCCGCAGCAAGTAGCTCACCGTCGACACAGCTCATCCACCCACCCCTTCCAAAGGCAGCGCCTCCAACGAGGGAACGGCGCCAGGACGCCGTCGCTGCCCAATCCAAGGGATTTGGGTTTTCACCCGGGAGGGGGAGAGGAGAGGAGTGGGAGATGTACCTCAACGATGCCTCCGAGAAGGGGAACGGCGCACCGCGTCGTCGTCGTCGTGACCCCGTCGGTCAGGGGTTTCCCCCGGTCAGGGCTCCCAACTCCGCCACCCCAGAGGGGCTCAAGGACCGGCGAGCGCCGAGATCGAACCCGTGGGGATGGGAGCCGCGCCTCAAGCCAGCCACCGTCTTCAGATCTGAGGCAGAGGTCGACGGAAACCTCCACCTCGCGACCAGCTTCCTCCGCCTCCACGCCACCCGCGCGGCCGAAGAGGACGGTCCACAGCACCGGCGAGCGCCCCTGCCGCCGGCGACGCCGCCCTCACCCCGAGGCCGCCGCCTCCAATGCTAAAGCTCAGCCCGCCGGGAGGAGCGGGAGCAGCGAGATCCCCGCCACCGCGGTCCTTGGCAGCCGCGCGCGGACTTGCCGGCGGGCTCCTCTCGCGGCGGCGAGGGAGAAGGGGGCGGGGGAAGGTGGCCTAGGCTAGGGTTTCGGAGTCGCCGCCCGAGTCGCCCCAGAGCGGAGCGACGCCACGGGTGGTGATAGGGATGGGAGAGCTGTATTAGTGCACCAACAGATTTGTTATAAGCATTTGCAATTTACTTCCGTAGGATCTTGGCACGTCCCCATTTTTTGGTAATGTGATTTGATAAACTGCCTGATGCTTATTTACCATGAGATCTGACTCGGCCATTAGATGGTACATTTATTTGCATTGTGCTCAATCGTTTTGGTATTTGTTTCCTGTGTCATATGTAAAAGGGAAATTTACTTGGGTGTTATCATGTTAAGTTCAAAAAAAAAAACTTGGGTGTTATCATGTTTGTTGAACCTGTACAAGATTTTATTTTGGGAAATAGCAGTAACCATTAATTTAAGTTCTGAACATTTTGATTTAAGTTTCTGTAAGAGTATATTATCCTAACTGAAAAAGTAGTTGCAGCAACCTGGAGAGTTTCGGGCTCCCGGGACACCATGGTCCATGACGTTGCCGACAGACGGATGGACCGCCATATCCAGTAGATCTTCATCTTATTAAATGCGCGTGTGCACTGTTCAAAAAACTACATACAATGTGTATACTGCACCGATATACTCCTGGACGCGAGACGCTGATTGGCCTAGCTGCTAGGATCATCTGGACCTGGGTTCCGAATTGCTTTTCCGATAACATCTATAGGCTATAGCGCGCTCTCTTTTCTCTCCCTCTCTTAGAAACGGAGGTATAAAATGGTAACTTGAGAGTTACTTTTTTTTGACAGAACATGGCACTTTATTCAGATAACATCATTACAAAGTTCATCACGGATAAGTCCCGGGATCACACTAACAGAAATATTACAAACTTGTGGCTCAGAAGAATGAGCCAATTTATGTGCCACCACATTCAAACTACGACTAGAGAATTTAAACGAACACGACTCAAAGTCTGCCGCTAGGAACTTGATATCAGAGATTATGGACCCAATGTGGAACGGTCCAACCTGGGAGAAGAAATCCGCTGAATCAACGAGAGACAATCCGAGACCAGGACTACCTTAGAGAAATGGTGCTCCTTTGCCACCACTAGACCACTCCTAGCCACCATAGCTTCGGCCAACTCTGGAGCAGGGAAAACATTGAAGCCTTCACTCACAGATAAGATGAAGCATCCCATATGGTCACGAAGCACGATGCCCCCACCCATCCGACGATCTTCTGGGAACAAAGCAGCATCAACATTGATACAAATCGTACCTTCAGGCGGAGGGATCCAGCAAGGCCGAACAGCAGAAACCGAGGCCCTTGCGGACACAGTCGGCCGATATAGATACTTAATGATCATCTCCACATACGCTATAACTTTTGAAGCAACCCTAGACATGCTTGCTTGCGCTTCATTATTTCGCACATCATTTCTAGCCTCCCAGACATGCCAAGACAGCAAGAACCGTTGCACTGATGCTAGACTCCCTCTTCAGAAACTCGAAGATCCACTATTTGGCATTGCATAAATCTTTCCTGGACAACTTCAAAGGAAAGGCCTCTTTCACAAGATCCCAGACCCCCCTCGCAAATGGACACATGAGTAACAAATGTTCCACCCGTTCTTGCTGACCACAAAAATAGCATTGTTCATCAGCCGGAATATGCCGCCGAACTAACTGATGCCCATTTGGAAGACAGTCATGAATCATCCGCCATAGGACTATCATCATCTTGCCAGGTGCAGTAATCGACCAAACGGCTTTCCAGTTCTTCTCCTCTTGTGACCGATCCGAACCAGAACCCCTCCCTGCCGAATCGAAGTGTGTGAAAAAGCTCGCAGTGCGAGCAAAATTGTACGCCGATCGTACAGAATATTGACCATACTTATCCAAAGGCCAGGAAATGAAATCTTCTCCCCCATGTTGGCTAATAGGAACCTTGAGAATAGCATCAGCCAATTCCTCGTGGAAGAAAGCACGAACCATATCCACCTCCCACCCGTTACCGGCCTCGTTCATGAGATACCTGACTTTAGCTGACATTGGAATAGGAAACAAAGGCTTTATGGTATCTTCCATAAATCCCGGGATCCAGTTATCACCCATAATGCTGACTCGTTCTCCATTGCCGATTCCCCACCTTAGTCCGGCCACAAGCAGCTTGCGCCCATGCAAAATGGAGCGCCAGGTGAAGGAAGAAGACCTTAGTTTGCCTGCAGCGAGGAATTCCGACTCAGGAAAGTAGCGCCCTTTAAGCACCCTAGCACACAAAGATTCAGGACATGTCACCAGCCGCCAACACTGTTTGGCCAACATTGCTTGATTAAACAGACCAAAATCTTGGAAACCCAATCCACCCAAAGATTTTGGGGAGGAGAGCCATTCCCATGATCTCCAATGCATCTTCTTGCATCCATCCTCAAAACCCCACCATTGATTAGCGATACCTGAAAACAACTCATAATATGGTTTGGGATGGCCTGCACTACACTCTTGAGCCATGCCTCCTTGCCCACTCAAGACAACGGATGTCCATTGTTACTGGTTGCGCTTTGCCAAACTCGCTCCGCAAGGAACTTGAAGGACGACGTCGCCACCCTGGCAACTTTTGTGGGCATACCCAGATACGTATCCTGGAGTAGCTCAGTAGCCACATTGAGCTTCTCTTTCACATAAACCTTGATATCATCCTGACAATGATTGCCAAAGAAAATGGAAGATTTTTGCAGATTGATTCTCTGACCAGAAGCCTCACAGTAGGTGTCAAGCACTAATTTCAGAGATTCCACACTTCGAGTATCACTCCGTGAGAAGAAAATGCTATCGTCTGTGAAGAGTAAATGTGATATAGAGGGGCCATGTCGACCGTTACGTAGTCCTTGTAGCTCACCAAGATCCTCCTTCTTCTGCAATGAACACGATAGACCTTCTGTACACAAGAGAAACAAATATGGGTTGATAGGGTCCCCTTGCCGAATTCCACGAGAGGGAGTCACAGGGGATGTTAACACACCATTCACCTTAACTGCATATCTAGCTAACGTAACACATCTCATCACTGAGTTAATCCAACTGTCAGCAAAACCAAGCTTAACAAGACATGCATGAAGATACTCTCATTCAATACGATCATAGGCCTTCATCATATCAATCTTAAGAGCAAAGAAAGGTTGCTTGCCCCTCTGGCGTCTAACAGTGTGCAGACATTCATAGGCTACAAGTGCACTATCAGTGATAAGCCGACCTGGCACAAAAGCACTTTGGTACTCTGAGATAACTTTTGGCAAAAATAGCTTCAACCTATTTGCAACAACCTTGGAAGCAATTTTGTATAGAACATTACACAGACTAATTAGTCTAAACTTAGACAGATGCTTGGCCTTTGTTACCTTGGGAATTAGGACAATCACAGAGTCACAAAAACCTTCAGGGATCTCATCGCCACCCAAAAAACTGCGTACAGCATCGCAGACCATGTCCTGAACTAGCTCCCAGTGCACCTGGCAGAACATGGCCGGGAATGCATCGGGTCCCGGCGCCTTGGTGGGTCCCATCTGAAAGAGTGTCACTTTGATCTCCTCATTAGAGTAGGCCTTACAAAGCAACTCATTCATCTGATCGTCCACTTTGGCAGGAATAGCATCTAAAATCGTGTCCATAGACGCAATTGGTTCAGTAGTGAACATATTTTTGCACCAAGTGTGCACCATACCTTTGATCTCGGTCTGATCGGTACAAATAGTGCCATCTTCCCTTGCAAGAGCATCAATACGGTTTGTTTTCTTCCGTGCTGACGCTTTGCCATGGAAAAAGGTTGTATTGCGGTCACCACCCTGGAGCCACTCTACCCTTGATCTTTGCCTAGCCATAATTTCCTCCCTTTCGAACAACTCACAGAGTTGACGTTCCAGCATTTTCTCCTCAGCCATGTTATCTCCATCATCTGCATATAATCGCAGATAACGGAGACGACGTTGTAGCTTATTAATCTCGCGACGGACAGAGCCAAAAGTTGTTTTACTCCAATCTCTAAGCTTTCCCTCCACTTGGTTCAAACTGTTCCAGGCTGAATGTAACGGCGTCGGCCCAGGCACAACGTTGGCCCATTCTCCCTCCACCACCGCTGCATAGTCCTCGGCCCGGCGCCAGGCAGCCTCGTACCTGAAACCCAACTGCAGAGGTGGCCCATCAAGATGTGCCTGACAGCGTTCAAGAGTGATAAAGATAGCATAGTGGTCAGAAGACATAGTGATTAACTTTTCAACACTACAATCTTCAAATTGGGATGTAAAGGCATCATTAGCAACACCTCGGTCCAACTGGACACGAATATTGCATTGGGCATCTTGCTGATTCGACCAGGTATACTTAGGGCCACTATATCCAAGGTCCACCAGATTGCATACATCCAAGCAGTCCCGGAACAAAGCCATCTGTGCATCCGATCGATTAGCTGAGCAATAGTGCTCGTCTTGAACTAAAACTTCATTGAAATCCCCACAACACAACCATGGGCCACTCCATTCCCGATGTAACCTGCGTAAAGTGTCCCAAAATAGATGACGCAATTCACGACGTGGTTCACCATATACGAAGGTAGCACGCCAACTAGCAGAATCATTGGAGGAAACTATCACATCGATGAAGTGTGAGTTAGCTCCCCTTAGTGACACTGTGAAAGGCTGTTTCCAAAAGAGCGCAAGGTCGCAACTATGGCCCTCACAACTGACAGCGTAAGAACCCGAGTAGCCCAAGGACCACATGAAATTCCTTGCTTTAGTATCCCCCATCTTAGTCTCCGACAATAATAGGATACAGGGTCTGAAAGTCTTCACCAACCAGCGAAGTTCTCCTACTGTCGCGTCAGAGCCGAGACCGCGACAGTTCTAGCATAAGAGACTCGCTGCGTCTGGCGGGACTGCTCCGCAGTCTTTGCCTAATCCGCCGATCGGGTTGGTGTAGCTTTTCTTTTCTTGTTTGAGTCCGAACAATGATCCTCAACCACAGCCTCGGGCACACCCACACTCTGTGCACTAGGGTCTTTAACAGTAGTCACTATTGCCCTCTCAAGATTTTCCTCAATGGCCAACATTGTAACTTGTGCAGTTTGTTTTGCTTTCCTCTTCTGACCAGCCGCTGTCATCTTCTTATCTTTAGTCAGAACCAGATCATGGCCATCGCCGTCAGCTCTGCCACGACCCCGGCCACGGCCCGTTCTGCCCTGGGCCCTGCCCCTAGTGCCAATCTGAGGTGATGATGCCTCAACGTCCTCATGATGGCGTGGTGATGATAATGCCAGAAAGCTTGATTGCGTTTGTTGATGAAGTAAAATAACCGGCCAGTTGGAAACCCCAAGAGAAGGTTTGATGAATATAGTAGCAAGTTTTCCCTCAGTTATGAAAGCAAGGTTATCAATCCAGTAGGAAAAAGACAATACTCTAGAAGGTGATGCTTGCTAGCTTCGCGATAGCTCCGGACAATTTATAGGGCGCCTCGTCCAAGCTTTGCTTTGCCAGCTGCAACATGGAACCTACACACAACACAACCAAATACTTTGTTCCCAACTTACGATGAGGTTGTCAATCTCACCGGTTTGCTTGAAACAAAGGGTATGAGCGTATCGAGTGGAAAGCAATAGTAATATGCGAGTAAAGTAAATAGTGCGAGTAAAGTAAATAGATGATAGCAATATAATGGAAATAGGACCGGGGTCCAAAGTTCACTAGTGGTGTCTCTCCATAAGATAAAATAACACATGCTGGGTAAACAAATTACAGTTGGGCAATTGATAGAATAAAGACAACATGTATATGTCGAGAGGATCACTATGAGATTTACTCTGGGCATTACAACAAGATACATAGACCGTCATCCAACTGCATCTATGACTAATAATCCACTTGTGGCGAATCAATCCGAGAACTCCACAAGTATTAAGTTGCGAACAACAGATAACTGCATTAAGCAAAGTGTGTAATGTAAACAAAGCATATGCCCTTGAGCATATGAATGTTGTTTTCTCCCTAGTGGCAACAACACATCTACAACCTTAGAGGTTTCTGTCACTCCCCCAGATTAAATAGAGGCATGAACCCAACTATCGAGCATAAATACCCCCTCTTGGAGTCACTAGCAACTACTCGGCCAAGATAGATACTAACAACAGAGAGCATGCAAGATCATAAATAACATAGAGATAACATAAGATAATATTCAGCACATCAGCTCAATCATAACACCAATATTCATCGGATCCCAACAAACACAACATGTAGAATTACATAATGGTAGTCTCGATAATGTAAAGCAGCTCACGAGATCTAAACATGAAGCACATGGTGGAGAAGACAACCAACTAGCTACTACTATGGACCCATAGTCCAAGGTAGACTACTCACTCATCGCGCCAGAGGCAAGCATGGTGATGGAGAAGACCTCCGGTGGCTATTCCCCTCTCCGACAGGGTGCCAGGAAGAGCTTCTGGACCCTCCCGATCTCGGGTCGACGGCGGCGGCGGATCGCGATGTATTCTGGAAAAGTGATCGGGTATTTAGGTTTTTCCCGTCGGGGGGTCTTTATAGGCGAAGGGGCGGCGTCAGAAGTGGACTAGGTGGCCCTCACCATAGGTGGGCGCGGGCCAGGGGTAGGCCGCGCCCCCTAGTGGTGTGGCCGCCCTGTGGCCCTTCTCCGTCTCCTCTTCGGTTCTCTGGAAGCTTCGGTAAATTTCCGGATGTTCGGCTTTTGTTTCGTCTAATTCCGAGAATATTTCCTGTGTAACTTTTCTGAAACACAAAAACAGCAGAAAACAGGGAACTGGCACTGTGGCTTCTCGTTAATAGGTTAGTTCCAGAAAATGCATAAAAATGCCACGAAGTGTAATGAAACACTAAGCAAATGGTGTAAAAACAAGCATGGAGCATCAAAAATTATAGATACGTTTGAGACGTATCAGCATCCCCAAGCTTAACTCCTGCTCGTCCTCGAGTAGGTAAGTGATAACAAAAGAAATAATTTTTGAGGTGACATGCACCTACACAATCTTGATCATATATGTAAGCGTTGTGCACTGGGATCAGAAGAACTTAAAACATGGGCATGAAAGATATAATCTTGATAGAAGAAACTTAGCAACCATGTCATAACATGAAAAAGAACACAAACAAAAGATCATGGAAATGAAACAATGAAAGTCAAACGTGTGTTCAAATCATATGGAAAAACATACAAATAGTTTTCACCTTGTCCTTCATGAGAGAGCAAAACATAAATGCATAGGACACCTTCAAGTTTAAGAGGGCGACTAGATACAAATAATTTAAGAACAAGTGAAACCAACATCATGAATCAATCAATGAAAACTTTAGGACAATGCACATTATACTCAGAATGACAACTATGCTCTCTTAGACGGTGCATAAAGATAGAAGGTGGTGACTCAACATAAAAGTAAAAGAAAGGCCCTTCACGGAGGGAAGCAGTGATTAAACATGTGCTAGAGCTTTTCATTTGTAAAACAGAGATATAAAATGAGTTTTGAGAGGTGGTTGTTTCATGTCAACGACTGGCAATGGGGTCTTACTATCTTCCATAATAAACAAGTGAGAGCGGTTCCGAGTTCTTTGAAAATTTGGCACATTGGTGCTCCTTTATAAAGCGTTGGCACTCCTCCCCACCTTTTTTACTTTCTCAAACCATGGCTAACCGATTCCATCGGGTGCCCACCAACATTCACATACCATGGGGGAGTGCCTTTTTTTCTTTTTTAGAATTAGATTGCAATGGTCTGACCAGCTCTCATGCAAAACTAATGACGAGCAGATGAAGCTGCCTAGTCGAGGGGTACTTAATTTAATATGGAAGATAGCAATTCTGACCACTATGTCCCCATGAGCTAAAAACAGTGGCACAAAACGAGAAGTAGTTGAAAGTTTTGAAAGGTAGCACATGAAAATTTACTTGGAATGGCTTACAAATACCATGCATAGGAATTTATAGTGGACACAATGGCAAACTTGGTTTTCAGGAGTTGGATGCACGAGTAGAGCTCATACTCAGTACAAAATGATGGCTAGCAAAAGACTGGGAGCGACCAACTAAGAGAGCAATAACGGCCATAATCATGCATAGCAACAAAGCGACATTAAAAGAAGCATAAGATGGCATCAAAAGTCAAAAACTAAATGATCATAGAGGCAATGACGACTTGTATGAGTCTAACATGTGTGAGCATGCACCAAGTCAACCCAAATAAAGCATCAAAGGAGAAAACCAAAATAATGCTTCCAAATAATTAAAACAACGCATGATTTTTTCAAAGGGTCATTAAGCAATCTCAGTCATTTGAGAAAAGTCATGCTACAGCAAAACCACCAAGCATACTATCAAAAAGACATCAAGCACGACATGCAAAAGCCTAGGCCGCAGTCTACACAAGCTCCTTTTTGTACCACTTTTTTGCATAAAGCTTTTTCTCTTTTCCAACACCATTCAAACTTTTTTGAAACGACTCTTTTGATGAAAACCAACATGGACCAGAGGTCAAAATACACCTTGATAAAAAGATATAACAAGATCTGAACAAAAATCAAGGCGAAAATCGAAAACTAAACGCAGTTCTAGAAAAAGAGAACACTCGTTGAAACGATAAGAGTGAAAAACGGAGTGTTCTTGGCAAATGAACACTCGTTGAAACCATTTATTGCAGCAAACAAAACTAAAAAAAACTGAAAACTAAAGACAAGACGCTCCAAGAAAAACGCATAATGCATGAAGCAATAAAAATATAGTGTGTTGAAAGGTGACCTGATTTTTGCCGATAAAGAAGGGGTGCCTCGGGGGCATCCCCAAGCTTTGACGCTTGTACTTCTTGGATATTTCTTGGGGTGACATGGGCATCCCCAAGCTTGAGCTTTTGTCCATTCTTCAACTCATCTCATCATTCTCCAATCCCTACACTTGAAACTTCCTTCATACAAAACTAAACACAATTCTATTAGCAACATTAGTGTAAGCATAACATTGAATCAACCTTTTTTGCTTCAGGTTTCAACTCAAAACCACCACATATAAATCATATACTACTGTAACAACTTCCCCAAAAGTTCTGTGATCAAAAGAACTAAAAAAGAAAGCGATAAAGCGGCAAACACAAATATTGGCAGAAATCTGTCAAAACAGAACAGCTGACAAAGGTCGAATTTTTAGAGGGTTTTATGCTGCTCAAATAAAAAAGTGTTCAACTAATTAAAGTTTGGATATAACCTGGGGCATATGCACAAGAAATCGCAGGTCTAAAAGATATTCTGAGAATTTTCACGATTTTTTATGGTGCAGCACCGAAATCTGTTTCAGGACAGCAACATCCTCAAATCTTACCTCACTCAAATTAGAGGCTTCTCTTTGCACAAAAACGAAATAAAAATGATAAGGAGCGGTTATTACAGTAGTAATAACTTCCAAGACTCAAATAAAAGAATAATAACTGAAAGTAAAACATTGAGTTATCTCCCAAGAGTGCTTTTCTTTAACGCCTTTGAGCTAGGCTCAGTATTTTGAGAAGATGCTCACATAAGAAATATGAATGGAAGCCCAAAAAAAGAGCATCAAGAAGGAAATATAAAACACAATTAAGTCTAACCCACTTCTTATGCATAGGAATCTTGTAAGAAAATAAATCAAAGAAGCACATAGTCACAAGTATGGGTAGATAAAACAAGAGCAACTTTGGAACTTTCAATATAAAGAGAGGTGTTTTAGTAACATGAGAATTCGAACAACCATATTTTCCTCTCTCATAATAATTTTCAGTAGAATCATGAACAAACTCAACAATATAAATATCACACTCACCCTCCTTTGTTAAGCATGGAGAGCGATCAAATAAGATATTAGTTAAAGAGTTACTCTTATTGGGAGGTAGACATGGGTAGCTCCATTCTTCCTCCTCTTGATCATCACTCTCCTCCTCTTTTTCATCCAATGAGCTTCCAGTTTCAGCAATTCCTTCTTCCATAGGCTCCTTCAAGGCATTAGTCTCTTCCATTGGAGAGCATCTATTAAGATATTTAAGAATATAGCCATTTTCTTCCTTGTAATTATCAAAGCAAAATTTAAGTATATCATAAACCTCATATTTATAAAGTGCATCATCAGTATTTTCAAGCAAATAAGCAAGTTCGAATGCACCCTTCCAAGCAATAAATTCTTCAATTTGTTCCACATCATAAAAGTCATAATTTCCATTAATATAAGAAGATATGGTAACATCATCATTATACTCACATTGAAAAGGGAGGTGTTTATACCTCCTACAGCAACAAGATCTATCAAAGCAATAAGTAACATTATAAGTAGAGCACACATTTCTAGCAATGATATACAATCTATTGATTTGTTCCCATAAGTGTTTCCCTTTCTGTGACAAGCGGTGTTCCTCATAATAATTTTGCTGCTCTTCCGTGAACCCACCTTGCCAAAAAGAGTTAGTTTCAAAGAAACCAACCATTGATAGAAAGCATGATAAAGCAAGACAATAACAAACCAACAAAAATAACAACTATAGTAGGAACTAATTTTTTTGTATTTTCGATAAAACGATGCAAGCAAAAATAAAGTAAAAGCAAAACTAAAACAAAGTAAAGGATGTGCGTGCGAAACTCCCCTTGCAGAAGTCTTCTTTTTCCCCGGCAACGGCGCCCGAAAAACTTGTTGATGGCGCGGTGATGATGATGCCAGAAAGCTTGATTGCGTTTGTTGATGAAGTAAAATAACCGGCCAGTTGGAAACCCCAAGAGAAGGTTTGATGAATATAGCAGCAAGTTTTCCCTCAGTTATGAAACCAAGGTTATCAATCCAGTAGGAAAAAGACAATATTCCAGAAGGTGATGCTTGCTAGCTTCGCGACAGCTCCGGACAATTAATAGGGCGCCTCGTCCAAGCTTTGCTTTGCCAGCTGCAACATGGAACCTGCACACAACACAACCAAATACTTTGTTCCCAACTTACGATGAGGTTGTCAATCTCACCGGTTTGCTTGAAACAAAGGGTATGAGTGTATCGAGTGAAAAGCAACAGTAATATGCGAGTAAAGTAAACAGTGCGAGTAAAGTAAACAGATGATAGCAATATAATAGAAATAGGACCGAGGTCCACAGTTCACTAGTGGTGTCTCTCCATAAGATAAAATAACACATGCTGGGTAAATAAATTACAGTTGGGCAATTGATAGAATAAAGACAACGTGCATATGTCGAGAGGATCACTATGAGATTTACTCTGGGCATTACAACAAGATACATAGACCGTCATCCAACTGCATCTATGACTAATAATCCACTTGTGACGAATCAATCCGAGAACTCCACAAGTATTAAGTTCCGAACAACAGATTACTGCATTAAGCAAAGTCTGTAATGTAAACAAAGCATATGCCCTTGAGCATATGAATGTTATTTTCTCCCTAGTGGCAACAGCACTTCTACAACCTTACAGGTTTCTGTCACTCCCCCAGATTAAATAGAGGCATGAACCCAACTATCGAGCATAAATACCCCCTCTTGGAGTCACTAGCAACTACTCGGCCAAGATTGATGGGTTCGTAGCATAGAAAACAAAAAATTTCATACGCATGAACACATAAACTAGCCAAGAACATCTACGAGATGGCAGCAACGGAGACTAACCCTCGATGACCGGAAGCAGGATTTTACGTTCCCGCACAAACGTTGCCGGTGAAGACTTGACGAAGATGCACGTAGTCGACGTAGTCGTTCACTTGACGTAGTCGACGTAGTTGTTCACTTGACGATCATAAAATCGTGTGCAAGGCGCCACAACTGGCGGCGCCACTGTACTCGGTCACACGTACAGTTCGGTGACGACCTCCATGCCCTCGGTCTAGCGGGGCAGCGGAAGTAGGGACCCGCCGGTACTCCTCCTCCTCCACTTCTCCAAGTGTTGGTGGCTTACAATTTCGGCAGCGCTTCGCTTAAGCAACAGCCATGGTGTGGAGCAACAAGGTGGGGAATGGAAGCAACTAAGTGTTTGGAGAAGAGGAGTATGTCCAACATATATATAGGAGAGAGGGGGCAGCCACCCATGAGGGGTGCGGCCAGCCCCTCCCCTTTTCTCCTCTTCATGGTGGTGATATCCCCCTCCTTCATGGAAAGGTAACCCCCCTCATCAAATGAGTAACCCCCATTTTAATTTTGCATGACATTCATGTTAATTCAAATCCACACTTATTGAATTAATAAAACATTTTTATTTCTTTAATATTTGTTAATTCAATCAATTAACAAACATTAACATTTACCCCCTCGAGTCATTTTTGATATATCGAAACAGTTTCGGTGCTTTTCTGAAACAACCCCTGTGATGTCCAATAATTCAGCCGGAGTTCCAAATCCACTCAAAACGCGTCAGCGAACCTTAAGTGTGTCACCCTACGGTTCGTGAATAACGTGGACATGATCGAGACTCCTCTCCGATCAATAATCATCAGCGGGATCTAGAAATCCATGACGACTCCCACTTACTCAACGATGAATCTAGTGATCGTGTGAACCTTTAACGAACATAGTTAATCCCTTTTGTCTCGCGATATTATTACATGTCCGAGATCCGATCATTTGGCATCAACCATACCTAGTTCGATCTCTTTCCCGACAAGTCTCTTTACTCGTTCCGTGATAATGCATTCCTGTGACCTAGTCACATGCTTGCAAGCAATTCCAATGCAATATCACCGAGAAGGGCCCAGAGAATATCTTCCCGTCATCAAGTCGGACAAATTCCACTCTTGATCCATGAGCCTCAACTAATACTTTCAGAATACCCAAATCAACCTTTATAATCACCCTGTAACGGTGTGACGTTTGATATCATCAAAGCACTCTTCCGGTATCAGTGATTAACATGATCTCATGGTCTGAGGATTAGAACTATTTCGTATGAGTTTGATATAGCAATGAACTTGATGACTTGATCGTATTGCTAATCTTACTATGGGTGTGAGTGTTCATCACATCATTCTTCTAATGATATGACCCCGTTATTAACAACATCCAATGTTCATGATCAGGAAACCTTGATCATCAATTAATCAATGAACTAGTATGAAAGAGAGGCTTACTAGGAACCTTTTTATTTTATTAAACACACATGTATTAATGTTTCCGATTAATACAATTCTAGCATGAGAAATAAACATTTATCATAAACATAGAATATGATTATAACCACTTTATTATTGCCTCTTGGGCATATTCCCTTCAGTCTCCCACTTGCACTAGAGTCAATAATCTAGTTGATACTTGCGTATATAACACTTATGGCATTCACGTGTTATCTATACGCGTTGCATGTGGTTAATCTGATCTCCAGATCTGACACTTTCAGTTCTGTGTTTATTTGCATGTCTTTGCATCTCTACGCATCACTCATTCTCAAATGAGACAGGTTGGGTATAAATTTGGTCCTTAGGTGAGACCTTAGTTCCTTTAGCTAAAATTATGTTGTCACTATTGTCACACAATAGATCTTCATAGTAATAGCCCGCTTGGAACTACACCTAGTTTGATAACAAACTTCTTGACACAAATGCCCTCCTTTGCTACTTCTAAAGCAGCCATATACTCAACCTTTGTTGTAGAATCCATCACAATGTCTTAACTTTGGAACTCATCCAAATCCATCATGGAACTTCCTTCCATTACATTGTGCCACCTAAACATATAGCTAAAATTGAGATAAACTTAATTTGTATCTTGTGACAAACTTAGTATCAATGTAACACTTTACAATGAACTATGTGTCACTTCGTCATACATAATATATATCCTTAGTCCTTCCAAAGCACATAAGGATATCCTTACTATTGTCCAGTGATCATCTTATGACATTTATCACTCTGGTATATGCTCATAACATTTAGAGCATAGGACATATCTGGATATGTACATATCACGGTATACATGATCGATCAAATCATTCATGTGGCTTCACTCATCAAGGGTCAAAAACACCTAAATCTTGTTTCAACCTCTTCCATGCGGCAAGAACTTTTCTCGTCGTTTCCATATTGAACTTCATTCAATATTTTGTCTATGTATGTTGGCATAACCATATTGGCACATCGATCTATCTACATAGACATCGAGATCCAATATTTTGGTTTTGCCTAAGTCTTTCATTGAAATCTAATTTTAATGAAAATCTTAACCAGTGTCAATAAAAGATACATCATTTCTAATTAACAATATGTCTTCTACATAATGTACTAGAAATATATCTCATCGCTCCCACTTAATTTCTTGCAAATGCAAGCATATTCATCGTATCTGATGAAACTAAACCTTTTAATTATTTCATCACGGTGAATATTCCAACTCCACAATGCTTACTTCAACCATTGAAGTTTGCATGCCTTTTAGCATCCTTTGAATTTACAAAACTCATTGGACCATGTCATGTACATGTCCTAGGTAACCATTCTTTTAGAAGAATGTTGTCTTGTTTGTTCAACTAACATATACCAAACTTGGCATATGTAGTGGTTGCTACAGTAATCCGTCTAGAGAGAATATCGCTATGAAAGATCAAATCTTGTCATAGTCAACTCATTGAACATAATCGTAAACAGTTTAACGATATGTCGACTATTTCATAGATGTTAAACATCCATGTCTGTCTTTATAGATCTTAACACGTTCATTAGGCTTCATGCCTTTTGAGGGTCTTCCAAGTTCAGAAACTTGGTTTCTCTTGTATGGAACTATCATGAATTTTATGGCTTCTAGCCATTTGACGGAGTCAGGGCCCATCACTGCTTCTTTGCATGTAGTCGGTTCATCATTGTCAAACAATAATGATTTATTTTCAAATCTAACTATTTGATTGTTACCCGACTCACGCGGTTCAATAGGAACTTAGATCTATGTGACCACAACCTTTGAGGTATGACAACCATGCGCATTGTGGCCGCCTCCGGGACACTTTCCGGCGCTGCGCTACTCAGCACATATAGCTTAGGTTCAATAACCCAATCAAAGTTCTATTGTCCTCCCACTTAACTTTTGCGAAAAATTTCTTCTCAAGAAACTTGACGTTTTTCAGCGACAAACACTTTTGTCTTCAGTGTTCTGAAGGAATACCCAACAGTTACTTTGGGAAAACCTACAAAGACATATTTATCCGACTTTGGTTGTAAACATTTTACATATGCCTAGCATACCAAAATTTTAGAAAAGACAACTTGGGTTTTATCCCATGCCATAACTCATATGGTGTCATTTCAATGGATCATGATGGCGTTCTTTTCAGTATAAAAGCGGTAGTCTCTAAAGCTTTATTCTTAAAATATAATGGCAGTTTTATAGATGACACCTTTGATCCAACGATGTCAAACAAAGTTTGATTTCATCTCTCGAACACTCCATACTCCTATGGTGTTTCGGGAAATACAAGTCTATGGAACGATTCCTCAACTTTTAGGTGTTTGCTAAACTTGTAACTCAAATATCTTCCTTTATGATCAAATCATAAATTCTTTATTCTCTTGTTACAATGATTTTCCACTTCATCTAGAAATACTTTGAACATTTTTCAAATATTTCATGCTTCTTCCTTATCAAGTAAATATACACATATATCTACTTAAATCATCGGTTAAAGTAAATGAAGTTCAAGAATTCATCACACACGGCTACACATAATGGACTATATACATCAACATGTACAATATCCAATAAGTTAGTCATCCATTCTTCTTTGGCCTACAAACGGAGTTTTAATCATCTCTAGGAAATTTTCACAAGTGTCAATTGATTCAAAATCAAAAGGACTCCAAAATTCCATCAACATGGAGTTTCTTCATGTTTACTTTCCAATATGATTTAAACGATGGTGTCACTCATAAGTGATCTTCTAATCATTTGTCTTGAGACACTTTTAGCATCAGTGTTATGGATGTGATTTCTCCAACAAGATAAGCGTTCATTCATCTTTTATGAATACGGTAATAATTTGAACAACCATTGTTCTCATAATACCAGAACAAAATAACAATTATTAAAACACATCTTGAAGGCTAGGTTTAATTCCAAAGAAACACAATAATAGTTTATTTGTTTTCGATGAGAATCATCCCATATTCATTTGCTAGTTAATTAGGCCATTGTAGTTCTTGTATTGCGTTGTTCTGTATGACAGTTCATACCAACCAATTTAGTATCAAATACCCAAGAACCACATTGTTTTAACAAGCAACAAATACAGCCATAACATGTATATCTTCTATATACCTGAGCTGGACATTTCCAGTCTTTTCTTTTCCGCTAGAATAAATTTTGGATTCTCTTTTAGCAATTCTTTTCCCTTTTAGAAGAATCTATCAACATCAATAGTAGCGCCATTCACATGGCACATAGTTCAAAGCATGATTAGTCAAACACTAATACCCTTGGACTCACACTTTGAAGTAGATCACCATAATCAAATATTTGGCGTTCTTCCAAATTCCATTCTTTAGTAATCTTTTAATGTAGTAAACATTTTACCGATATCTTGTATTCATCCTATCATGACAACTTTCATGATCAAGCTACTATAGCTCATGGGGATGAATTGTGAGTATAATGTTAGTTCCTAAAACCTTTTTAGGAGATCTGGATGCCTAGCGTCACCAATCTTCGCAAATTCTCATATAATACGAGAACATGTGTCTTACTAAATTATACTCTATCACATTGCAACCAAACATTGTTTTAGATATCAAAATATCTTCCACATATGATAGTTTATGAAACAATTCTTTTAGCTCCTAGATAACCTTGATACTAAAAACAACTTTTGAATATCAAGGATCATGGAGGCAAGTGTGATACTTAGATACTAACACTGGAATTGTTACTCTTGATTTAATACTACCTATTAAAATTCATCGAGTAAAAAAAAGGTTTGCTAAAAGTTTGCAATGGGACTTTAAACTTTAGATTGACATTCAAACAATACGATACCAGTTTGTAAAGTTAGCATCCAGAATTCAATAGTTCTGTTATCTCAATTATAGCTAATCACAAGGTAGTAAATAGATGCTAATGACTACAACAAACTATGCAAATTCACTTTGATTTAGTTCATGATAAATTGAGTTCTATAATTCAAAATTACTAAGTGAACTCCCACTTAAAAACAACATCCTTCTTAGTTTTCTTAAGTGATTACACGAACCAAATTCACTATACCGCAATCGATCATCACGTGCAACGACATAGTTTCAAAGGCGAACATCACCATATTCATCATATCAACCATATGACTCATGCTTAACCTTTCGGTTCATATTCCGAGGCCATGTCTGTACATGCTAGGATCGCCAAGTAGAACCATAGCACTCGCGTGTGTAAAACTGTCTTACACCCGTCATATGTGAACGTAGAGTCTGTCACACCCGATCATCACGTGGTGTCTCGAAACGACGAACTTTCTTGACGGTGCATGCTATGGAAGAACACATTTTTATCTTGATATTTATGTGAGAGGGATCATCTTATAATGCTACCGCGCGATCAAATCTAAGCAAAATAAGATGCATAAAAGGATAAACATCACATGCATATATAATGTGATATGATATGGTCCTTCACGCATTCGATCTCCATCTTGTGTATCATGGCATGATCTCCATCATTCCACCGGCGTAGCACCAAGGTCCATGGTGCGCCATCTTGGTTGTCTTCCTCCATTACAATATATCGCTTGGATATATATATTCGGCACGCAGGCCATAAAATAAAAAGACAACCATATGGCTCCTGCCGGTTGTTTATAACTTACAAAAAGGATCATTGCATATAATTTGTAACATAAACAATTTAACCATATCACATCACATGCCCTGCAAAAACAAGTTAGATGCTTCTAATTTATCTTGCATATTTTACGTGGTTTGGGGCTTTCTAGGAAGAACCGTTCTTACCTACGAACATGTAACCACAACGGTGATAAAATATTATTAACAATTCTTTGTAAAATAGATCATACTATAGTGGGAGAAACATGCACCCGCAAAGCCACATATGCCGAAGCATGTCAAGTGTGGGACAAGTCTCGTGAACGCGGTCACGTAATGTTAGTCTCGGACAGCTTCAATCCCACTATGCCACTATGATCCAAAATACAAAAAATAGCAATAACATGATCATCAACGCCCACATCTCCATGTGTTCTAATCGTGCATACCAACTACGCATAGAGATGGCTCTGATACCACTGATGGGTTTGTAGCATAGAAAACAAAAAATTTCCTATGCATGAACACATAAACTAGCCAAGAACATCTACGAGATGGTAGCAACGGAGACTAACCCTTGATGACCGGAAGCGGGATTTTACGTTCCCGCACAAATGTTGCCGGTGAAGACTTGATGAAGACGCACGTAGTCGACGTACTCGTTCACTTGACGTAGTCGACGTAGTCGTTCACTTGACGTAGTCGACGTAGTTGTTCACTTGACGATCACAAGATCGTGTGCAAGGCGCCACAACTGGCGGCGCCACCGTACTCGGTCACACGTACGGTTTGGTGATGACCTCCATGCCCTCGGTCCATCGGGGCAGCGGAAGTAGGGATCCGCCGGTACTCCTCCTCCTCCACTTCTCCAAGTGTTGGTGGCTAACAATTTCAGCAGCGCTTCGCTTAAGCAACAACCATGGTGTGGAGCAACAAGGTGGGGGAATGGAAGCAACTAAGTGTTCGGAGAAGAGGAGTATGTCCAACATATATATAGGAGAGAGGGGGCAGCCACCCATGAGGGGTGCGGCCAGCCCCTCCCCTTTTCTCCTCTTCATGGTGGTGGTAACCCCCTCCTTCATGGAAAGGTAACCCCCCTCATCAAATGAGTAACCCCCATTTTAATTTTGCACGACATTCATGTTAATTAAAATCCACACTTATTGAATTAATAAAACATTTTTATTTCTTTAATATTTGTTAATTCAATCAATTAACAAAGGGATTTCTATTTTCGTGCCCTCGGGTCCTTAGTTGTGCTCAGTTTTCCCCAGCCGCTTAGTTTTTCCACAGTTTTGCCCAAGCCCTTGTTTGAAACTCTCACAAGGAGCTCGGACAGGAGGAATCCCGTTAAGTTGACCGTTGGTTGGTGCTGGCAAGTGGGGCCTCTATTGGTGCCCCGCAGAGGACACGCCTCCACTTATCCAGATCATCGTGGGACCCGCAACTTGTCCACGTTAGCGCGCCGGACCCATAGCTTACCCAGGTGCCCGTTGCAAAATGGGGGCCCGAGCCAGCCCCGCGCCCGCGCCCGTGCCTGTGCCATTACTTCCCCCTTCTTTCCCCACGCCCCATTGTTCTTCTTCTCCGCCAGTGGCAGCCCTTCTCCGGCAGGCGGGTGATGTCTAGTTTCTCTTCGACCTCCCGTTCTTCATGGCCGCAGTATGGACCCGTGCCTTTGACAAGATGCCCTGACTGCCTGTGCCAAGAGCCTCTGAAGCGGTCGATCTATAAGACGAACGACAACGGTAACCGTGGACGTGAGTTCCTTGCATGCGAGAGCTTGCCATATAGAGAGGGGGATAAGGTTAGATCTCGCTCCAATTTCTCTGTTTTCTCTCGATTTTCTTGTTATTCCCTCAAATTTGGGATTTAGGGTTCACGTTGTTGTTTTCAGATCCTGAAGAAATGCAGGTATTTCGCGTGGATCGATGTGTACGTTCAGAGGCTTAAATTGCAGGAATCAATTGGCGGTATTGGGGAGCGCAATTTGGGAGGGGGGTACTTGCTGTAGAGAATGCGGCGGAGAGAGGGGCCGTCCCGATTATGCCTAATGCTCCCAATGCAGAACTGGTGGAAGTGAAGGGAGAACTGAAGAAAATGAACAAGCAGTTAAAGCAGCTGATCGAGTTGAAGAAGCAAGCTAATCTGATGGCTGGTTGTTTTTTTTGTTGTATAATTGCGATCGGATTCTTATCATTGCTCGTCAAGCGCTAGAAGTTGTTACAAGGGATCCCTTGTTACAAATCCATTATTCAGTTACATGTACTTGTAGTTGTTTTCAAAGTTAGTGTGTGCATTCACCGAAATTACCAAAAAAAAATAGTGTTAGGGAATATAGGAATGCTAAAGATAGTTGATAATTGTTAGAGGGGTGACAAATAATGCATTCACCGAAATCCCACAAATATGTATGTCTCATGTTTATACCAAAATTATACCACTTTTGGGACGTTTCAAATAACCAAAACTATATCCCAAACTATATTCCCTAAAAGAAAAGGAATGCTAAAGAAAGTTGATAATTGTTAGAGGGGTGATAAATAATCCATTCACCGAAATCCCACAAATATGCCAAATATGTATGTCTCATGTTTCTACCAAAATTATACCATTTTTGGGCCGTTTCAAATTGCCAAAACTATATTCCCTAAAAGAAAAGGAATGCTAAAGATAGTTGATAATTGTTAGAGGGGTGATAAATAATTCATTCACCAAAATGCCCCAAATATGCCAAACATGTATGTCTCATGTTTCTACGAAAATTATACCACTTTTGGGCCGTTTCAAATTACGAAAACTATATTCCCTAAAAGAAAAGGAATGCTAAAGATAGTTGATAATTGTTAGAGGGGTGATAAATATGTATGTCTCATGTTTCTACCAAAATTATACCACTTTTGGGCTGTTTCAAATTACCAAAACTAAACTCCCTAAAAGAAAAGGAATGCTAAAGATAGTTGATAATTGTTAGAGGGGTGATAAATATGTATGTCTCTTGTTTACCACTTTTTAGTTTAACATTTTTAAATCATGGAAAATAATGCATAGATAGAGGGAATATAGTTATGTGGCAAAATAATCCATAAATGCACACGGATCGACTCCACCAACCGTTTATCCACCGACAGACAGAGAGAGAGAGAGGGGTGGCCACGAAGAGAGAGAGAGGGGTGGCCACGAAGAGACGGATAGGGGTATACTGCCCGTTAGATCAGTGGATCAACGGTTGGTGGAGTCGATCCGTGTGACAACTGCTCAACCAATTAGGATAAGTTTGGGTTTCTGTGAGCATTTGTGACAGTACTTGAGGGCAAAACTGAGTAGTACTAAGAAACCAAGGGCACGTAAATAGTAAATAGACTAAGGGATTCAAACAAAATAATTACAAAATGAAAAATGCGTGTTTTGTACAATATAATTCATATTGGGCTACATCAAATTATTTGCAATTCAAATATACATGAGTGTGACAATTATGGCCTCATTTAGACAAACTATGTTTTGGGGAAGATGTTTTGCAAAGGGGTTTGAGTGGAAAACCATGCATCTTCATAGCTACTAGTGATTATGAGAAGTGGCAATTTGTGGTAAAACATGATTTATCTATGTTTGTTAAGGTGGCAGGTTGCGTAGGAAGACTCCATGAGTAGGTGCCACTATATTTTTATTTTTTTGGATTTTTTTGCGCATGAAATGACTCAATTAGCTATGTTAATCTCATTTGTTGACTCTCTGTTGACCAGCTACTTGAGGGTAGAACTGAGTATATTACACTTGCCAGTCTAAGTACTCGAGGGGAAAACTGAGTACATATAAAATTTCTGTATAAGGCCCGAGGGTAGAACTGAGTACACCAAACGTCGAAGGGTTAGCCTCGTGTCGCGGTGCACGCTACAGCCGTGCATAGCGGATGCGTGTTGCGGTACACCAAACGCCACCTTCGTCTTTATAGAGCCCCTCTTTCTCTCTCTCGACGCTTGCCCACTCTCTCATTCTCACTGCAACCGCCTCTCCTGTCCCATCATCTTCTCCACTTCACGTCGAAAAAACCCCTAAGAAAAAACCCCGGCGATGGAGAAGCATGAGATGCCCATCGCCGACGTAGCCGCCGGCGCATCGGCCGTCGGCGCATCGGCCGCCGGCGCATCGGCCGCCGGCCCCGTCCAGGCCCCCGTCGCTGCTTCCGACGTAGGCGCCGGCGCATCAGCCGCCGGCGCAATGGCCGCCGCCGCCGTCCAGGCCCCCGTCCAGGCACCCGTCCAGGCACCCGTCCAGGCCCCCGTCGATTGGGACCTGTATGAAGACCCGTACGAACCAGTGTCGTACGTCGCGCCGGCGAACCCCTACGACACCAGCATCGTCGACGACTACCCGGAGATAACCCTTTGTTCCCTTGTTCTTATGCCATTTCAATCCTTTTGTGTTAGATCTAGCGTTATTAGGGTTCGTGTGTTCCTAGTTCAATCCTTTTATGATAGATCTAGCGTTATTAGGGTTAGTCTATTCCTAGTTCAATCCTTTTATGATAGATCTAGCGTTATTACGATAGATCTAGCGTTATTAGTGTTTGTGATTTGCTTTTGTTTAAGATTCGGTTAACTTATGTGAGTAATCAATCCCATCCGGTTAATTTGTGCTGATGATGATGAATATTTGGGCACAAATTGATTCAGGGTTTGGTCTGTGAACAATTGGTGTGTACAAATTTGTTGTGCATGATCTTTGGTTCACTGACCCAAATCCTGGATATAAGTGTGTCCAATGTAACTGAGGCTTCTTTTTTTCATGCCCATATTATCATGCATGATCTTTTGTTCACTCTCTGTTCCATCATCGCTGCAATTGACTCTGTGTTTTTCGATCTTTGGTGCTACGTGACAGGTGCAGAGCAGCGACGTCGACAGCGACGACGAGTCCTTCCACACCAAGACTCGTCACGTCCTCAGGAGGCTGCAGTCCGGCCATTACGATCGCCACTTTGCTCGAGGCGTTTACAGGTGCCCCTTCTGCAACAGGAGGCTCCGCGCCACTGACTTCAACTGCTTGGTGAACCATGTTGAATCCCTTGGCAGTGCCCCTGGCGGCGCTAGAGTTGGAACGACCGTGAACGTGCATATGTTCATGGCCAAACACAAAGCACTTGGGATTCACCTACGCAGCCTCCAAGCTTAATCCCATGTAAAATGTAGCTTATGTTGGATCTAGGGATCGGTAGTACTGTTGGATCTGTCCTGAATATATATACCATATATATATGCTATGTTGGCTGTTGTATGCAGCTTATCCTATACTTTCTCGATTTATTATGCTGCTGTGAATTTATCCTCTACTAGCTTTTAGATTTGCTACTAGATTTGTTAACATATTGGGCAAAAAACGAGGGCCAAAAGGCAACAATCATTAAAGAAAGACAGAAATAGAAGCTTCTCTAGATTTGATACTAATTTGGTGAAAAGAGAGAGAACTGTTACAGAGGGAGAGAGGGGAAAAAGGCGCTCTGAAAAATGCCAATTTGGGCCGAGAGAGACAAAACCGAGCTCTCACGTACAACCAAATGCGGTCTCGTCCTGTCCCACGCGGTCCCGTTCTACCAGCCCCACGCGATGCGGCCCCACACGACGCGGCCCCACACGTCAGCACGGAACGGTCAACTAAACGGCAACCCTCCCGTCCGAGCGTCTGCGAGGGGTTTCAAACTAGAGCGAGGGGAAAACTGAGGAAAAGTTAAGCGGCTGGGGAAAACTGAGTACAACTAACGACCCAGGGGCACGAAAATAGAAATCCCATTAACAAACATTAACATTTACCCCCTCGAGTCATTTCGATATACCGAAACAGTTTTGGTGCTTTTCTGAAACAACCCCTATGCTATCCAATAATTCAGCCGGAGTTCCAAATCCACTCAAAACGCGTCAGCGAACCTTAAGTGTGTCACCCTACGGTTCGTGAATAACGTGGACATGATCGAGACTCCTCTCCGATCAATAATCATCAGCGGGATCTGGAAATCCATGATAACTCCCAGTTACTCAACGATGAATCTAGTGATCGTGTGAACCTTTAACGAACATAGTTAATTCCTTTTGTCTCACGATATTATTACTTGTCCGAGATCCGATCATTTGGAATCAACCATACCTAGTTCAATCTCGTTCCCAACAAGTCTCTTTACTCGTTCCGTGATAATGCATTCCCATGACCTAGTCACATGCTTGCAAGCGATTCCAATGCAATATCACCGAGAAAGGCCCAGAGAATATCTTCCCGTCATCGGGTCAGACAAATTCCACTCTTGATCCATGAGCCTCAACTAATACTTTCAGAATACCCAAATCAACCTTTATAATCACCCTGTAACGGTGTGACGTTTGATATCATCAAAGCACTCTTCCGGTATCAGTGATTAACATGATCTCATGGTCTGAGGATTAGAACTATTTCGTATGAGTTTGATATAGCAATGAACTTGATGACTTGATTGTATTGCTAATCTTACTATGGGTGTGAGTGTTCATCACATCATTCTTCTAATGATATGACCCCGTTATTAACAACATCCAATGTTCATGATCAGGAAACCTTGATCATCAGTTAATCATTGAGCTAGTATGAAAGAGCGGCTTTACTAGGAACCTTTTTAGTTTATTAAACACACATGTATTAATGTTTCCGATTAATACAATTCTAGCATGAGAAATAAACATTTATCATAAACATGGAATATGATAATAACCACTTTATTATTGCCTCCTGGGCATATTCCCTTCAAAGATAGCTACAAACAACGGAGAGCATGCAAGATCATAAACAACATAGAGATAACATAAGATAATATTCAGCACATCAACTCAATCATAACACCAATATTCATCAGATCCCAACAAACACAACATGTAGAATTACATAACGGTAGTCTCGATCATGTAAAGCAGCTCACGAGATCTAAACATGAAGCACATGGTGGAGAAGACAACCAACTAGCTACTGCTATGGACCCATAGTCCAAGGTAGACTACTCACTCATCGTGCCGGAGGCAAGCATGGTGATAAAGAAGACCTCCGGTGGCGATTCCCCTCTCCAGCAGGGTGCCGGGAAGAGCTTCTGGACCCTCCCGATCTCGGGTCGACGGTGGCGGCGGATCATGATGTATTCTAGAAAAGTGATTGGGTATTTAGGTTTTTCCCGTCGGGGGGTCTTTATAGGCAAAGGGGCGGCGTCAGAAGTGGACCAGGTGGCCCTCACCATCGGTGGGCGCAGGCCAGGGGCAGGCCGCGCCCCCTGGTGGTGTGGCCGCCCTGTGGCCCTTCTCCATCTCCTCTTTGGTTCTCTGGAAGCTTCGATAAATTTCCGGATGTTTGGCTTTTGTTTCGTCCAATTCCGAGAATATTTCCTATGTAACTTTTCTGAAACACAAAAACAGCAGAAAACAGGGAACTGGCACTGTGGCATCTCGTTAATAGGTTAGTTCCGGAAAATGCATAAAAATGCCACGAAGTGTAACGAAACACTAAGCAAATGGTGTAAAAATAAGCATGGAGCATCAAAAATTATAGATACGTTTGAGACGTATCAGCATCCCCAAGCTTAACTCCTTCTCGTCCTCGAGTAGGTAATTGATAACAAAAGAAATAATTTTTGAGGTGACATGCACCTACACAATCTTGATCATATATGTAAATGTTGTGCGCTGGGATCAAAAGAACTTAAAACATGGGCATGTAAGATATAATCTTGATAGAAGAAACTTAGCAACCATGTTATAACATGAAAAAGAACACAAACAAAAGATCATAGAAATGAAATAATGAAAGTCAAATGTGTGTTCAAATCATATGGAAAAACATACAAATAGTTTTCACCTTGTCCTTCATGAGAGAGCAAAACATAAATGCATAGGGCACCTTCAAGTTTAAGAGGGCGACTAGATACAAATAATTTAAGAACAAGTGAATCCAACATCATGAATCAATCAATGAAAACTTTGGGACAATGCACATTATACTCAGAATGACAACTATGCTCTCTTAGACGGTGCATAAAGATAGAAGGTGGTGACTCAACATAAAAGTAAAAGAAAGGCCCTTCACGGAGGGAAGCAGTGATTAAACATGTGCTAGAGCTTTTCATTTGTAAAACAGAGATAAAATATGGGTTTTGAGAGGTGGTTGTTTCATGTCAACGACAGGCAATGGGGTCTTACTATCTTCCATAATAAACAAGTGAGAGCGGTTCCGAGTTCTTTGAAAATTTGGCACATTGGTGCTCCTTTATAAAGCTTTGGCAGTCCTCCCCACCTTTTTCCTTTCTCAAATCATGGCTAACCAATTCCATCGGGTGCCCACCAACATTCACATAACATGGAGGAGTGCCTTGTTTTTCTTTTTTAGAATTAGATTGCAATGGTCTGACCAGCTCTCATGCAAACTAATGACGAGCAGATGAAGCTGCCTAGTCGAGGGTTACTTAATTTAATATGGAAGATAGCAATTCCGACCACTACGTCCCCATGAGCTAAAAATAGTGGCACAAAACGAGAAGTAGTTGAAAGTTTTGAAAGGTAGCACATGAAAATTTACTTGGAATGGCTTACAAATACCATGCATAGGAATTTATAGTGGACACAATGGCAAACTTGGTTTTTAGGAGTTGGATGCACGAGTAGAGCTCATACTCAGTACAAAATGAGGGCTAGCAAAAGACTGGGAGCGACCAACTAAGAGAGCAATAACGGCCATAGTCATGCATAGCAACAAAGCGACATTAAAAGAAGCATAAGATGGCATCAAAAGTCAAAAACTAAATGATCATAGAGGCAATGGCGACTTGTATGAGTCTAACATGTGTGAGCATGCGCCAAGTCAACCCAAATAAAGCATCAAAGGAGAAAACCAAAATAATGCTTCTAAATAATTAAAACAACGCATGATTTTTTCAAAGGCTCATTAAGCAATCTCAGTCATTTGAGAAAGGTCATGCTACAGCAAAACCACTAAGCATACTATCAAAAATATATCAAGCACGACATGCAAAAGCCTAGGTCGTAGTCTACACAAGCTCCTTTTTGTACCACTTTTTTGCATAAAGCTTTTTCTCTTTTCCAACACCATTCGAACTTTTTTGAAACGACTCTTTTGATGAAAACCAACATGGACCAGATGTCAAAATACACCTTGATAAAAAGATATAACAATATCTGAATAAAAATCAAGGCGAAAATTGAAAACTAAACGCAGTTCTAGAAAAAGAGAACACTCGTTGAAACGATAAGAGTAAAAAACAGAGTGTTCTTGACAAATGAAAAGCAAGGCAACTTCTCCAAAAGGAATTTGTTGGGGTCCAACCATTTATTGCAGTAAACAAAACTAAACAAAACTGAAAACTAAAGACAAGATGCTCCAAGAAAAACGCATAATGCATGAAGCAATAAAAATATAGTGTGTTGAAAGGTGACCTGATTTTTGCCGATGAAGAAGGGGTGCCTCGGGGGCATCCCCAAGCTTTGACGCTTGTACTTCTTGGATATTTTTTGGGGTGAGATGGGCATCCCCAAGCTTGAGCTTTTGTCCATTCTTCAACTCATCTCATCATTCTCTAATCCCTACACTTGAAAACTTTCTTCATACAAAACTAAACACAATTCTATTAGCAACATTAGTGTAAGCATAACATTGAATCAACCCTTTTTGCTTCAGGTTTCAACTCAAAACCACCACATATAAAGCATATACTACTATAGCAACTTCCCCAAAATTTCCGTGATCAAAAGAACTCAAAAAGAAAGCGATAAAGCGGCAAACACAAATATTGGCAGAAATCTGTCAAAACAGAACAGCTGATAAAGGTCGAATTTTTAGAGGGTTTTCTGTTGCTCAAATCAAAAAGTGTTCAGCTAATGAAAGTTTTGATATAACCTGGGGCATATGCATAAGAAATCGCAGGTCCAAAAGATATTCTGAGAATTTTCACGAATTTTTACGGTGCAGCACCGAAATCTGTTTCAGGACAGCAACATCCCCAAATCTTACCTCACTCAAATTAGAGGCTTCTCTTGGCAAAAAAAAGAAATAAAAATGATAAGGAGAGGTTATTACAGTAGTAATAACGTCCAAGACTCAAATAAAATAAAAAGAACTGAATGTAAAACTTTGGGTTATCTCCCAAGAGTGTTTTTCTTTAACGCCTTTGAGCTAGGCTCAGTAATTTGAGAAGATGCTCACATAAGAAATATGAATGGAAGCCCCAAAAAAGAGCATCAAGGAGCAAATATAAAACACATTTAAGTCTAACCCACTTCCTATGCATAGGAATCTTGTAAGAAAATAAATCAAAGAAGCACATAGTCACAAGTATGGGTAGATAAAACAAGAGCAACTTTGGAACTTTCAATATAAAGAGAGGTGTTTTAGTAACATGAGAATTCAAACAACCATATTTTCCTCTCTCATAATAATTTTCAGTAGCATCATGAACAAACTCAATAATATAAATATCACACTCACCCTCTGACAAGGGTATAGCTAATAGAGCCCGCTAGTTGAGTACCCCTGGGGCCCGTTAAGCTAGGCCCAATTGTAATAATAGTCGAGATACGAGTTCTTACCATATGTCGATATTGTAATCTGTATCGGATCCTACCCGATCCTTGAGACCTGGCCACCTATATATAGGGGCCAGGAGGGGATGGTGTAGGGCAGATTGAAAGCAAGCAAGGTTCAACACCCAAGTTTACTTTTGATATACACATGTTTTGACTAACTTTACCTTCGAGTTCATCCGATGCCCTATCTCCCCGATCCTAAGTCCTTCATTTAGGACATTTGTCGAGTTAACCCCTCGTCAATTGGCGCCGACCGTGGGGACACTGGGCGTTGGAATCATGAATTCGATGGCTTTTTTTGCTTTTAGCCAACAGCAGTGCAGGAACCGACGAAAGTCAAGAGATGGAGTTGACGATCGGAAGTCTAAGCATCTTAATCGGACCCTCGGGTTCGACCCGCCTCTCAGATTCGATGAAGCCAGATCCGTCGGCGAGTGAGCCTGAGACAGTAGCAATGATGGAATCATCTGAAGGCTCTTCCAGCGAGGTAAACTCGCCGGTCAGCTTAGGAGAAGCACAAATCGCAGAAGGCAAAGAAATTCAGGAAAAACTCGACACGGAGGTAAAAGCGTTTAAAAAGCACAATAGTACAAGGGACTTCGCCGCTGGAAGTAGTGGCGTCTCCAAAAGAGTACACCAGTTATGCGTCATTATCACTGAAGCAAAAGAAGAAAACAATAATGAGGGAAGCAAAGGGGTCGACAGGCAAGTCGACAAGATAAGGGAGCACAACAAAAAGGAGAAGGAGAAAATTCACGTCTCAGCCGGAGAGTGGAGGATCATCATGTCAGCTATCAATCATGGCATAGAAGTACCCGAAGGCTCAAGAAGAGAAGTTCTAATGGGATACCAGTATGCATTACACCAGCACAAGAAGAAACTGAGAGAGGAAAGAGACATGTTTTTGAGAAGTCAAGATAATAACAGTATGTCAAGGGAAGAGTATTGGGATGATTATAGTGATGATTCAGAGTACAGCAGGGAAAGGCGCGGAGACCCAAAACACAACAGAGGGACAACGGCACAAAGTAGAGAGGAAAGGTACTCGAGAAGTATTACTCCACAGCTAGAGGAGGAGGAAGAAGACTTCGTGCAAGAAACAACGGAAGCAGCGCTGATAGCAGCACAGGCATACCTACTAACCACGTGGCTAGAACCTGGAGATCCGCGGGAAGACATGCACCAAGCTGCAATACGAAGCCTCGGGATAGTGGAAGACAAGATCATGGGAAAAGATCCAGAGGCAAAGTCGACAAGCTACAAAGAGAGGCGAAAGGAGAAGTTCAAGCACAAAATCACACAAAACGAGTCTAGCGAGTCATCAGAAGAAGAAAGGCGACAAAAAAGGAAGGAGGACGCAAGAAATATAATAGCGCTGGCTCGAGTAAATAAATCGCGCCACGCCTGGAGGGAAGAAAATTATGAGGACGACGAAAAAGAGATGGGCGCGTTGTGCTTTACCCGCAGGGTTCGCAAAACACGGGTACCCAAAGGATTCAAGTTACCGCACGACCAGCAAAAATATGATGGGTCGCAAGAACCTACTCTATGGTTATCGGATTACCTACAGGCAGTACAGATATTAGGGGGAACAAAAGGAACAGCAATGCAAAGTTTGCAATTACACCTCACTGGCGCAGCACGGTCCTGGTTGAATACCCTACCCAATGAATCCATCGGAAGCTGGGGTGAACTCGAAAGCCAATTCGTAAGAAATTTCTGCTCGACATATAAGCGCCCAGCATCACTAGAGGAAGTCAAAGCATGTGTGCAAAGGAAAGGCGAAACTCTAAGTTCTTATATACAACGATGGAGTGCAATTAAAAACTCAGCAGAGGACGTCTCCGACGAAAGAGCAATAGACGCTTTTTCGGCTGGCCTTTGTCGCTCAGACCTTGTGGAAGAGATAGGAAGAACAAGGCCAACAACAGTAGCCGAGTTAATGGAAGAAGCTAACAGATTCGCTAATGGAGAGGATGCATATAACAACAAAAGAGGACGTTCACCAGAAGTCGACAGAACAAGTAGACATAGAAGAAGACACCGCAGCAGGGATAACCAAGGAAGGCGAAATTAGGTAGCCGCGGGGTACGAAGCAAAGGAAGAGGAAGGTTATGAAAGTAGGAAGTTTCAAGCAAAAGGAGCAGAAAAACCAAGATACTCCGGCCCTTCGGCCGAAGACATGCTATATGGACCTTGTCGAATCCACTACACGTATCTTGATGGAAAGAGAGTCTCAAACCACAAGATGAAGGATTGTAGAACTTTCCTGAGGTTACAAAGCGCCATGGGCTCAAGCCAAGGGGGATGGCAAGGAGAAAAATACACAAGTCAAGGATATCAAGTACAAAGGCTAGCGAGGCACCTAGAGTCGACAGTTTACATATCGGCAATGATTCAACCGGTGCCCAAGTCAAAGAAAGAGCGAAAGAACATATCCAGGCAAGTAAACCTAGCAATATCATCGCCTCCAGCCACTACAGAGTACTTGCGGTGGTCAGATTAATCAATTAAGTTTAGCAGAGCAGACCACCCAAGGAAAGTTCCCAGGCCGGGCCACTCGCCAATGGTGTTAAAGGCGCAAATAGGAGGGTACGACATCGGAAGAGTATTCATGGATGCAGGAAGTGACATAAACCTAATATATGCTAGAACCCTGAAGGCAATGTGTATTTCGCTGACAAGCCTGAAGCCAACAGATTGTTCTTTCCATGGAATAGTACCAGGTGCCGCAAATTACCCTCTGGGGAAAATAGAACTCGACGTCTGTTTCGGCAGTAGCAGCAACTATCACAGGGAGAAGTTGGAATTTGAAGTTATGGACTGGCCCTCACAGTACCACACAATTCTAGGGCGCCCAGCATTTGCAAAGTTCATGGCAGTACCTCACTACGCGTATCTAACGCTAAAAATTCTAGGACCCAAAGGAACGATTACAGTACAAGGGAGCTTCGAAGTAGCCAACACTTGCGATAAAGAATTCAATAGAATGGCGCAAACTTTTGGCATGACATCAGAATATGAGAGGCTGAAAGGAGAAACCGATCATAATGTGCTACCCGACGTTGGACGATCCCTGCCAGATCAGGCTTTCGACACAACTCAGGACTCGAAGAAAATCCAGGTCCACCCTATGGACCCGAACAAGACAACATCGATTGCGGTAAACCTGGATCCCGCATAGGAAAGCGCGCTCATCGAGTTCCTCCGTGAGCGCTGGGAAATCTTCGCCTGGTGTCCTTCAGACATGCCAGGGGTTCCCAGGGAACTCGTCGAGCACACATTAAATGTAGATCCTAAAGCAAAGCCAGTCAAGCAACCATTGCGACGATTTGATGAACCCAAAAGGAAGGCGATAGCATCAGAATTGCACAGACTAGAAAACGCTGGATTTATCAGAGAAATAAAAACTTCGAGTTGGGTATCCAATCCAGTCATCGTACCCAAGAAAAACACAGACATACAAAGAGTGTGTGTCAATTACACATCTCTCAATAAGCACTGTCCAAAGGATACCTTCCCTCTACCCCGCATTGATCAGATAATTGATTCAACAGCAGGATGTGCAAGGCTTTCCTTTCTGGACACATATTCTGGTTACAACCAGATCAAGTTGAAAAAAGAAGACGAAGAGAAGACAACTTTCATTACACCATATGGGGTGTTTTGCTATCAAGTAATGCCTTTCGGCCTAAAAAATGCAGGAGCAACTTATCAACGGATGATGCAAAACTGCCTCGGGAGCCAAATAGGACGCAACATCCAAGTCTATATTGATGATGTAGTCATTAGCACAAGAAAGGAGGAATCCCTAATCAGCGACTTGGCAGAAACCTTCGACAACCTAAGCAGGTACAAGCTTAAGCTTAACCCGACAAAGTATTCCTTCGGCGTATCGACAGGACAACTTTTAGGGTTCCTGGTGTCAGCACGAGGAATAGAGGCGAACCCAGAGAAGATCCAAGCAATTTTAACAATGGGGAAACCCACGAAACTACACGATGTACAGAAACTCGTAGGACGCGTTGCGGCACTAAGTCGTTTCATTGCTCGATTGGGAGAGAAGGCACTCCCTTTCTATGCACTTATGAAGAAGTCAGATGATAAATTTGAATGTACAGAAGAAGCAGATGCAGCTTTTGCGCAGCTGAAAAAAGTGTTTTCCACGCCACTAGTGCTGGTCGCACCAAAAGAAAAAGAGCCACTACTACTCTACATCGCCGCAACCCATCAGGTGGTGAGTACAGTATTAGTAGTCGAAAGAAGTGAAGAAGAAAAAGCCCACGGCGTCCAGAGGCCGATATATTTCATCAGTGAAGTACTTTCTCCGATAAAACAGAGGTATCCGCACTATCAAAAACTTGCATATAGTGTCTTTACAACAGCACGAAAGTTGCGACAGTACTTTGCGGTGCACCCAATCATAGTGGTCAATGAGGCACCACTATCGAACATATTGAACAATCCTTCAGCAACATGACGTGTCTCTTTATGGGGAATCGAATTATCTCCCATGGACATCACGTATGAAAAAAGAAAGGCGATCAAGTCACAAATCTTGCCAGATTTCACAGCAGAGTGGTTGGAGTTGCAGAGCACGGGACCGCCAGATTTGTCGAGTGTCTGGACAATGTACTTCGACGGTTCTAAAAGAATCCAAGGCGCGGGCGCAGGAGTAGTCTTGATATCAGCACACGGTGACAAACTGAAGTATGTTTTAAGGATGAGTTTTCCGCAGGCCTCTAACAATGAAGCAGAATACGAGGCTTTACTGCATGGAATGAAGATGGCCAAGCCGTGTGGAGCAACTCGTCTAAAAATATTCGGAGATTCAAACCTCGTCGTCCAACAAGTTATGAACAGATGTGACACAATCAATGACAACATGATGGCCTACAAGAACTTGTATCACTACCTTGAAGGAACATTTGATGGATGCGAAGTCTCGCACATCAGCAGAAACAACAACGAAGAAGCCGACAATCTGGCAAATATCGGGTCACAGTGCCTGCCCGTGCCATCTAGAGTCTTCTGGGAAGAAATAGTAGAAAGATCGATAAAAAGCGTCAAAAGTTCGACTACTGGAGTGGGCTCGGGGGCTGATGCGAAAAGTGACGAGAGTGCACCAGAACCCGAAGAAGTCATGATGATAGAAGAAGCCTGGATGCAGCCATATCTCGCATACATGATAAATAAGAAGTTACCAGAAGATGCAGTGGAAGCCAAAAGAATAACTCGCCGATCGAAAGCATTTGTCGTGTTGCAGGGGACATTATACAAAAAGAGCATAACTGGCGTTTTGCAGCATTGCGTAACGCCTCAAGAAGGACAAGTAATATTAAAAGATATACACGCCGGAGTATGTGGCCATCATGCTAGCAGCAGGGCAATTGCGGCAAAAGCGTTTCGAGCAGGATTCTATTGGCTAACAGCCATTGAAGACGCGAAAGATATAGTTCGGAAGTGTGAAGCATGTCAAAGATTTGCGTCTCGACCACACGCGCCAGCAGCAGAGTTAAAGCCAATACCATTGTCCTGGCCCTTTGCACAATGGGGCCTCGATATGGTAGGGAAGTTGCACAAATCCTGGCCAGGAGGGCATGTTTACATGCTAGTGGCAGTCGACAAATTTACCAAGTGGGTGGAAGTGGCCCCGGTAACAACTCAAGATTCGACAGCAGCAATCAATTTCATTAAGTCAATAGTGTTTCGCTTCGGTGTACCATACAACATCATCATGGACAATGGGACAAACTTCACTTCAAAGGAATTCAAGAGTTACTGCGACGGTTTGCGAATCAAACTCAAGTTTGCATTCGTAGCACACCCGAAGACAAACGGGCAAGTCAAAAAATCCAATGGCCTAATATGCAACGGGATAAAAAAGAGGCTCTTAGCACCTCTCGAGAAAGCCAAGAGCGCTTGGGTAGATGAACTGCCCTCCGTTCTTTGGAGTTTAAGAACCACGCCTAACGCAGCTACTCAAGAAACTCCCTTCTTCCTGGTCCACGGCGCAGAAGCCGTGCTTCCAGTCGAGATTACACATGAAGCTCCAAGAGTGACGGCATACGACGAAGTAACCTCAACAGAAGCGTTGCAAAACGACATCGATGCACTGGATGAAGCAAGAGATAAAGCACTGGAAAGAGCCACGCAATATCAACAAAGCCTGCAAAACTACCACAGTAGTCGAGTTCGTCCGCGATCCTTTGTGGTGGGATATTTAGTCTTACGACTCAAGTAGGACAGCCATGGTAAGTTCGAGTCCCCTTGGGTGGGACCTTACATCGTCACAGAAGTAATACCAGGAGGAGCTTATCGACTACAAGACAAGAAAACGGGAGAAGACGAAAGCAACCCGTGGAATGCGGAGCAGCTACGGCGTTTTTACACATAGAAGAAACCTAGTAACTTCGAGTTGACCCTCTGAACCCAGAACACGAGGCCACAGGTCGGGTTCCTTGGGTTAACTTGACAAATTGTATAAATATTCTACTTTTCCACTTGGGGGCTTCAATCCTCGGGTCATACGAAAGAAAGTTCAATACAATATGGAGATCTTTAAGACATACTACTAGGTTGTGCAACAACCCGATATTCTTCAAGCAATATAATTGGTTCAACAGAACCCGATAATATATAAAGCATACCTCGGAACAACGAGTTGTTCCCATGGTCTATTAAATAAAAGCATCAAACCAAATACGATTATTACAGATAGCACGGCAACAAGGCAAACTCGCAAAGGAGATTACATAAGAAGATTCTAGTGGAAGTGTACTTTAGCCTCGTACTCCTTCTGGCATTGAGTACCGTCAAAGATCTTCATGTCAAACTTGGACGTGCCAACATGAAAGTCGAAGGTCATGAAGAAACCTCGCTGGATGTCGTGATCATCCACAAACTGTGACCAGCCGTCCTTGAAGTAACCAACCGTCCTTGAAGTATTGTTCGCCAGCACCGTCATACCAGACTTCCACCTCATAGGGAGTTCCTCCCCCAGAATGTTCACAAAGAATTGCTTCACGCAACTCACGCCCATCCATGAATTTAGCGGCAGCCGTTGAATTTCACGGCACTGCGCGCCGGCAATACAGAAAAATGAGTATATCCTTGGCTGAGGAGGAGAAGTGTTACCAGGAGGTGCGCTTGGGCCTGGGATAGCGCGAGGCACCTTTGGTTTATTCTTACTCCCGGCCGGACGGCCGGGACGCTGCTTCATTAGAGCGGACGAGGAAGATCCTATAGCAGCTGGTGCTGTCTTATTCTTGCTGCCACGAGGGCGGCTGCGACCCCGTGGCGCCGTCGGGGAGCCGAGGTTCAGACGGGACCCATCTGCATCAGCCATGGAGACAAGTTGGCAGAAAAGAAACCCTAGATGAAGAAGAAGATGATGCGGTGGAGGAGGAATCTGTTTAGGGTTTTTACCCTTGCCAAGTGTGCTTTATTTATAAGCACATAGTAACGGGCCTCCATGAAAACAAGGCCCATAAAATATTTACAAAGGAGTTAAATTCTGCACATAGCAGACGATGATAAAAAGAATATCAAAGAAAAAGGAAAAGGAAACCTCGCCTTGGGCTCGGGGGCTTATGACTTCAAGGGAAAAAGGAAAAGTAATGAGTGTACTAAGAAGAATTCATATCCTTTGAGCCTATACCCGGGAAAAATTTCTCGGCTATAGCCTCGGGGGCTACTCCTATCGGGAGCGCTGAGCGCGCACCCGATAGAAAAATAGAGATGCAGCAATGAAGATGAAGAAGCTATGGTTGAAGGAATTAGTGGATACGGTATAAGTCGCCATCATTTCAACAAACAATGAAACTTCGACTACATAGTCGACGAAATACATAGCGATTACTCCCATCGGGAGCTACTCATGAGAAGTTAATATAAATTCAAAAGATTTTGGATATTGCATCAGTCAAATAAAGACTGCGACATATGATTCTCGAGTTGCATTATCGCAACGAAACTCGAATGCCGTGATTTATCATGAAGGTAAGACCCCGGGATCCATCCTGTGTGGCCTAGTATACGCACATGGATGCGCTCTGCTGGTATGTATCTGTGTCTACGACGCGAAGAAAATCCTGGTGGACACACTGGGTACCCTAAGAACTACTGGGATTCATTCTTTGTAAGTCCTAAATGCGGCAAAAGAGTGGGTTTGACCGGTCTCCCGAATTCAAGTCCAAGGGGATTGAATTTGAAGTAGGTGGCAAGTATTTGTTCCGGCAGTTAACTGACCTCTTGATCCGTCAGAGTTGTAAGGCTTGTTCATCAAAACCCCTTGCGAGATATTATCATGAAAGTAAGTCAAAATACCAAGTCAAAGATTTGAAGATGTGAAGAAGTCGAAAGAATTGATCAAGTCGAAGATTTAAAGATAAGAGATTCAACCCGAATCTGCAATTCTCGTAGAATCTCACGGGCTACTAACAAGGGTATAGCTAATAGAGCCCACTAGTTGAGTACCCCTGGGGCCCGTTAAGCTAGGCCCAATTGTAATAATAGTCGAGATACGAGTTCTTACCGTATGTCGATATTGTAATCTGTATCGGATCCTACCCGATCCTTGAGACCTGGCCACCTATATATAGGGGCCAGGAGGGGATGGTGTAGGGCAGATTGAAAGCAAGCAAGGTTCAACACCCAAGTTTACTTTTGATATACACCTGTTTCGACTAACTTTACCTTCGAGTTCATCCGACGCCCTATCTCCCCAATCCTAAGTCCTTCATTTAGGACATTTATCGAGTTAACCCCTCGTCACCCTCCTTTGTTAAGCATGGAGGGCGATCAAATAAGGTATTAGTTAAAGAGTTACTCTTATTGGGAGGAAGACATGGGTAGCTCCATGATGTCTACACACGCTTCTGTTCTTGTAGACAGTGTTGGGCCTCCAAGTGCAGAGGTTTGTTGAGCAGCAGCAAGTTTCCCTTAAGTGGATCACCCAAGGTTTATCGAACTCAGGGAGGAAGAGGTCAAAGCTATCCCTCTCAAACAACCCTGCAATTACGATACAGAAAGTCTCTTGTGTCCCCAACACACCCAATACACTTGTCAGATGTATAGGTGCACTAGTTCGGCGAAGAGATAGTGAAATACAAGTAGTATGGATGATTATAAGTAGTAACTGCAATATGGAATAAAAATGGCAGCAAGCAAACAAGTAGCAAAACAGCAAGTAAACGGTGTGCAATGCTTGGAAACAAGGCCTAGGGATCATACTTTCACTAGTGGACACACTCCCAACAAATATAACATAATTGAACAAATAAACAACTTCTCTTCACTATGGTACTCTGAATCACTCTCCTATTGAATAACACTAATCATTGTGTAGTGGCTACAGAAGCACCCCTTAAAGTTCATCAAGTACTTGACAAACACCACTCATAGAGATATCCAAATCAAATCACAACTCAAGATAGATATTATTGCAACTTAGACCAAGTACTAACACGGTGCACACACTGTCAACATTACACCATGAAAGGAGGAATAGATTACTTCAATACTATCATAGTGATAATTATTCTCATAATCCATAAAAGATCACAATCGTAGCCTAGACCAAGTACCACCATGATGCACGCACTGTCACCGTTACACCATGGCAGGAGGAATAGATTACTTTCATAACACCACTAGAGTACACATAATATCTGAATAATAACATCTACTTGTTCAACATGATACAAAGCTCACGATCACATAAAGATCACATCATGGGAGAGAGAGGTGAACCACATAGCTACAGGTAGAGCCCTCAGCCCCGGGGATGAACTACTCCCTCCTCATCATAGGAGACAGCAAGGTTGATGGAGATGGCGGTGAGGTCGATGGAGACGGCGGAGACGGCGATGGAGACCGATGGAGATGGCTCCGGGGGCACTTCCCCGTCCCGGCAGGGTGTCGGAACAGAGACTTCTGTCCCCCGAAATTTGGCTTCGACGGCGGCGGCGCTGCGGAACTGTTCTGGAAATTTCGCCGACTCTCCTAGGGTTTTCCTTCCCGAGGCTTTATATAGGCGAAGGGGCGTCGTCAGGGGGCAGCCAGGGGCTCCTCACACCAGGGTAGCACGGCCAGGGCCTGGGCCGTGCCACCTATGTGTGAGGGCGGCCTCTGGCCCCCTCTGGCTCTCTTTCGGTCTTCGGGAAGCTTCCGGGGAAAATAAGACTTCTGGCTTTTGTTTCGTCCAATTCCGAGAATATTTCCTGTGTAGCTTTTCTAAAACACAAAAACAGCAGAAAACAGGGAACTGGCACTGTGGCATCTTGTCAATAGGTTAGTTCCGGAAATCACATAAAAACGCCACGAAGTGTAACGAAACATCGGGTAAATGGTGTAAAAACAAGCATGGAGCATCAAAAATTATGGAGTATGTTGGAGACGTATCAGCATCCCCAAGCTTAACTCCTGCTCGTCCTCGAGTAGGTAAGTGATAACAAAAGAAATAATTTTGAGGTGACATGTACCTACACAATCTTGATCATATAAGCAAGCATCATGAGCTGGGATCATAAGAACTTAAAACATGGGCATGAAAGATATAATCTTGACAATAAGAACTTAGCAACAATGTTATAACATGAAAATGAACACAATCAAAAGATCATGAAAATGAAACAATGAAAGTCAAACGTGTGTTCAAATCATAAGGAAAAACATACAAATGGTTTTTAGCTTGTCCTTCATGGAGAGCAAAACATAAATGCATAGGACACCTTCAAGTTTAAGAGGGTGACTAGATACAAGTAATTTAAGAACAAGTGAAACCATAGTCATGAATCAATCAATGATAAACTTTGGGACAATGCACATTATACTCAGAATGACAACTATGCTCTCTTAATGGTGCATAAAGATAGAAGGTGGTGACTCAACATAAAAGTAAAAGAAAGGCCCTTCGCAGAGGGAAGCAGTTATTAAACATGTGCTAGAGCTTTTCATTTGTAAAACAGAGAGATAAAAATTGGTTTTGAGAGGTGGTTGTCTTTGTCAACGACTGGCAATGGGGTTCTTACTATCTTCCATACAAAAATGAAGCAAGTTTTTTAGAGAGAGATTGGCACTTTTGTGCTCTTTTATAAAGCTTGGCACTCCTCCCCAGCTTTTTTCCTTTCACAAACCATGGCTAACCGATTCATCGGGTGCCCACCAACATTCACATACCATGGAGGAGTGCCTTTTTTCTTTCTTTTTTTCTTTTTTTTTTCTTTTTGGAATAAGCAATATGGAAGATAGCAAATCCGACCACTACGTTCCCATGAGCTGAAAACAGTGTCACAAAACGAGAAGTGTTTTGAAGGTTTTTGAAAGGTAGCACATGAAAATTTACTTTGGAATGGCTTACAAATACCATGCATAGGAATTTATAGTGGACACAATGGCGAACTTGGTTTTTGGGAGTTGGATGCACGAGTAGAGCTCATACTCAGTACAAAATGAGGGCTAGCAAAAGACTGGGAGCGACCAACTAAGAGAGCAATAACGGCCATAATCATGCAAAGTGACAAAGCAACATTAAAAGAAGCATAAGATGGCATCAAAAGTCAAAAACTAAATGATCATAGAGGCTATTGGCAACTTTGTAAGAGTCTAACATGTGTGAGCATGCGCCAAGTCAACCCAAATAAAGCATCAAGGAGAAAACCAAAATAATGCTTCCAAATAATTAAAACAACGCATGATTTTTTCAAAGGCTCATTAAGCAATCTCAGTTATTTGAGACAAGTCATGCTACAGCAAAACCACTAAGCATACTATCAAAAAGACATCAAGCACGACATGCAAAAGCCTAAGCCGCAGTCTACACAAGCTCCTTCTTGTACCACTTTTTTGCATAAAGCTTTTTCTCTTTTCCAACACCATTCAAACTTTTTATAACCAACTCTTTTGATGAAAACCAATATAGAACAGAGGCAAAAATACACCTTGATGAAAAGATATGACAAGATCTGAACGCAAATCAAGGCGAAAACGAAAACCAAAAGCAGTAGCAGAAAAAGAAGAACACTCGGTTTTTGATAAGAATGAAAACTAGAGCGTTCTTGGCAAATGAAAAGCGAGTTCATCTCCTCCAAAAGAAACATGATGTGATCTAACCATTTATTGCAGCAAACAAAACAAAAGAAAACTGAAAACTAAAACAACTGACGCTCCAAGAAAAACGCATAGTGCATGAAGCAATAAAATATAGTGTCTTGAAAGGTGACCTGATTTTTGCCGATGAAGAAGGGGGTGCCTCGGGGGCATCCCCATGCTTTGACGCTTGTACTTGTTGGATATTTCTTGGGGTGACATGGGCATCCCCAAGCTTGAGCTTTTGTCCATTCTTCAACTCATCTCATCACTCTCCAATCCCTACACTTGAAAACTTCCTTCATACAAAACTAAACACAATTCTATTAGCAACATTAGTGTAAGCATAGTAATGAATCAACCCTTTTTGCTACAGGTTTCAACCTAAAACCACCACATATTAAGCATATACTACTGTAGCAACTTCCCCAAAAGTTCCGTGATCAAAAGAACTCAAAAGAAAGCGATAAAGCGGCAAACACAAATATTGGCAGAAATCTGTCAAAACTGAACAGCTGACAAAGGTCGAATTTTTGAGGGGTTTTATGTTGCTCAAATAAAAAAGTGTTCAACTAATGAAAGTTTGGATATAACCTGGGACATATGCACAAGAAATCGCAGGTCCAAAAGATATACAGAGAATTTATACGAATTTTTACGGTGCAGCACCGAAAACAGTTTCAGGACAGCAACATCCCCAAATCTTACCTCACTCAAATTAGAGACTTCTCTTGGCACAACAATGAAATAAAAAGGATAAGGAGCGGTTATTACAGTAGTAATAACTTCCAAGACTCAAATAAAAGAAAAAGTACTGAAAATAAAATAATGGGTTATCTCCCAAGAGTGCTTTTCTTTAACGCCTTTGAGCTAGGCGTAGTAATTTGCAAAGATGCTCATGTGGGCGCCATATAAGAGCTTGAGGCAAAGGCGCCATATAGGAACTTAAAGAATAGAGAGCATCAAAAAGCAAATGTGAAAGATATTTATATCTGAACCACTTCCTATGCATAGGAATCTTGTAAGAAAATAAATCAACGAGGCACATAGTAGCAAGCATGGATAGATAAAACAAGTGCCACTTCAAGATTTGCAACATAAAGAGGGGAAACTTAATATTGTTGAGATCCATCAAACCATGTTTCCCACTCTCATAATAACTTTCAGTAGCATCATGAATAGAACTAACAATATAACTATCACATAAAACATCCCTATCATGAGCCACATGCATAAAAGAATTAATACTCACCACAGGAACAATAGTAGTAGGAGCAGATTCAGCAGAATAATTATTCTCATCACCATAATCATCAAAAATAGGAGGCATATTGTAATCATAACTAATTTTATCCTCAATAGTAGGTGAACTGAAAATATTATACTCATCATCACAAGCTAGAGAACTACTATGTCGCAAAGCATATTCTTCAAACATATCATCATAAGAAGGAACATCACATAGGGGAGATAAAATATCATCAGAGCAAATTTTCTCCACTAAAGCTGGGGAACTAAAAATATCATGCTTAACAAAACCTGCTTCCCCAAGCTTAGACTTTTCTATAGCATTAGTAATAACAGTGTTCAAAGCATTCATACTAACAACACTATTAGCATGCAAATTAAGCTCCAAAGAATTTTCAATTTTCTCTTCAAACACTTCATATCTAAACTCAGGAAAAAGACTACAGAACTCTTTGTTTTCCATTAAGCCTAACTAGTGAAAATAAAAACAAGAAACAAAAAGATGTAATTGTAGAATCTAAAGGAAATAACTCCGACCACTCACACAGGAGGATGCGAGTACCTTTTACCTTACCTCCCCGGCAACGGCGCCAGAAAAGAGCTTGATGTCTACACACGCTTCTGTTCTTGTAGACAGTGTTGGGCCTCCAAGTGCAGAGGTTTGTAGAGCAGCAGCAAGTTTCCCTTAAGTGGATCACCCAAGGTTTATCGAACTCAGGGAGGAAGAGGTCAAAGCTATCCCTCTCAAACAACCCTGCAATTACGATACAGAAAGTCTCTTGTGTCCCCAACACACCCAATACACTTGTCAGATGTATAGGTGCACTAGTTCGGCGAAGAGATAGTGAAATACAAGTAGTATGGATGATTATAAGTAGTAAATGCAATATGGAATAAAAATGGCAGCAAGCAAACAAGTAACAAAACAGCAAGTAAACGGTGTGCAATGCTTGGAAACAAGGCATAGGGATCATACTTTCACTAGTGGACACACTCCCAACAAATATAACATAATTGAACAAATAAACAACTTCTCTTCACTATGGTACTCTGAATCACTCTCCTATTGAATAACACTAATCATTGCGTAGTGGCTACAGAAGCACCCCTTAAAGTTCATCAAGTACTTGACAAACACCACTCATAGAGATATCCAAATCAAATCACAACTCAAGATAGATATTATTGCAACTTAGACCAAGTACTAACACGGTGCACACACTGTCAACATTACACCATGAAAGGAGGAATAGATCACTTCAATACTATCATAGTGATAATTATTCTCATAATCCATAAAAGATCACAATCGTAGCGTAGACCAAGTACCACCATGATGCACGCACTGTCACAGTTACACCATGGCAGGAGGAATAGATTACTTTAATAACACCACTAGAGTACACATAATATCTGAATAATAACATCTACTTGTTCAACATGATACAAAGCTCACGATCACATAAAGAACACATCATGGGAGAGAGAGGTGAACCACATAGCTACCGGTAGAGCCCTCAGCCCTGGGGATGAACTACTCCCTCCTCATCATAGGAGACAGCAAGGTTGATGGAGATGGTGGTGAGGTCGATGGAGACGGCGGAGACGGCGATGGAGACCGATGGAGATGGCTCCAGGGGCACTTCCCCGTCCCGGCAGGGTGCCGGAACAGAGACTTCTGTCCCCCGAAATTTGGCTTCGATGGCGGCGGCTCTACGGAACTGTTCTGGAAATTTCGCCGACTCTCCTAGGGTTTTCCGTCCCGAGGCTTTATATAGGCGAAGGGGCGTCGTCAGGGGGCAGCCAGGGGCTCCTCACACCAGGGTGGCGCGGCCAGGGCCTGGGCCGCGCCACCTATGTGTGAGGGCGGCCTCTGGCCCCCCCGGCTCTCTTTCGGTCTTCGGGAAGCTTCCGGGGAAAATAAGACTTCTGGATTTTGTTTCGTCCAATTCTGAGAATATTTCCTGTGTAGCTTTTCTAAAACACAAAAATAGCAGAAAACCGGGAACTGACACTGTGGCATCTTGTCAATAGGTTAGTTCCGGAAATCACATAAAAACGCCACGAAGTGTAACGAAACATCCGGTAAATGGTGTAAAAACAAGCATGGAGCATCAAAAATTATGGATACGTTGGAGACGTATCACTCCATTCTTCCTCCTCTTGATCATCACTCTCCTCCTCTTTTTCATCCAATGAGCTTCCAGTTTCAGCAATTCCTTCTTCCATAGGCTCCTTCAAGGCATTAGTCTCTTCCGTTGGAGAGCATCTATTAAGATATTTAAGAATATAGCCATTTTCTTCCTTGTAATTATCAAAGCAAAATTTAAGTATATCATAAACCTCATATTTATAAAGTGCATCATCAGTATTTTCAAGCAAATAAGCAAGTTCGAATGCACCCTTCCAAGCAATAAATTCTTCAATTTGTTCCACATCATAAAAGTCATAATTTCCATTAATATAAGAAGATATGGTAACATCATCATTATACTCACATTGAAAAGGGAGGTGTTTATACCTCCTACAGCAACAAGATCTATCAAAGCAATAAGTAACATTATAAGTAGAGCACACGTTTCTAGCAATGATATACAATCTATTGATTTGTTCCCGTAAGTGTTTCCTTTTCTGTGACAAGCGGTGTTCCTCATAATAATTTTGCTGCTCTTCCGTGAACCCACCTTGCCAAAAAGAGTTAGTTTCAAAGAAACCAACCATTGATAGAAAGCATGATAAAGCAAGACAATAACAAACCAACAAAAATAACAACTATAGTAGGAACTAATTTTTTTGTATTTTCGATAAAACAATGCAAGCAAAAATAAAGTAAAAGCAAAACTAAAACAAAGTAAAGGATGTGCGTGCGAAATCCCCTTGCAGAAGTCTTCTTTTTCCCCGGCAACGGCGCCCGAAAAACTTGTTGATGGCGCGGTGATGATGATGCCAGAAAGCTTGATTGCATTTGTTGATGAAGTAAAATAACCGGCCAGTTGGAAACCCCAGGAGAAGGTTTGATGAATATAGCAGCAAGTTTTCCCTCAGTTATGAAACCAAGGTTATCAATCCAGTAGGAAAAAAATAATACTCCAGAAGGTGATGCTTGCTAGCTTCGCGACAGCTCCGGACAATTTATAGGGCGCCTCGTCCAAGCTTTGCTTTGCCAGCTGCAACGTGGAACCTGCACACAACACAACCAAATAATTTGTTCCCATCTTACGATGAGGTTGTCAATCTCACCGGTTTGCTTGAAACAAAGGGTATGAGCGTATCGAGTGAAAAGCAATAGTAATATGCGAGTAAAGTAAATAGTGCGAGTAAAGTAAACAGATGATAGCAATATAATAGAAATAGGACCGGGGTCTACAGTTCACTAGTGGTGTCTCTCCATATGATAAAATAACACATGCTGGGTAAACAAATTACAGTTGGGCAATTGATAGAATAAAGACAACGTGCATATGTCGAGAGGATCACTATGAGATTTACTCTGGGCATTACAACAAGATACATAGACCGTCATCCAACTGCATCTATGACTAATAATCCACTTGTGGCGAATCAATCCAAGAACTCCACAAGTATTAAGTTTCGAACAACAGCTTACTGTATTAAGCAAAGTCTGTAATGTAAACAAAGCATATGCCCTTGAGCATATGAATGTTGTTTTCTCCCTAGTGGCAACAACACATCTACAACCTTAGAGGTTTCTGTCACTCCCCCAAAATAAATAGAGGCATGAACCCAACTATCGAGCATAAATACCCCCTCTTGGATTAACTAGCAACTACTCGGCCAAGATAGCTACTAACAACGGAGAGCATGCAAGATCATAAACAACATAGAGATAACATAAGATAATATTCAGCACATCAACTCAATCATAACACCAATATTCATCGGATCCCAACAAACACAACATGTAGAATTACATAACGGTAGTCTCGATCATGTAAAGCAGCTCACGAGATCTAAACATGAAGCACATGGTGGAGAAGATAACCAACTAGCTACTGCTATGGACCCATAGTCCAATGTAGACTACTCACTCATCGCGCCGGAGGCAAGCATGGTGATGAAGAAGACCTCCGGTGGCGATTCCCCTCTCCGGTAGGGTGCCGAGAAGAGCTTCTGGACCCTCCCGATCTCGGGTCGACGGCGGCGGTGGATCGCGATGTATTCTTGAAAAGTGATCGGGTATTTAGGTTTTTCTCGTCGGGGGGTCTTTATAGGCGAAGGGGCGGCGTCAGAAGTGGACCAGGTGGCCCTCACCATAGGTGGGCGCGGGCCAGGGGTAGGCCGCGCCCCCTGGTAGTGTGGCTGCCATGTGGCCCTTCTCCGTCTCCTCTTCGGTTCTCTGGAAGCTTCGGTAAATTTCCGGATGTTTGGCTTTTGTTTCATCCAATTCCGAGAATATTTCCTGTGTAACTTTTCTGAAACACAAAAACAGCAGAAAACAGGGAACTGGCACTGTGGCATCTCGTTAATAGGTTAGTTCCGGAAAATGCATAAAAATGCCATGAAGTGTAACGAAACACTAAGCAAATGGTGTAAAAACAAGCATGGAGCATCAAAAATTATAGATACGTTTGAGACGTATCACCTCACCCTGAGCAACCCTCTTCTTCGCACCCACATGCCCCCTCGACCCCTATTGGCTGAGGCCCCATCAGAACCCCTTGGGCCAGAGGATGAACCACCCATGGTTGTCGCATTGTTGCCTGAGCATGAACCAGCAGGCCCTTTAGAACCTTCTTCCGTGACCAAGCATTTTACAGTATATGGTAGATCACCATTCTCATCCCTCTCAGCTGGCGTTGGACAAACCAACATAGAATGTCCTAACAGACCACAGGAAATGCAGTAATATGGCAGCCGCTCATACTGGATATCATACGTTGTCGTCATCTGTAGCCGGCTTGACGTAATAGTGACACAGCGTAGGAGAGGCTCATTGACATTTACCTCAACCCTAATCCGCATGTACGGGCCCCAACATATGCCCTTCTCATCAGCCTCGATCTTCCTCACCAGACCAATAGGTTTAGCCATTTCAAAACCCCTGTCAGATCTCATCAATCTCGTTGGAAGCTTTGGTATCCACGCCCAAAGGGCCAACCGATCAAACACCACATCCACAGGAGACACATCTGCGTCAAAAATCTTGAGTAAAACAGCATGCTTACCCACTTTCCATGGAGAACCATCCATAACCCGATCGCGATCTGCACGAGATCCGAACTCCACGACGAACAAGTTGTCCCCCGCAGGATTGAAGGTCAACCCACGTGGATTCCCCATGGTGGCGCGGTGATGATGACGCTAGAAAGCTTGATTGCGTTTGTTGATGAAGTAAAATAACCGGCCAGTTGGAAACCCCAAGAGAAGGTTTGATGAATATAGCAGCAAGTTTTCCCTCAGTTATGAAACCAAGGTAGTCAATCCAGTAGGAAAAAGACAATACTCCAGAAGGTGATGCCTGCTAGCTTAGTGACACTCCAACAAGGGTGCCGTTAATGATATCTTGTTAGCGTGTCTTCAACTAGTAGCAACATGGAACCTGCACACAACACAACCAAATACTTTGTTCCCAATTTACGATGAGGTTGTCAATCTCACCGGTTTGCTTGAAACAAAGGAATGAGCGTATCGAGTGGAAAGCAATAGTAGTATGCGAGTAAAGTAAACAGTGCGAGTAAAGTAAACAAGTGATAGCAATATAAAGGAAATAGGACCGGGGTCCACAGTTCACTAGTGGTGTCTCTCCATAAGATAAAATAACACATGCTGAGTAAACAAATTACAGTTGGGCAATTGATAGAATAAAGACAACGTGCATATGTCGAGAGGATCACTATGAGATTTACTCTGGGCATTACAACAAGATAGATAGACCGTCATCCAACTGCATCTATGACTAATAATCCACTTGTGGCGAATCAATCCGAGAACTCCACAAGTATTAAGTTGTGAACAACAGATTACTGCATTAAGCAAAGTCTGTAATGTAAACAAAGCATATGCCCTTGAGCATATGAATGTTGTTTTCTCCCTAGTGGCAACAGCACATCTACAACCTTAGAGGTTTCTGTCACTCCCCCAGATTAAATAGAGGCATGAACCCAACTATCGAGCATAAATACCCCCTCTTGGATTAACTAGCAACTACTCGGCCAAGATAGCTACTAACAACGGAGAGCATGCAAGATCATAAACAACATAGAGATAACATAAGATAATATTCAGCACATCAACTCAATCATAACACCAATATTCATCGGATCCCAACAAACACAACATGTAGAATTACATAACGGTAGTCTCGATCATGTAAAGCAGCTCACGAGATCTAAACATGAAGCACATGGTGGAGAAGACAACCAACTAGCTACTGCTATGGACCCATAGTCCAAGGTAGACTACTCACTCATCGCGCCGGAGGCAAGCATGGTGATGAAGAAGACCTCCGGTGGCGATTCCCCTCTCCGGCAGGGTGCCGAGAAGAGCTTCTGGACCCTCCCGATCTCGGGTCAACGGCGGCGGTGGATCGCGATGTATTCTGGAAAAGTGATCGGGTATTTAGGTTTTTCTCGTCGGGGGGTCTTTATAGGCGAAGGGGCGGCGTCAGAAGTGGACCAGGTGGCCCTCACCATAGGTGGGCGCGGGCCAGGGGCAGGCCGCGCCCCCTGGTAGTGTTGCTGCCCTGTGGCCCTTCTCCGTCTCCTCTTCGGTTCTCTGGAAGCTTCGGTAAATTTCCGGATGTTTGGCTTTTGTTTCATCGAATTCCGAGAATATTTCCTGTGTAACTTTTCTGAAACACAAAAATAGCAGAAAACAGGGAACTGGCACTGTGGCATCTCGTTAATAGGTTAGTTCCGGAAAATGCATAAAAATGCCATGAAGTGTAATGAAACGCTAAGCAAATGGTGTAAAAACAAGCATGGAGCATCAAAAATTATAGATACGTTTGAGACGTATCACCTCACCCTGAGCAACCCTCTTCTTCGCACCCACATGCCCCCTCGACCCCTATTGGCTGAGGCCCCATCAGAACCCCTTGGGCCAGAGGATGAACCACCCATGGTTGTCGCATTGTTGCCTGAGCATGAACCAGCAGGCCCTTTAGAACCTTCTTCCGTGACCAAGCATTTTACAGTATATGGTAGATCACCATTCTCATCCCTCTCAGCTGGCGTTGGACAAACCAACATAGAATGTCCTAACAGACCACAAGAAATGCAGTAATACGGCAGCCGCTCATACTGGATATCATACGTTGTCGTCATCTGTAGCCGGCTTGACGTAATAGTGACACAGCGTAGGAGAGGCTCATTGACATTTACCTCAACCCTAATCCGCATGTACGGGCCCCAACATATGCCCTTCTCATCAGCCTCGATCTTCCTCACCAGACCAATAGGTTTAGCCATTTCAAAACCCCTGTCAGATCTCATCAATCTCGTTGGAAGCTTTGGTATCCACGCCCAAAGGGCCAACCGATCAAACACCACATCCACAGGAGACACATCTGCGTCAAAAATCTTGAGTAAAACAGCATGCTTACCCACTTTCCATGGAGAACCATCCATAACCCGATCGCGATCTGCACGAGATCCGAACTCCACGACGAACAAGTTGTCCCCCGCAGGATTGAAGGTCAACCCATGTGGATTTCCCCATGGTGGCGCGGTGATGATGATGCTAGAAAGCTTGATTGCTTTTGTTGATGAAGTAAAATAACCGGCCAGTTGGAAACCCCAAGAGAAGGTTTGATGAATATAGCAGCAAGTTTTCCCTCAGTTATGAAACCAAGGTAGTCAATCCAGTAGGAAAAACACAATACTCCAGAAGGTGATGCCTGCTAGCCTAGTGACGAGGGTATGACCCCTCGGTCCTCGATATTTGCCTACCTGGTTCCTGCCAAGGAAGAAGCCCGCTCGACGGATACACGAAGCCCGCAAAGCCCAGCACTTCGACTTGGAGTAGAAGGCAAGAAATATTTGTAAACCCTAACTGGCTGCATCTATAAAGCCACCAAGGGCGCCCCCCTAGACGACCGGATTCGCATAGCCTACAACTCAATCTCGCATAAGCTAGCCACGCCATCTCCTTCCACCTCCGCCAGATTGCATCTGCGTGCCATTGTAACAGCTCCACATATACCAGCAATACAAGATCAGACAAGAAGGATATAGGTCTTTACCCTCCGGGGGGCCGAACCTGGGTAAATTCGTGTGCACCCTCTGTTTCTGTCTGAAGCCGTCGAATCCGCCAAGCGCCCCAATACGCTCCCTAGATCGAAAGCCCTTAAACATGGGCATTGCCGGGTTAGAACCTCGTCACCTAGTGACACTCCAACAAGGGCGCCGTTAACGATATCTTGTTAGCGCGTCTTCAACTAGTAGCAACATGGAACCTGCACACAACACAACCAAATACTTTGTTCCCAACTTACGATGAGGTTGTCAATCTCACCGGTTTGCTTGAAACAAAGGAATGAGCGTATCGAGTGGAAAGCAATAGTAGTATGCGAGTAAAGTAAACAGTGCGAGTAAAGTAAATAGGTGATAGCAATATAAAGGAAATAGGACCGGGGTCCACAGTTCACTAGTGGTGTCTCTCCATGAGATAAAATAACACATGCTGAGTAAACAAATTACAGTTGGGCAATTGATAGAATAAAGACAACGTGCATATGTCGAGAGGATCACTATGAGATTTACTCTGGGCATTACAACAAGATACATAGACCGTCATCCAACTGCGTCTATGACTAATAATCCACTTGTGGCGAATCAATCCGAGAACTCCACAAGTATTAAGTTGCGAACAATAGATAACTGCATTAAGCAAAGTGTGTAATGTAAACAAAGCATATGCCCTTGAGCATATGAATGTTGTTTTCTCCCTAGTGGCAACAACACATCTACAACCTTAGAGGTTTCTGTCACTCCCCCAGATTAAATAGAGGCATGAACGCAACTATCGAGCATAAATACCCCCTCTTGGAGTCACTAGCAACTACTCGGCCAAGATAGCTACTAACAACGGAGAGCATGCAAGATCATAAACAACATAGAGATAACATAAGATAATATTCAGCACATCAACTCAATCATAACACCAATATTCATTGGATCCCAACAAACACAACATGTAGAATTACATAACGATGATCTCGATCATGTAAGGCAGCTCACGAGATCTAAACATGAAGCACATGGTGGTGCAGACAACCAACTAGCTACTGCTATGGACCCATAGTCCAAGGTAGACTACTCACTCATCATTCCGGAGGGAAGCATGGCGATGAAGAAGACCTCCGGTGGCGATTCCCCTCTCCGGCAGGGCGCCGGGAAGAGCTTCCGGACCCTCCCGATCTCGCGTCGACGGTGGTGACGGATCGCGATGTATTCTGGAAAAGTGATCGGGTGTTTAGGTTTTTTCCATCGGGGGGTCTTTATAGGCGAAGGGGCGGCGTCAGAAGTGGGCCAGGGTGGCCTCACCACCAGGGGGCGCGGGCCAGGGGCAGGCCGCGCCACCCTGTGGTGTGGCTGCCCTGTGGCCCCTCTCCGTCTCCTCTTCGGTTCTCTGGAAGCTTTGGTAAATTTCCGGATGTTCGGCTTTTGTTTCGTCCAATTCTGAGAATATTTCCTGTGTAACTTTTCTAGAAACACAAAAACAGCAGAAAACAGGGAACTGGTACTGTGGCATCTCGTTAATAGGTTAGTTCCGGAAAATGCATAAAAATGCCATGAAGTGTAACAAAACACTAAGCAAATGGTGTAAAAATAAGCATGGAGCATCAAAAATTATGGATACGTTAGAGACGTATCACCCCATGCCGGCTTCATCGCCGACTTGATCTTCTCGATATGCTGGACATTCGGGGAAAGAACCTTTCCGACAAAAGCCCGATCGGGATCAACCAATTCCAGGTCGTCAACATCATCGATGACCTCAGCCGCGGATTCCGCTGCCGTTAGGCGCAAATTCGCCATCATATGCTCCACCTGTTCCCCAGATCTTGAAGAACTGGCCGCACGGTCTACACCTTCGTTGCTCACTTTCTTGCCCTTCTCAGCATGCGATTGATCCAGATAGGGATCACCGTCGCCTTGATTCACGCCCACCTCCCCATGCACAGCCCCGATCGCACCCTCCACCCGATCCCCAGAAACCATCGCAAGTCACTCGACACACACAGCCAAGGGCAGGCAATTCTACCAGAGAACCCCTTTATCGCCCCGAACTAAGCGGATTGAGAACCGCAGGTGGAAGCAGGATCGGAGAGGGACAGATTACAGTGGGATGCCGGGGAAATCGAGAAAAAGATGACCTCAATCGCGATCTCAATGGAGTTCCGTAACCGTCGGTTCACGATCGCCAGAGCGCCGAGACCCTAGGTTGCCGAACAGTTAACTTGAGAGTTACTGTGTGAGCGGAAATATCCCGATGGGACCTTCCGAAGATGCACGGGAGGCGAGTTGCCCAATGTCAGCAATAGCTTTTGTACAACATGGCGTTTGATTATTTTTCTCCAGAGTACTAGAACATGTCACAAAGTTGTTCCACGTGCACATGGCCGCTAGCTACATCCCCTTACTGGGAACATCTAGTTCGAATTGTTTGACCACAGCAAGGACAAGCTCTGCAATCCTTCAAAAATTTATATTAGAGGTACGCATACTCGGTGTGTCTTATATTTCTAGCAATGAAATAAAAGAATAAGTAACATGAATCGTAAATTTCTATTCAAGGTAGAAGCACTTGACGTGTCCAATATATATACTTCTAGCTATGAAATAAACATAAATTGTTCACAAATTTCCTTCTCCACTAAAAAACTTTATCTCAAAAGTATTTCATTGCTCTTATTAAACCACATCTAATTTATGTAAAAAAATGTTTGATTGCCTTTCAATTCTTATATAACCTACGCACCACCAACAAACCGTGCCCACCAACACGGCGTAGGACGCGAGTCTAGCTACGTGTTAGGGTTAGGGCTCTGGCAACTCTCGGGCGATCGGGCGCCGCCAACCTTTCCAACACGGGAGCACCATGGGTATTCGTGGTAATCGAGGGTATGAGATCATCGGGGAGTCAGAATCGGCCACGTCTGGGAGTTCGGAGGAGATACGACCAAGTGATTCCATATTGGAGTCGTCAAGATCCGATCTGAAGGGATTAAAAGGGGTAAGTCAAACGGAAGCGAGGTTCAACCCACGCGCCGTCACCAACAATCCTCTTTTCGTCTACAATCCAGGTTTAGATCGCAAGTCTGCTCGTGTGCACCCGATGGCTTCTGCCGGCAATGGGGGTGAAAAAGGGGGTCCCGGTGAGGCACCCACCTGCCCGAAGTAGCTTGCGGGAGGCGCGGCTGCACCGAGCCGGTCAGGGTAGTAAGGCGATGATCGGAGTTGAGTTTGAGGAGAGCAGTAATTGGCATACTGAGAAGGGCGAAGGGTTGGAGGGATTGGATGGTCTCCTAGAGGGCGAGGTGGACATGGAGGAAGAAGACATCGTCGAGTTGGAGCCTGAAGAGGAAGCGCCTCCGCCCCCGGCGGCTGTGCAGAGATGGAACTTGATGTGTAGATACATCAGGCACAGAAGGCCGGACATTGAAGATATGACGGTTCACTTTAACAAAGTGTGGAGATTGCGTACTGGTGTCAATTTCGCACCACTGGGAAAGAATTGGTTCAGGGTCACTCTGTTCTCGGAGGGTGATTATGACTTTGTGGCACGTGGAGGACCATGGATTTACAGGGGATACCCACTTCTGGTTTGCAAGATCCAGGGAGAAGCTAGGCCATCGGAGACGAGTTTAAACGGGTTAATTGGATCTATGCCATTGCAATTTCCACAAGTTGAAGAAATGCCATTACAAAAACTCAAGTTGGATATATGTCATTGCAACTATCTCATACCTCTACATATGCCGTTTTGTTCAATACCAAGCCATACACTTCCCTTATACACCTAGTCACCTATACATACCTTTCTACACTGCCTTTTGACATTGAACACTCTGAACTAGATTACAAATTGTATATGTGCCTAGAATTGGTTTTAAAATGGCTCCAGTATTGGTGTGCTTGATTTTTTACAATTCTCTCATATTTATTTGGGCAGTTCATATTCTCGTCCAAAGTTGAACTCTGTAACTTATTTTGACATCCGTCGAACCTAAAAGCGCTGCCCAGATTTGCGCATAGGGATAGTATGGTTAGTATTGAAATACACATCGAAATACAAATTATATTTTGAACCGTTATTCTCTTAGATAAGAAAATGGCATATATAGAGGTATGGAAGAGTTGTAATGGCATATTTCCAACTTGAGTTTTTGTAATGGCATTTTTCCAAATCACGAAAGTTACAATGGCATAGATCCAATTAACCCATTTTAAATAGGGTTCCTCTTTGGGTGCATGTCTATGACGTCCCTTGGAATCGTCAGAAGAAAAATACAGCAAAGGTACTTTGGGAAATTTCTGGCAGACCTGGATGCAGAGGGCATGAGCCCATATGGTTTTCTGCGTATAAGGGTGGAGATACCGGTTGATCGTCGTTTGAGGCCGAGTATTACAACACAGGTCAAAGGGAAATCTGAAACTTACACCTACTTGCTTCGCTATGAGAGGGTTCCCTTTTTTTTTGCTTCTGGTGTGGCTGTATTGTCCATGATAAGACAGAGTGTGAGAAGCAGCGTATTGGCATTCCGTCCCTGGGCTACGACTCAAGGTTGCGATGTTCTCCTGTACGCAAATTTGAACGTCACCAAACATATGTTCCACCCCAGCACTATCCACACCCATAGGTCAGAAAGGAATTGAACTTTTCATCCAGTGGTGATAATTTTGCTACACTAGGTGTGCTAGAGGATCGGAGGTAGAATAGAAGGGTTGTTAGACATGCAGGAAATCATATACCAGAGCGGGTGTGCGGTGACCCTGCACACCACTGCATGTGTAGCGTACAAGTTATTGATGTGACACTCACGAAAGTCCCCTTCCGTAAATATCACATCCCTCAAAGTGGTACAGCAGAAACATTGCGGGTCCGCAACTTTATGTGTTCATAGATACCAACCAAAAATGTACAAAATTTTTAAGATCATCCTCGATCTATTGAGGAGTCTCATTTGAAAACCAGCTCAAACTGGCAAATCTAATTAGTAATGGTAGTATAAGGCATAGCACCATTACGAGCATAAGCAACTTATTTATGAACAGTCACTAAGCTTCACTAACTATCCTATAGTTCTACGCTTCAGTGTCCGGTTCCTCGTCGCTAGTACCGTAAACGACACCGTAGTCCACTCCTTCTACTCCTCCGGAAAGATCCGGCTCATTGTAGTATTTTTCCTCACTATTGTCAGGAACATCTTCACTGTTCTCACAATCTAAAGCAAGGTTTTCGAGGATAGATTGAGTACAGGCGTACTTAGCAAGTTCTATGGAAATGGTGTTTCATGCTAAATAAAACAACAGCTTGGAATAAAGGGAATTCCAAACATATGCAAGTTTTGGAAAACAGTTTTGTTACATGAATCCAAGTTTTATTTTCATAAAAACTATGTTCACCAGTCTTCGCGGGTTGTTAGAACTGTTGCATAGTTCCTTTCCACGCGGCGTTTGCAATTCCTTTCCCGAAATAGGGAGTAACATGTCACAATTCTATACACTCTGCAGAGGTGTGCTAGTTTGCCCACAAATGTCCTTGGCCCTAAAGCCAATATCATACTTCCTTCGATATGAGGCCAGTTACCAAGTATAGCCGAATCATGTCGAGCACAACCTTATTCTGTAGTCCACCCACTGCAATTAATCCGAACCTCGGTCCGAACCAATCACCCTCTCCGCTAGAAGACAATAACCGTTAATCTGTAGCACAGAGTACGGATGTTTACCACAGGCTACCACCCATTGATTTTCCCCGAAAGGAATCTCAATCCGGCTATGCCTCCGAGGATATACGAAACTCGGAACTAACTTCTGATTCGCTTTTCCCATACCAAGTTCTGTGGTTAGCGTGATTTACGGAACTTTGGAATGACCGATAACAGGTGTTATTAAGTCTTAGGTATTCCTGGTATAATGGAACCTCCACCGTACGAAACTCCGATCGTACATCTAATCCGTGGTTCCATCATCCACCAATTTTATTTGGAAGAAGTATTTTTATGCAAGTGGTATGAAGTACTACTCAATTGATACTTTTGAAAATAATCAACAGATATGAGCAAGAGTGAACTTGCAACTGCAAGATAATGCAGTTCGAAGGTTTTAGTTGACCCTGGACCTCGGGTTCTCAAGAATGACCATTGTCCGAATAGAAGACAATGTTTTAAAATCCAAATGATTTGAAAAGATTATTTGCAAACTAGTTTGGATAAACCCTTCCCGTGTTTTTGAGTGATTTGTTATTTGACTTTCTTGTGGATCATATGAATTTTCCTTTAGAATCTTCATATGAATTTCACTTTAGAATTTTCATATATTTGAAAAATTCTTTCGTTGTTCACAAGGTATATATTGCTTCGCTATAGAAAGACCCATTAAACTGAAGTACATCGTTGATTGAACAATCGGATAAGCTATGAGCCATCGGAAGGATCGCGGATAGCCAGGACTCTATGAAAAATCTTTCTATGCCGCAAAGACGGATATATTGTAAACTCAGAAGAAATCCCAATAAATTTTTCTTAAGTTGATTCATATACTATTTTGAATATTCTCAGATTCAAAATGGTATTCTTTAGTTTGAAATAATATTCTCCAAGAATTTGGAAAGTATTATTCTTGTTTTTGTTTTCTATTGGTACTTCATTAATATCCAAGTCATTTATCAAAGACATAATTGAAATTTTTATTTTCAAAACTTCACACAAGTAATAAAATACTATTCAAGAAATTTTCTTGTTGTTGAAAAGTATTTTGATGATTATTTGAATAAATATTTAAGTTTTTCATCTTATTTGTCAACAAAACAATGATTAGATATTGGTATCTCTAACAATTTCATCTATTGGCATATTTGAGTTAGTCATATTTTTAGTTTCCAAAAATATATTTTCATAATTTTTGGACTCCTATTTAAAAGTTACTATAGTTTTATAGTTAAGTCCCTAGTTTAAAAACAAATAACAATTTAACCCTCAGGTGGGGCCCACTAGTCAGACCCCTCGGTCAAACCGACCGAGTTGGTTTAGTTGAATGATGTTTCACAGGACCCATTGGGAAACCCCAAGAGGAAGGTATGATGAGCACAGCAGTAAGTTTCTCCTCAGTATGAAATCAAAGTTTAATCGACCAATAGGAGAAAGAAATCACTTCTGAAGGTTGATGCTAGCTGACTTTGGCAGGGCGCACTACCAGCGTCAGCAACAACGAGGAACCTGCACTACACAACCAAACTACTTTGCCCCAACTTACAGTAAGGTTGTCAATCTCAGTGGTTTTGCTGAAAACAAAGGATTAGATATATAGTGTGGAAAGAGGTGTTTGTTTGCAGTGAAATAAAATAGTACTTACGGAAAGTAAATAGTATTTGCAGTAGATGGTATTATCAATGTAAAAGTATGGACCAAGGTCCACAGTTCACTAGAGCTGTCTCTTCATAAACATAAATAACATGCTGGGTGAACAAATTACAGTTGGGCAATTAACAAATAGAGAATGCATAACAATGCATGTACATGACATGAAGATCACTATGAGATTCATTTGGGCATTAAAACATAATACATAGACTGTAATCCAACTGCATCTATGACTAATAATCCACCTTCAGGATATCATCCGAACAACCCTTGGGTATTAAGTTGCAAGCAACAGATTATTGCATTAAGCAAAGTGTGTAATGTAAGCAATACAGTTATTCTTGAACAAAAGATTTTTTTTCCCCCTAGTAGCAACAGCACATCTACAACCTTAGAAGTTATTGTCACTCTCCCAGATTACTAGAGGTATGAACCCACTATCGAGCATCAATACTCCCTCTTGGAGTCACTAGCATCTACTTGGCCAAAGCATCTACTAGCAACGGAGAGCATGCAAGATCACAAATAACATAGACATGATAGATCAATAATCAACTTGACATAGTACTCAATATTCATCGGATCCCAAGAAACACAACATGTAGCATTACAATAAGATGATCTTGATCATGATAGGCAGCTCACAAGATCTAATCATGGAGGCACAATTAGGAGAAGACAACCATCTAGCTACTGCTATGGACCCGTAGTCCAAAGATGAACTACTCACGCATCACTCCGGAGGTAGGCATGGCGATGAAGAAGGCCTCTGGTGATGATTCCCCTCTCCAGCAGGGTGCTGGGAAGACCTTCAGAACCCTCCCGCACTAGGGTTAGGGCCGGATCTGGGTCTATGCGACCTTGTGCAGGGGCCAGGGGCCCATATTAGGAGGGGGCCCATAATTTTGTATACCCTTCTACATAAATTTCTATGCATCTAAAAAACTGCAAGGCCTGACCAAGCATGTACCCTGCGGGCTACGTCGCTGACTCGACTCTTTCTGGACCTCGCAGCCGATCGTGATTGTTACCTCGCCGATCGCCCCTGCCTACAGCCTTAGGGCTCATATATATTAGACTTAGGGCCCATATACATGAAACTTAGGACCCATACCGCTAACTTGACAAGGGCCCCACCCAACATAGATCCGGCCCTGACTAGGGTCGACGACGGCGGCGGCTACAGAACTTTTCGTGGATGGAGGTTCGGGCCCTTAGGGTGTGAATTTATAGGCGAGGTTGGTGGGTGCCCGAGGGGCCCACACCATGGGGTGGCGCAGCCAGGGGGTAGGCCATGCCACCACCATGTGTGGCCGGCGACTCCGTCTTCGTGTCAGCAAAATAGGAACTTCGGCTTTTGTTTCGTCCAATTCCGAGAATATTTCCTCCAGTAAAAACCTAGAAAAGAAAAACAGCAGAACAAGAACTGACACTGTGGCATCTTGTTAATAGGTTAGTTCCAGAAAATGCATAAAAATGTCACGAAGCGTAAACAAAACATAAAGCAATTGGTGTAAAACAAGCATGGAGCATAAAAATTATAGATACGTTTGCAACGTATCATTGAACTGAACCAGTTACTCCTCCCACCTCTCTCACTTGCTCCTGCGATGCCCATGGCGACTGCATCGCCACCGCTTCTGCCGCCATGTCCTGGCTGTCTCCGGCCACCTCTGGCCTCGCCGTCGCCGCCAAAATGACCGCCTCCTTCCACTCTACCTTCTCACTAGAGGAATCGAGCTAGGGTGCTCGGTCGTGCCCTCGCGCATCCTCTCTAGATCCGCTAGGGTTTCGACCATGGTGCCGATGAGCTCTGGCCCTCCACGGCTTAGTTCATGTCCTACTACTCACCGTAGTGTCCTTGGTCACTGGTCGAGTGGCTCTGGTGAGCTGCTCCATGGTGACTGCTGCGTTTGATGGCGTGTGGTTAACGTGGGAGCAGACTGTCCTTGTGCGTAGTGAATAACTAGCCCGTTGGGAACCCCAAGAGGAAGGTATGATGAGTATAGCAGCTAGTTTTCCCTCAGTTAAGAAACCAAGGTTTAATATCGGTCAGGAGAGGAGAGACAATGATGACTGAAGGTGATGCTTGCTAGCTTGCAACAGCTCAGGACAATTTATATATGGCGCCTCGTCCAAGCTTTGCTTGCTAGCTGCAACGCGGAACCTGCACACAACACAACCAAGTACTTTGTTCCCAACTTGCGATGAGGTTGTCAATCTCACCGGTTTGCTTGAAACAAAGATTATGAGCGTATCGAGTGGAAAACAATATAGTATGCGAGTAAAGTAAACAGTGCGAGTAAAGTAAACAGGTGATAGCAATATGATGTAAATAGGACTGGGGTCCACAGTTCACTAGTGGTGTCTCTCCATAGATAAAATAACACATGCTGGGTAAACCAATTACAGTTGGGCAATTGATAGAATAAAGATAAACGTGATATGTCAAGAAGATCACTATGAGATTTACTCTGGGCATTACAACAAAATACATAGACCGCCATCCAACTGCATCTATGACTAATAATCCACTCCCGGGGATATCAATCCGAACACCCCAGTAGTATTAAGTTGCGAACAATAGATAATTGCATTAAGCAAAGTGTGTAATGTAAACAAAGCATATGCCCTTGAGCATATGAATGTTGTTTTCTCCCTAGTAGCAACAGCACATCTACAACCTTAGAGGTTTCTGTCACTCCCCCAGATTAAATAGAGGCATGAACCCACTATCGAGCATAAATACCCCCTCTTGGAGTCACTAGCAACTACTCGGCCAAGATAGCTACTAACAATGGAGAGCATGCAAGATCATAAACAACATAGAGATAACAAAAGATAATATTCAGTACAGCAACTTAATCATAAACACCAATATTCATCAGATCCCAACAAACCAAACATGTAGAATTACATAACGGTGATCTCAATCATGTAGGGCAGCTCATGAGATCTAAACATGAAGCACATGGTGGAGAAGACAACCATCTAGCTACTGCTATGGACCCATAGTCCAAGGTAGACTACTCACTCATCGCTCCGGAGGCAAGCATGGCGATGAAGAAGACCTCCGGTGGCGATTCCCCTCTCCGGCAGGGTGCCGGGAAGAGCTTCTGGACCCTCCCGATCTTCGGGTCGACGGCGGCGGCGGATCGCGATGTGTTCTGGAAATCTGATCGGGTACCTAGGTTTTTTCCGTCGGGGGGTCTTTATAGGCGAAGGGGCGATGTCAGAGGAGGAGCCAGGCGCCCTCACGCGGGGCCCGCGCGGCCAGGGGCCTGGCCGCGCCACCCCTGCAGGTGGGGCCCTGGTGGCCCCCCTCCTACTCTCCTTCGGATCTCTGGAAGCTTCCGGGTAAAATAAGACTTCGGGAACTTGTTTCGTCCAATTCCGAGAATATTTCCTGTGTATCACTTCTGAAACACAAAAACAGCAGAAAACAGGAAACTGGCACTGTGGCAACTCGTTAATAGGTTAGTTCCGGAAAATGCATAAAAGTGCCACTAAGTGTAACGAAACAATAGGCAAATGGTGTAAAAACAAGCATGGAGCATCAAAAATTATAGATACGTTGGAGACGTATCAAGCATCCCCAAGCTTAACTCCTGCTCGTCCTCGAGTAGGTAAGTGATAACAAAGAATAATTTTTGAGGTGACATGCACCTACACAATCTTGATCATATATGTAAGAATTTGTGAGCTGGGATCATAAGAACTTAAAACATGGGCATGAAGATATAATCATGACAATAAGAAACTTAGCAACCATGTTGTAAACATGCACATGAACACAAACAAAAGATCATGAAAATGAAACAATGAAAGTCAAACGTGTGTTCAAATCATAAGGAAAAACATACAAATGGTTTTCAGCTTGTCCTTCAAAGAGAGCAAAACATAAATGCATAGGACACCTTCAAGTTTAAGAGGGCGACTAGATACAAATAATTTAAGAACAACTGAAACCAACAATATGAATCAATCAATGAACTTTGGGACAATGCATATCACACTAAGAATGACAACTATGCTCTCTTAATGGTGCATAAAGAAAGAAGGTGGTGACTCAACATAAAAGTAGAAGAAAGGCCCTTCGCAGAGGGAAGCAGTGATTGCAAGTTTTATAACCTTCAAAAATTATGGTACTTACCGGCTTTGAGCTCTCATTGCCCCCATCATAAGCATCTTGAATGGTTAAAGTTAATGCGAGAACAATTATGATGCATATGCTTGACAAATCATAAGTTGAAAACCTCGTGCCCCGTGAATACGAGTACCCAAACCTCATGCTACTTTACTTAGAGTCCCAACCAAGGCTCTTGTCATTGTAAGTATATGCATATCATTGAGAACCGCCAATGGGGTACCTCCGTGCCCGATGACATGGAACAAGCCCACACCAAAATGACAGGACAAGCAGACAATGAACACCTCGACATCTCTTTTATTTGCCTTTTGTTTAGCTTTTTATTGTGAGATGCGTCATCGAATGTTCACCATGGGTATGCTGCAAATTTCCACCATGAATTATGCATGGCTTAGATTGGCGGCCCGGCGTTTCCCTAACACATATACAAACTCCATGATCCCCACAAGATTCCCAATTCATTTCACACCGCGGGCATCCATAAACAAAAGATCACGATATCAACTCAAATAAGAAGTGCAATGTTGAAAGCTTGCCCCATGACAGCATGGATGGGCTAGAATCCAACTTACAACTTGCAAGCATAACAACTCAACATAAGAGGCCACAATGTCAAATTTTTAAGAACAGGAAAAAGTAAAGTGTGCCTTCCGGTTCGTGAGAGCTTTACTGACCGAATTTCGCATAACACTGGTAAGAGTTTAATTTGAAGAGAAAATAAAAGCAAGTCAAATTTACTTGGAATAGCAAATTGCTAGTAGGTATGTATGGTGGACACTTTGGAAAACTTTGGCTTTTAGGAGTTGGATGCACGAGTAGAGCTCATACTCAGTACAAGGCGAGGGCTAGCAAAAGACTGGGAGCGACCAACTAAGAGAGCAATAATGGCCATAATCATGCAAAGCGACAAAGCGACATTAAAAGAAGCATAAGATGGCATCAAAAGTCAAAAACTAAATGATCATGAAGGCTATTGGCGACTTTGTAAGAGTCTAACATGTGTGAGCATGCGCCAAGTCAACCCAAATAAAGCATCAAGGAGAAAACCGAAATAATGCTTCCATACAATAAAAACAACGCATGATTTTTTCAAAGGCTCATTAAGCAATCTCAGTTATTTGAGACAAGTCATGCTACAGCAAAACCACTAAGCATACTATCAAAAAGACATCAAGCATGACATGAAAAATCCAAAGCCGCAGTCTACACAAGCTCCTTCTTGTACCACTATTTTGCACAAAGCTTTTTCTCTTTTCCAACACCATTTGAAATTTTTTTAGACACCTCTTTTGATGAAAACCAATAAAGATCAGAGGCAAAAATACACCTTGATGAAAAGATATGACAAGGACTGAACGCAAATCAAGGCGAAAACGAAAACCAAAAGCAGTAGCAGAAAAAGAAGAACGCTCGATTTTTAATAAGAGTGAAAACTAGAGCGTTCTTTGCAAATGAAAACGAGTACATCTCCTCCAAAGGAAATTTGTTGGGGTCCAACCATTTATTGCAGCAAACAAACAAACTAAACCAACTAAGAAAACTAAAACAACTAACGCTCCAAGAAAAACATATAGTGCATGAAGCAATAAAAATATAGTGTTTTGAAAGGTGACCTGATTTTTGCCGATGAAGAAGGGGTGCCTCGGGGGCATCCCCAAGCTTTGACGCTTGTACTTCTTGGATATTTCTTGGGGTGATGCATGGGCATCCCCAAGCTTGAGCTTTTTCCATTCTTCACTCATCTCATCATTCTCCAATCCCTACACTTGAAAACTTCCTTCATACAAAACTAAACACAATTCTATTAGCAACATTAGTGCAAGCATAACATATAATCAACCTCTTTTTGCTTCAGGTTTCAACTCAAAACCACCACATATATAGGAAATACTACTGTAGCAACTTCTCTAAAAGTTCCGTGATCAAAAGAACTCAAAAGAAAGCGATAAAGTGGCAAACACAAATATTGGCAAAAATCTGTCGAAACTGAACAGCTGACAAAGGTCGAATTTTTGAGGGATTTTCTGTTGCTCAAATCAAAAAGTGTTCAACTAACAAAAGTTTGGATATAACCTGGGGCATATGCACAACAAATCGCAGGTCCAAAAGATAAACATAGAATTTATACGAATCGAAAACAGTTTCAGGACAGCAACATCCCCAAATCTTTACCTCGCTCAAATTAGAGGCTTCTATTGGCACAAAAACAAAATAAACAAGATAAGGAGCGGTCATTACAGTAGTAATGACTTCCAAGACTCAAATAAAAGAAAAAGTGCTGAAAATAAAACATTGGGTTATCTCCCAAGAGTGCTTTTCTTTAACGCCTTTGAGCTAGGCGCAGAAAATTGCGAATCAAGTAATAATGAAAGGGTGATCAGGATCCACTATAGGAATAAAGAAATGAATAATATCCAATTGAGGTTTTGCATATCCCTTGTAGTCATGCTTTGGTACACTATTTTCATCAAAAAGATTTTCAGGACAAATCCAACTAGTATTAGCTACCAAGGCATTATGAATTCCTACAAGCTTACAAAGTATTGGCAATTTAGATTCTTCATTGGGTGTACCAACAATTTCAACAGGCAAGCCAAGCTTATTAAACTTCTTAAAAACTTTCCTAGCCTCAATTGCAACATCTCTAAATTCTATGCGCAAAGTTTCCAAGATAAAAGCTTTCTTTTCGGGATCCTCAATTTCATGAAGCTTAAGGAACATGTATTGCGTGAAAGGATTAAGACTAGCAAACCTAGTTTCTAACATGTGAATCAAATAAGAAGAAGCAACTTCAATACTAGGAGCTAGCTCAACCAAAGATTTTTCCTCAACTTCCTCATGCATACTAATGTGATTAAAAACTCCTCAATGTTACTTTTGCCAATAATCGAACCACTACCTACTGAGAGGTCCTCCAGAACGTACTTAGGGATCAACATGATAAAGTAAAGTAAAGAAATAGCAACTACCAAGGATTCTAATTTTTTTGGGTTTTTGATAAAAAGCAATGCAAGTAAAATAAATAAAGTAAAGCAAAACAATAACAAAGTAAAGGATGTGCGTGCGAAAACTCCCCTCGCAGAAGTCTTCTCTTCCTCCCCGGCAACGGCGCTAGAAAATTAGCTGCTGCGTTTGATGGCGTGTGGTTAACGTGGGAGCAGACTGTCCTTGTGCGTAGTGAATAACCAGCCCGTTGGGAACCCCAAGAGGAAGGTATGATGAGTATAGCAGCTAGTTTTCCCTCAGTTAAGAAACCAAGGTTTAATATCGGTCAGGAGAGGAGAGACAATGACGACTGAAGGTGATGCTTGCTAGCTTGCAACAGCTCAGGACAATTTATATATGGCGCCTCGTCCAAGCTTTGCTTGCTAGCTGCAACGCGGAACCTGCACACAACACAACCAAGTACTTTGTTCCCAACTTGCGATGAGGTTGTCAATCTCACCGGTTTGCTTGAAACAAAGATTATGAGCGTATCGAGTGGAAAACAATATAGTATGCGAGTAAAGTAAACAGTGCGAGTAAAGTAAACAGGTGATAGCAATATGATGTAAATAGGACCAGGGTCCACAGTTCACTAGTGGTGTCTCTCCATAGATAAAATAACACATGCTGGGTAAACCAATTACAGTTGGGCAATTGATAGAATAAAGATAAACGTGATATGTCAAGAAGATCACTATGAGATTTACTCTGGGCATTACAACAAAATACATAGACCGCCATCCAACTGCATCTATGACTAATAATCCACTCCCGGGGATATCAATCCGAACACCCCAGTAGTATTAAGTTGCGAACAATAGATAATTGCATTAAGCAAAGTGTGTAATGTAAACAAAGCATATGCCCTTGAGCATATGAATGTTGTTTTCTCCCTAGTAGCAACAGCACATCTACAACCTTAGAGGTTTCTGTCACTCCCCCAGATTAAATAGAGGCATGAACCCACTATAGAGCATAAATACCCCCTCTTGGAGTCACTAGCAACTACTCGGCCAAGATAGCTACTAACAACGGAGAGCATGCAAGATCATAAACAACATAGAGATAACAAAAGATAATATTCAGTACAGCAACTTAATCATAAACACCAATATTCATCGGATCCCAACAAACCAAACATGTAGAATTACATAACGGTGATCTCAATCATGTAGGGCAGCTCATGAGATCTAAACATGAAGCACATGGTGGAGAAGACAACCATCTAGCTACTGCTATGGACCCATAGTCCAAGGTAGACTACTCACTCATCGCTTCGGAGGCAAGCATGGCGATGAAGAAGACCTCCGGTGGCGATTCCCCTCTGCGGCATGGTGCCGGGAAGAGCTTCTGGACCCTCCCGATCTTCGGGTCGACGGCGGTGGCGGAGCGCGATGTGTTCTGGAAATCTGATCGGGTACCTAGGTTTTTTCCGTCGGGGGGTCTTTATAGGCGAAGGGGCGATGTCAGAGGAGGAGCCAGGCGCCCTCACGCGGGGCCCGCGCGGCCAGGGGCCTGGCCGCGCCACCCCTGCGTGTGGGGCCCTGGTGGGCCCCCTCCTACTCTCCTTCGGATCTCTGGAAGCTTCCGGGTAAAATAAGACTTCAGGAACTTGTTTCGTCCAATTCCGAGAATATTTCCTGTGTATCACTTCTGAAACACAAAAACAGCAGAAAACAGGAAACTGGCACTGTGGCAACTCGTTAATAGGTTAGTTCCGGAAAATGCATAAAAGTGCCACTAAGTGTAACGAAACAATAGGCAAATGGTGTCAAAACAAGCATGGAGCATCAAAAATTATAGATACGTTGGAGACGTATCAGTGACCTTGGCTACTACCACTATGTTCTCCCCTTCACCCTCTGCTGGAGCTCGGCTCCACCATTGGGCAGGTAAGTAACACCTTCTCCTCTCCTCTAGGATGCTCTACTGCTAATCTAGCATCTCCCCCCCCCCAAATTTGAGAATCTAGGGTTTCGGTGTACTGAAGCAAATCTTCAGTTCATCGATGCTTGGCATTAGGATGCTCTGGCTAGTGTTACTATGCTTACTGGTGACTTGTAGAAATCTAAGAATGAGTACTGGGGCTTATTTGCTTACTGTGAAATCTAAACTCTAAACTTTGCACTGTCTCTAACAGTGTCGGGTTCATACACTGTCAGGGATGTGCTCCTATGTTTCTACTACTCCTATCACTATGCTTATATACTATAAGTGTTTGTGATTCTAGTTTACTTTCTTAAAATCATGAACTCTGAATTTGCATTCAGTGTTCTGTCAGTTATTCAGTTAGACAGTACATTCAGAATACTTGGCTTGAGCAAGTGCTCATACACATGTAAGAATGATTTACTTTCAATTATTAACACAAGAATTTTCTGAATCTTAGGATTCAGGAATGTAAGTGTAGGTGTGTTGAATAGGAAGATTATGAAGTAAGTGGTTGATACGTCCAAAACGTATCTACTTTCCCGAACCCTTTTGCTATTGTTTTCCCTCTAATTTGTGTGTTTTGAATACAACTAACACAGACTAATGCTGTTTTCAGCAGACTTGCTCTGGTGTCTCGTTTTTATGCAGAAATCCAACTTTCAGGAAAATTCCCAGAAAATATCACAAAATTCATATTTTACCAGAAGACTCACGGAGCCAGAAGACGAGACGGAGACGAGCCACAAGGTGCCCACACCACCTGGCCATGCAGGCCACCCTAGACCGCGCTAGGGGGGTGGTGTGGCCGCCTCGGCCACCGCCTCGAGCCCTCCTTTCGCCTACATAAAGTCCTTGACCTAAAAATAGACGGGGGGTTTGACGTTTTTCCAGAGAGAGTTTCACTGCGCCGCGACCACCAGAAACCCCAATTCAGAACTAGAAACTATGTTCTGGCACCCTGCCGGGACGGGGAATTGGAGGAGATCATCGCCATCATCATCGTCAACGCCTCTCCATCAACCATCCATGATTCCACCATCCATGTGTGAGTAATCCCCACTTTAGGCTGAAGGGGATGGTAGGGATTGGATGAGATCATTCATGTAATTGCTATAAGATTGTTAGAGCATGGTGCCTATTATCCGTTATTAGTGCTTTTGATATTGTTGCAACTTGTTGTGCTTAATGCTTGTCACTGGGCCCTGATACGTCCAATTTGCATCACTATTTTGTATCATAATTTACTGTTATTCATTGATATATTTCATATTTAGATATGATACTTATGTTATTTCCTTTGCTTTCACATGTTTGATGATCATCGGAGGAGTTGCTGCCGGAGTCAGGATTCTGCTGGAAAAAGGACCATCAAGAGACCATATTTTGAAGATCAGGAAAATTCCAGAAAAATACCCAGAAATTATATTTTCCCAGAAGACTCAGGAAGCCAGAAGTATGAGTCGAGAGGAGCCAGGGGGCCCCACACGCCAGGGTGGCGCGGCCAGCCCCCTGGCCATGCCAGCCCTGCGTGAGGCCGCCCTGGCCCACCTCTGGTCTCGCCCCTTCGCGTACATCATCGTCCCTGAAAACCTAAGTCAAGGGGGGGCTCAGAGTTAGACACAGCCGCCTCTGCGGGGCGGAGAACACCAGAGAGAGAAAAGCTCTCCGGCGGGGAGAAATCTGCCGGGGAAATTCCTTCTCGGAGAGGGGAGATCGTCGCCATCGTCATCACCATCGCACCGGACTTCATCGGGATCATCATCATCATCTCCATCACCAGCACCTTCATCTCCACCATCACCACGCCATCCCACTGTAACATCTTGAGTTGGATCTTGTTATATTCATAGGGGAAACTTTCCCGGTGTTGATTACTCTTGTAGTTGATGCTATTGAGTGGAACCGTTGAGTTAAGATTTATGTTTAGATTGTTATTTACCATTATTTCACCTCTGATCATGATCCATATGATGTCTTGTGAGTAGTTTGTTTAGTTCTTGAGGACATGGGAGAAGTCAAGATGTTAGTAGTGAATTATTGTTGAGAAATATTTAATGGTTTGATATTGTTGTGGTGCTAATTCACTAGTGGTGTCATGTGAACGTCGACTACATGATACTTCACCATTTATGGGCCTAGTGAGATGCATTGTGTATTTGGCTACCGATTGTGGGGTTGCTGGAGTGACAGAAACCTAAACCTCCGTTGGGAAACCATTGCACCAGGGAGCGTAGGATCTTAGAGTTTAAGGCTGTGGTTAGATTTATCTTAATAACTTTCTTGTATTTGCGGATGCTTGCAAGGGGTATAATCACAAGTGTGTATTTATCCTAGTAAGGGTAGTGCGCTAGCACAGGTTCACCCCCATAACACCTATCAAACCAATAAATACTATTGGCTCTATGAAGCGAAAGCTCTTGACAGAAACTCCCGTGTGTCCTCGAGAACGTTTGGTTATTATAAGTACACAACCGGCTTGTCCTTTGCTGAAGAAAGGATTGGGCCATTTGCTGCAATTGTTACTACTGTCTTTTATTTACTCGCACTTTATTTACTCGTATTACCAAATACCCCTGAAAACCTGTTTGCTAGTATTTACAGTGAATCCTTGATCAAAACCGCTCATCAACACCTTCTGCTCCTCGTTGGGTTCGACACTCTTATTTATCGAAAGTACTACGATACACCCCCTATACTTGTGGGTCATCAAGACTATTTTCTGGCGCCGTTGCCGGGGAGTGTAGCGCTATTGAAGAGTGGAATTGGTAAAGGTAACCGTCATTGTGAGTATTGTTTTTATTTTGTCTTTTATTTTTGTTTTACTCTGCTATGGAGAACTCTCCATTTGGTTTCCTATTTGGAAACACATCTACTACTACTGCTGCACATGCGGAGGAACCACCACCGCCACCGCCTGCTGAAATTGATCCTTTTAAAATACCTATGAAAATTGTTGGGCGTGTTATGGATAACTGCTATTCAGGAGATGGAACTGTCCATCCGGGTGATCACTTATTATTTATACATGAATTATGCGAGTTGTTCAGATGTGCAGGTATTTCACCAAGCCAGGTTAAGAAGAAATTATTCTCATTATCATTGAAAGGCAGAGCTGAAGAGTGGTATCGACTACTCCAAGATGGTCCATCTATGGCATGGGAGGATATTGTACCCCTCTTTTATTCCAAGTTTTATCCTCCAAGTGAAATTCATAAAGACCGTAAACGGATATATAATTTTTGGCCTCATGATGGAGAGAGTATTGCCCAAGCGTGGGGGAGATTGAAGTTACTAATGCTCAAATGCCCCATTCATGAGCTCCCCAATAATATTGTTATTGATAATTTTTATGCGCGGCTTACTCTTCCTGATAAGGATTATTTGGATGCTTCTTCCTTTGGATCATTTACTCATATGAAAGAAGATGCTAAGTGGAAACTTCTTGACCATATACAAGAGAATGCTGAAGGTTGGGAAAATGACAAAGGTAGGAAGTCAGGTATAAACTATGATTATGAATGCATTAAATCTTTTATGGGAACCGATGACTTTCATAGTGTTAGCACTGCTTATGGTCTTGATTCACAAATACTTGCTAATTGTCTTAAGGCTTTTGCCTCTTATATTGATGTTCCAAAGAAAGATTGGAACAAATATCATGCGCCTTATAAAGATTCTATTAGTCATATACCTGCTGCTGCTACTGAAGTTTGTACTGTTGATAGCATTGTGCCTGAACCTTATTTTGAGAAGACACCTTTCCCTGCTAAGGTAAAGAAGTATTCTACTTTGGTAAGTGTGTCTAATAAAAGTACTAAGAAAGCTGCAGAACCTGATGAGCAAATTACTATTAAGTCTCCTGTAGCTATATTGAAGGATCTTGTTACTAAAGATGTAGGGGATGAATATATTCTTTTTTGTGAAGATGCTTCTAACATTCTCTCACATCCTAAAAAGCATAGGAAAACAAGTGTTCCTGTTATTTCTGTCAGGATTGGAGATCATTGCTATTATGGTTTATGTGATATTGGTGCTAGTGCAAGTGCTATTCCTTTAGAGCTTTACAAAGAAATCATGCACGAGATTGGCGCTTGTGAACTTGAAGATATTGATGTGGTTGTTCAGCTTGCTAACAGAGAGACTGTTTGGCCTCTTGGTATTGTTCAAGATGTGGAAGTTCTTTGCGGTAAGACTAAATACCCTACTGATTTTCTAGTCCTTGGTAAGGAGGCTAGTAAAACTTGTCCTATTATTTTTGGTAGACCATTTTTGAACACTTGTGGCGCCGTGATAGATTGTAAGAAGGAGAATTTTTTTACTAACTTTAATGGAGAGTCTTATGAGTTTAATTTTTCCAAGTTTGCTAAGACTTCTTATGAAAATGAAACGCCTAATGAAAATTTTCGAGTTGAACAGCTTGCTTCTATTGCTCTTGCTCCTAATAATGCCTTGCAGCAATTCATGGAAGATCACGAAAGTGATGTTTTTAGCAAGGAAAGAGAAGAGATTGATGACATTCTTCTTCGTCAACCACCGTTACTCAAACATAATCTACCTGTGGAGGATCTTGGTACCACTTTGCCGCCTAAAGAAGATCCTGTGTTTGAATTAAAGCCTTTGCCTGATAATCTTAAATATGCTTATATTGATGATAAGAAAATATATCCTGTTATTATTAGTTCTAAACTTTTAGGGAAGGAAGAAAAAAGATTATTGGAGATATTGAGGAAACACCGAGGAGCTATGGGATATACTCTGGATGATTTAAAAGGGATTTCTCCCACTTTATGTCAGCATGCCATTAATATGGAGAAACATGCGAAGCCAGTCGTGGAGCATCAACGCCGCCTAATTCCCAAGATGAAGGATGTGGTAAGAAACGAGGTATTAAAACTCCTTGATGCTGGTATTATTTATCCTATTGCTGATAGTAGATGGGTTAGTCCTGTTCATTGTGTTCCTAAGAAAGGAGGTATGACTGTTGTGCCTAATGAGAATAACGAGCTTATTCCTCAAAGGGTAGTTGTTGGTTATAGGATGTGCATTGATTATAGGAAGGTAAACAAAGTTACTAAGAAAGATCATTACCCTTTACCGTTTATAGATCAAATGCTAGAAAGGTTGTCTAAGAAGACTCATTTTTGTTTCCTTGATGGTTATTCTGGTTTCTCTCAAATTGCTGTTAAGAAGGATGATCAAGAGAAAACCACTTTTACTTGCCCTTATGGAACTTATGCTTATAGAGGTGTGCCGTTTGGTTTATGCAATGCTCCTGCTACTTTTCAAAGATGTATGTCTGCTATTTTTCATGGCTTTTGTGAAGAAATTGTGGAGGTCTTCATGGACGATTTCTCCGTCTATGGAACTTCTTTTGATAATTGTTTGCACAACCTTGATAAAGTTTTGCAGAGGTGCGAAGAAACTAACCTTGTTCTTAATTGGGAGAAATGCCACTTTATGGTAAATGAAGGAATTGTCCTTGGACATAAAATTTCTGAAAGAGGTATTGAAGTTGACAGAGCAAAAGTGGAAGCAATTGAGAAAATGCCCTATCCCAGAGATGTTAAAGGTATTCGTAGTATTCTTGGTCATGCTGGTTTCTATAGGAGGTTTATTAAAGATTTCTCTAAGATTTCAAAGCCTCTTACCAATCTTCTTCAAAAGGATGTACCATTTGTCTTTGATGATGATTGTAAGGAAGCTTTTGAAACTCTTAAGAAGGCTTTAACTACTGCTCCTATTGTTCAACCACCTGATTGGAATTTACCTTTTGAAATTATGTGCGATGCTAGTGATTTTGCTATTGGTGCTGTTCTTGGACAGCGCATAGATAATAAGTTGAATGTTATTCATTATGCTAGTAAGACTCTTGATGCTGCTCAGAAGAATTATGCTACTACTGAGAAAGAGTTTCTTGCTGTTGTTTTTGCTTGTGATAAGTTTAGATCTTACATTGTTGATTCTAAGGTTACTATTCATACTGATCACGCTGCTATTAGATATCTTATGACTAAGAAAGATGCTAAGCCTAGGCTTATTAGATGGGTGTTGCTTTTACAAGAGTTTGATTTGCATATCGTAGATAGGAAAGGTGCTGAAAATCTAGTGGCTGACAATTTGTCTAGATTGGAAAACATTTCTTTTGATCCTATTCATGTTAATGATAGTTTTCCAAACGAATAGTTGGCTGCAATAAATGTAACTTCGCGAGACCTTCCTTGGTATGCTGATTATGCTAACTTTATTGTTTCCAAGTATTTACCTCCAACCTTTACAGCTCAGCAAAGAAGAAAATTCTTTTATGATTTGAGGCATTATTTTTGGGATGACCCACATTTATATAAAGAAGGAGTTGATGGAATTATGAGAATATGTGTACCAGAATATGAGCAACAAGAGATATTAAGGAAATGCCATGGCAGTGCCTATGGAGGGCATCATGCTGGAGACAGAACCGCACAAAAGTTTCTACAGTCAGGTTTTTATTGGCCAACGCTCTTTAAAGATGCCAGAAGGTATGTTTTATCTTGCGATGAATGTCAAAGAGTTGGTAATATTTCTAGACGCAATGAGATGCCTATGAATTACGCTCTTGTTATTGAACCGTTTGATTGTTGGGGATTTGACTTTATGGGTCCTTTTCCTCCTTCAAGAGGCTATACCCATATACTTGTTGCTGTTGATTATGTTACTAAATGGGTAGAAGCCATACCTACAAAGAGCGTCGATGGTGAGACCTCGTTGAAAATGCTTAAGGATGTTATTTTTCCTAGGTTCGGAGTGCCTAGATATCTTATGACTGACGGAGGTTCTCATTTTATTCATGGTAGTTTTAGAAAAACTCTTGCTAAGTTTGATGTCAATCATAGAATTGCTTCTGTTTATCATCCCCAAACTAGTGGGCATGTAGAGCTTTCAAATAGGGAGATCAAGTCTATCTTGCAGAAGACTGTCAATAGATCTAGGAAAAACTGGGCTAGTAAGTTGAATGACGCTTTATGGGCTTATAGAACTGCTTATAAGAACCCCATGGGTATGTCTCCTTATAAGATGGTTTACGGAAAAGCGTGTCACTTGCCCTTAGAATTAGAACACAAAGCTTTTTGGGCAGTGAGAGAGCTTAACAGAGATTTTAAACTAGCCGGTAAGAAAAGGTTGTTAGATTTGAGTTCTCTAGATGAGTGGAGAAACAAAGCGTATGAGAATGCCAGACTTTTCAAAGAGAAAGTCAAGCAATGGCATGATAAGAGAATTCTTAAGAGAGAGTTTCATGTTGGTGAGAAAGTTCTATTGTATAGGTCTCGTCTCAGATTTTTTGCAGGAAAATTACTTTCGAAATGGGAAGGACCATATGTTATTGTGGAAGTGTACCGCTCAGGTGCTATTAAGATTGCTTCATTGAAAGATGATTCTACACAAGTGGTGAATGGGCAAAGACTCAAGCATTATATTTCTGGAGATTCTTATAATGAAGATGTTGATGTTATTGAAACAGTTTCTCCGGAAGAATTCATCCAAGACAAATTGCAGGTACCTGCAGAGTTCGTTTTCGAATAGGTAACAGTTCTAGTCAGAGAAGTTTCGCGAAAAGTTCTTCCTTTAATATTCTTGCTATTTTTACTAAATATGAAAAATCACAAGACGAAAACGGGCAGGAAAAAGAGTCTGTGTGTGTCTCACACACAGGTGGCGCGGGCCCACCCCTGGCCACGCCACCTAGGTGTGAGAACACCCCGAAACTCGTTTCCGTCCCGGTTTCCTCCTGTGACTTCGTTTCGATGTATAATTTTCGCCTATTTAACCCCCCGGAGTCCCCGAGGTCTGTATATCGTTTTCTCGTCGTGTTTTGTTTTGAGCTGTTTCTGTCAGGAGTTGATCTTAAGCTTGGGGGAGTTATGGCCTCTTCAAGCAGTGACAAGGAGAAGACACCTCCGGAAGATGACACCAAATATTTCCGGCTGAAAGAAGAGGTTGAAAGCGAAGACGAGGAGGAAGATCAAAGTCCAAGGCCGAACACCGTAATTGCCAGCATAGGGGTGGTGACAGATCATGACAAGTTCAAGAAGAGTGCTCGCATAAGGACCGGAGGGGGTGTGCCGCGTCACACCTTAGCTCCACGGACATCTCCGCCAAGCCAAAATCCTTTCCATACTCTAATTCATGAACGTCAGTTCCAAAAGGTGCCTAAATCACGATTACCCTCTAGCTGGGATTTAGATCGTTCTAACAATGCAGGGATAGGAAGCTCCAAGAGTGAAGAAGGATGGGGAAATAGTTCCAAAAGCTGGGATTCTCTTGCCGACAGGTTCATGAATCGTGTTGAGCACAATTCTGAGATGATTCGCAACCTTGAGTACAAGATTGATGAGCTAAAAGATTTGATTGAGAAGCTTATTAAAGATTATCCACCGCCACCGCCAAAGGAGTAATTCATCATCGGTATAGGCATCCCCTTGGCTTGTTCCAAGCTTGGGGGAGTGCCGCGGTATCACATCATTACCTTTTGCTCATTTACTTTTCAAGTAGAGTCATATCATGAATAGAGAAGTTATCTTATAGAATAGTTTGCAGCTTGGAAGTATCCTCCTTAGTTGGTTATCTATGTATCCCTTGGTGTGAGTTGCGGTAATAAAATATTAATGAGAAGTTTTATCGTTTACTTTTCGCACACTTTATGTTAGTTTGCAATCTCTCTTGTATGACTAGTCTTGTTGATTGGTATTGGTATCACATTGGGAGCATGAGTAGATTTAGTTGGTTTTGGCAAACCTAGCTTGGTCAGTAGCAACTTTACCTTGAGGTTTGAGTAGAAAAGAATAAAGAAGTGCTTGCAGTTACATCACTTCAGTTTTCCCTTATGTTTGGCTTATAAGCATTGTTATTCTTAAAGTTAAAATCGTTATACCTTCAAGGGAGTTTGCATGATTGTTCTTATTATATGTATGTTTGTTTGTTTCATGCAACTCTTATGCTTGCTACCCAGCCTTGCTAGCCAAAAACCTGTACTGAGAGGAAATACTTCTCGTGCATCCAATTCCCAAAAGCCAAGTCACTTCCAAAGAGTCCACTATAAATTCCTATGCATGGTATTTCAAGCCATTCCAAGTAAATTTTCATGTGCTACCTTTCAAAAACCTTCAAACACTTCTCATTTTGTGCCACTGTTTTTAGCTCATGAGGACATAGTGGATGGGTTTGTTATCTTCCATACTAAATTAAGTACCCCTCGACTAGGCAGCTTCATCTGCTCGTCATTAATTTTGCAAGGGAGCTGGTCAGACCATTATAATCTCAAAAAGAAAAAGAAAGAAAAAAGGCACTCCTCCAATGGAATGTGAAAGTTGGTCGGCACCCGATGGAATCGGTTAGCCATGGTTTGAGAAAGGAAAAAGGTGGGGAGGAGTGCAAAGCTATAAAAGAGCACCAAAGTGCCAATTAATCAAACATCTCGGAACCGCTCTCACTTGTTTAGTATGGAAGATATCAAGAACTCCGTTGCTAGTCGTTGACAAAAGCAACCACCTCTCAAAACAATTTTTACCTCTGTTTTACAAATGAAAAGCTCTAGCACATGTTTAATCCCTGCTTCCCTCTGCGAAGGGCCTATCTTTTACTTTTATGTTGAGTCAACCTATTTCCCTCTGTCTCAAGCAACCATTTGAGTTGGTATGTTTCACTCATCCATATGTTGATCCGTTTAATCATGTTTATTATCTTCCTTGTTTTGTATAATGCTTTTGTCTGAAGGAATATATCTTTGAAAGCTTTCTATGAATGCAAAAGTTTACTTTGTTGAGCATATAGTCTTTGCTATATTAGCTCTGTTTTAAAAGGCTCTGTTTAAAAGAGAGAATAGTTTGTTCTCCATTCTTTGACCAAGAACTAAGGTTTGCCATTGCCAATTATAGTTTACCTTGTGCATCTTTACATGTGATTCCCTTTTACCTATTGCAAGTCTATATCTTATAAAGGGAAGTTGCTGTTTATTATAATTTGTGCCTAGGTAAATGTGATGCTTCTTGTCCGTATTTTGATTATCGACACTTCACTCCATAAACCTGTGGTCATGTTTACCGAGTTTAGTTTTCGCTTGGGGACAAGCGAGGTCTAAGCTTGGGGGGGTTGATACGTCCAATTTGCATCACTATTTTGTATCATAATTTACTGTTATTCATTGATATATTTCATATTTAGATATGATACTTATGTTATTTCCTTTGCTTTCACATGTTTGATGATCATCGGAGGAGTTGCTGCCGGAGTCAGGATTCTGCTGGGGAAAGGACCATCAAGAGACCATATTTTGAAGATCAGGAAAATTCCAGAAAAATACCCAGAAATTATATTTTCCCAGAAGACTCAGGAAGCCAGAAGTATGAGTCGAGAGGAGCCAGGGGGGGCCCACACGCTAGGGTGGCGTGGCCAGCCCCCTGGCCGCGCCAGCCCTGCGTGAGGCCGCCCTGGCCCACCTCTGGTCTCGCCCCTTCGCGTACATCATCGTCCCCGAAAACCTAAGTCAAGGGGGGGGCTCAGAGTTAGACACAGCCGCCTCTGCGGGGCGGAGAACACCAGAGAGAGAAAAGCTCTCCGGCAGGGAGAAATCTGCCGGGGAAATTCCTTCCCGGAGAGGGGAGATCGTCGCCATCGTCATCACCATCGCACCGGACTTCATCGGGATCATCATCATCATCATCTCCATCACCAGCACCTTCATCTCCACCATCACCACGCCATCCCGCTGTAACATCTTGAGTTGGATCTTGTTATATTCATAGGGGAAACTTTCCCGGTGTTGATTACTCTTATAGTTGATGCTATTGAGTGGAACCGTTGAGTTAAGATTTATGTTCAGATTGTTATTTACCATTATTTCACCTCTGATCATGATCCATATGATGTCTTGTGAGTAGTTCATTTAATTCTTGAGGACATGGGAGAAGTCAAGATGTTAGTAGTGAATTATTGTTGAGAAATATTTAATGGTTTGATATTGTTGTGGTGCTATTTCACTAGTGGTGTCATGTGAACGTCGACTACATGATACTTCACCATTTATGGGCCTAGTGAGATGCATTGTGTATTTGGCTACCGATTGTGGGGTTGCTGGAGTGACAGAAACCTAAACCTCCGTTGGGAAACCATTGCACTAGGGAGCGTAGGATCTTAGAGTTTAAGGCTGTGGTTAGATTTATCTTAATAACTTTCTTGTATTTGCGGATGCTTGCAAGGGGTATAATCACAAGTGTGTATTTATCCTAGTAAGGGTAGTGCGCTAGCACAGGTTCACCCCCATAACACCTATCAAACCAATAAATACGATTGGCTCTATGAAGCGAAAGCTCTTGACAGAAACTCCCGTGTGTCCTCGAGAACGTTTGGTTATTATAAGTACACAACCGGCTTGTCCTTTGCTGAAGAAAGGATTGGGCCATTTGCTGCAATTGTTACTACTGTCTTTTATTTACTCGCACTTTATTTACTCGTATTACCAAATACCCCTGAAAACCTGTTTGCTAGTATTTACAGTGAATCCTTGATCAAAACCGCTCATCAACACCTTCTGCTCCTCGTTGGGTTCGACACTCTTATTTATCGAAAGTACTACGATACACCCCCTATACTTGTGGGTCATCAGGCCCGAGTGCCATGATCTCAGATCTGAACATGTTATTGATTCATGAGGATAGTTATTATTTGTGATCTTACCTGCAAGTTGTATACATATATCATTGTCTGAAACCTGAGGCCCCAAAGAGACAACAATTGGGATAGCCGGAGGGGATGGCTGTGATGTGAGGATCGCGTGTGTTCACGGAGTTAATGTTTTACTCCGGTGCTCTATTAAAAGGAGCACCCTAATTACCAGTAGTTCCCTTGAGGCCCCGCTGCAAATGGACTGGTAGGACAAAAGATGTTGTGCAAGTTTCTCCTTGCGAACACCCACGACTAAATACGGAACACATGCCTATGGTTACTTAGTACTAGGATGCTTTATCATTATTTACCTGCAATTGCCCATGTCTTGATTATTATATGAATTATGTTGTCCATGCAACGCCCATTCATCCATCCCTATGCCTACAGTATTTTAATCCTGCTGTTTACTATAATCACCGTTGTTGTCTTTATTTTATTACTGCTGCTATTATTTTGCTACTGCTACTGCTATAAAACTGTTACTACTGATAAACTGTTGCGAGCAAGTCTATTTCCAGGTGCAGCTGAACTGACAACTCATCTATTAAGGCTTATAAATATTCTTTGGCTCCCCTTGTGTCGAATCAATAAATTTGGGTTTTACTTCCCTTGAAGACTGTTGCGATCCCCTATACTTGTGGGTCATCAAGACTATTTTCTGGCGCCGTTGCTAGGGAGCATAGCTTTATTTGTAAGTTTACTTGGAAGTGATATTGTTCGCTGCAATCCATTCATCATGGGTAAACCTCGTGATGGGAAAGTCCCTATATTGCCATCCACTACAAGAAGAGGTACAACTCTGAACACCTTTGTTGCACTTGATTCACCATCTGTGATGAGTAAGCTTCTTACACCACCAAATGCACAAGCCACACATACAGCTACTTCTGCTGAATCTGAAAATGCTTCTGATAATTTTGATGATGCTTCTACTGTGTTTGATGAGAGTGGTTCATTATGTCCTTTCTTAGGTGCTACAATTGATTGAACTAAACAAACGGGAAATACTATTACACCTGTTAGTTCACCCGAGTCTAGAGAATGTCCTAGTGATGATCTTGAGGAAACTTATATTGAACTTAATGATGAATTTATTAAAGAATTTCATGCTACTAGAGACGCGAGTGCTATTAAAAATCTTCTTGCAAGACGTGCTGTTAGATATAAATTGTCTCCTAATGCTAAGTTTGCTACATCTCCCATAAACATTAAAGATAAGGACTATGATTTCTCTTTGGATTTATCTTATATATCTATTGTTGAAAAAGAACCTTTTTGTGGTACTGAAAATGAAAGTGCTATAGGACATATGAATGAGCTCTCTGCTTTGAGTAACTTATTTTCTGATGATATTAAGAAACGCACATACTTTGTCACTAAAATTTTCCCTTTCTCATTGAAAGATGAAGCTAAAACTTGGTTTAATAATCTATCTCTGGATCTATTGATAGTCCTATTGGTTTGGTTAATGCTTTCTTTCAGAAATATTTCCATGCTAGTGCTCAGCATGCTGCTTTGCAGATTTTTTTTTGACTTTGAGCAGGTAGAAGGAGAGAAACTGCCTGAATCATGGGCAAGGTTTTGTTCTTTAATTAGAGCACGGTCTGGACATCCATTAGCTAAAAATGAACTCCTTGATATATTCTATAATGGACTAACTGTTGAATCTGGGACATACCAGGATAGTTGTGCCGGTTTTGTTTTCAGGAAAAGAATTCCTGCTGAAGCTGAGGAATTAATTGCTAAAATAAGCCAGAATTATGATAATTGGACTATACCTGAGCCAACCCCAACACCAACACCAAAGAAGAGGGGAATGATTGAATTAAATGATGAAGTGATGAGGGAAGCCAAGAAATCTCTTAAGGAGAAGGGTATTATATCTGAAGATGTGAATAATCTACCACCTATAGAAGAATTATGTAAGCCAATCCCTCACTCATCCATTATTGAGGTACACTCTCTCCAACGCTTTGATAATAGAGATATTCCCTACTCCAAAACTCCTGATCAATGCTTAGATGAATTTGATAATTATATTGTTAAGCAAGATAACTTTAATAAGAGAGTGCAGAATCATCTAATGGAAAATTCTAGAGCTATTAATAAGTTGCATGATATTATGGAGAGAACCTCTAATGATGTTATAATGCTTATTAAACATTTCCAAATGGTTCAAACTCAAATTGATCAGCTCACTAAGGTGCAAAAAGATTTGCTAGTTAACGCTTCTAGAGAAAAACATGCTTATAAAATAAGCACTAGAATTGGTGCTTCTACTCAGGATCCTTTATATCCTGAGGGACATCCTAAAATAATTGAACAAGATTCTCAATGAGCTATAGATAATAGTACTCATTCTAAGAAAAAGAAGAAGAAACATAAAACAGTTGTAGAATCTTCTGAATCATTTAAAGATCCTAATAGTGTATCTATCTTTGATGCTGAAACTGAAAGTGGTAATGATAAAAATGATGCTTCTGGTAAAGAAGAAATTGAAGAGGAACCTGAAAAGCATACTAAGAATACAAAGTACACTAAGGAAGATTTCATTGCCAATGAACATGGTAGTGAGAGAGAACCTTGGGTGCAAAAATCAATGCCTTTTCCTAATAAGAAACACAAATCAAAGGTAGAAGAACACTATAACAAGTTCTATGAATGGATGAAACCTTTGTTTTCGTAAATTCCTTTGACTGATGCTATTAAATTGCCTCCTTATTCAAAATATATGAAAGATATTGTTTCTAATAAAAGGAAGATTTCTAATGAGGAAATTTCCACTTTGCTTGCTAATTATTCTTTCAATGGCAAGGTACCAGAGAAGCTTGGAGATCCAGGTATACCAACTATTCCATGCTCCATTAAAAATAACTATGTTAGAACTGCTTTGTGTGACTTGGGAGCAGGAGTTGGTGTTATGCCTTTTTCTCTCTATAAGAGACTTCAACTGGAAAAAATGATATGAACTGATATATCTTTGCAAATGGCTAATAAGTCTACCACTATTCATGTTGGTATATGTGAGGATGTTCTTGTTCAAGTGGCTAATAATTGTTTGATATTAACTGACTTTGTTGTGCTGGAAATGCCTGAAGATGATAATATGTCTATTATTCTTGGGAGACCTTTTCTTAACACTACAGGAGCTGTTATTGATTGCAACCAAGGGAAAGTAACTTTTGATGTTAATGACAAGGAGCACACAGTTTATTTTCCCAAGAAGATTGATAAGAAATATGGTCTAAATTTGATTAAAAACATTGAGACCATTAAAGTTGGAGAAATCTAATGTCCTATGCCAATGCCATAGGAAGAATATGAAATTATCATGGTTGGGACTATACCTATCAAGGTTGAGGTAACATAATCATTTAGTGAAATACAAAGTTTTGTTTCATAAAAAATTGTTTTGGTAATAAGACTTGATCAACCTTGTTAACAAAGTGGTTTTTGAATGAATGAAACTATGTTTTCACCATGTTTACTTTGGTTTACTCATGTTTTCACCATTCCCAATTATGCTTTCGCCATGTTCACCCATGTTCCCGCTGGTTAGTTGCAAATTTGAATGTCTTAGAACTTCTGTAGATTTGGTTTGAATTTGTTTTCCATCGTTCCATAATCGTTTTCCTGTGTTTTTAATCATTTATCAATTTCTGAAAATCCCTAGAAATAAAGTTTCTCAAAAAATTCCAAAAAACTTTTATTAAATTTTTTGGTCTAAAATGGGGTAGACAGGCACCTGGAACAACCCAGGGGGACCCACCATGCCACCACACCACCTGGTGGCGCGGGCCAGGCCTGGCCGCGCCTGGGTATGGTGTGGAGCCCCCTGGCTCTCCACTTATTCCTCCACCTGCCACTCCACTCTCTCTCCCGAAAAAACACCACGCCATTTCTTAGAATTGTGTTTTTGCTATTCTTGCTCGCGATTTTCGATCTCCTTGCTTATCCCATCTTTGCTGCTAAGATTTGGAGCATTTGTTCTCCGGTATGTGACTCCTCCGATTGTCCAAGTAGAATTTTGTTTAGTGGAGTATTTCTTGAGTATTTTAGTACTGTAGGTGACGAGGGTTAACTCGACAAATGTCCTAGATGAAGGACTTAGGATCGGGGGAAGAGGGCGTCAGATGAACTCGCAGGTAAAGGTCAGTCAAACAAGGTGTGATTATGCATGTATCGAGAATAAGCGTGGTACTCAATTGGCACAATCTCAATCTATCCCTGGCCGACCTCTCCTGGCCCCTATATATAGGTGGCCAGGTCTTAAGTATCCGGTTGGGTTTAATACAAATTACAGTGTCCGTATACGATATCATCTCGTATTTCGACTATGTCTATGCTTGGGCCTAGCCTAACGGGTCTCAGGGGTACAAAGATAACAGGCTCTATTAGCTATACCCTTGTCAGTAGCCCCCAAGATTCTACCAGAATTGTAGATTCGGGTTGAATCTCAAATCTTTATATCTTCGACTTGATCAATCTTCGACTTCTTCTTTTCCCTGTACTCATTTAAACAACTCGAATTATTTTATTTCTCAAGGTGATTTTGGTTAACAAGCCTGGCATCTCTGACGGATCAGGAAACCAGTTAATTGCTGGAGCAGATACTTGTTACCTACTTCAAACTCAAGCCCCTGGAATTGAGTCTGGTACCTGGTCTAACCCAATCTTTTGCCGCATTTAGGACTTATAAAGAAAGTATTCCAGTAATTTTCAGGGTACCCAGTGCGTCCACCGGGATTTTTCTTTGCATCGTGGATACGGAAAATTACTAGCAGATCACATTCCGGTGCGTATACTAGGCCACGCAGGACGGATCCTGAGGTATTAGCTTCATGATCTGTTACAATCATGGCATTCAAGTTTTGTCAAGGCGGTATTGGCTTCCGTGACTATTAGATGTTTAACCAAGCTCTATTGGCGAGGCAAGCGTGGAGGCTTCTTACCAATCCAGGCAGCTTATGTGCTCGGGTCCTAAAGGCGAAGTACTATCCTAATGGTGAGCTTCAGGATATGGTGTTTACTGCTAATGCTTCGCCATCTTGGCAGGGAGTACAACATGGTCTGGAACTTCTTAAACAAGGTCTGATTATGAGGATTGGGAATGGAAATAATACCAGGATTTGGCATGATCCATGGATTCTGAGGCTGCACTCTTATAGATCTATTTCTGCACAGGGGAGGTGTAGGCTTCGTCGGGTTGCCCACCTCCTAGATGATAATGGTCAATGGGACATGACGAAGCTGTGTAGGTTCTTTCGGCAGGCTAACATCGACGCCATAAAACTAATCAAGCCAAGCTCCAGCAATCTTGATGATGTTATTGCATGGGTGCCGATGCCAACGGGTGTCTTCTCTGTCCGAAGCGTGTGTTGGTTCGGCATGGAGCTGCTGAACCGACCCTCTTGTGGCACCACTAGCAGGTCATCGGATGGCCAACAAGCCATTTGGAAGGCTCTTTGGGGGTGCCCTTCCCCTCTGAAGGTACGCGTCTTTGCATGGAGAACTGCTACAAACTCACTACCTACTTTGGAAAATAAATACCGCAGGAAAATGCAATTGTTCAATACTTGTTCTTTGTGTGGAATTGAATGCGAGGATACATTCCATGCCTTTTGTAGGTGTCCGTCGGTGCGGGCGCTATGGAGTGCCATGGAGGAGGTCTGGACTCTCCCAGACCTAGACAAGGTGACGTGCTCGGACCCGGAATGGCTGCTGCATATGCTAGATAACAAATCGAAAGTGGAGCGCATGATGATCCTTATGACGTTGTGGCGAATATGGCATGGACAGAATGAGGTCGTGCACCACAAACCGATGCCTTCGATTGAGAGCTCAAGGCGCTTCCTGTGAAGCTACCTAGATTCACTACTCATAATCAAACAAGACCCAGGTGCTAAACCGGTGAAGGGGAAATCAGTGGTTTCATTCGACAGCAGAGCAAGAGAGAAAGGGCACAAGAAAGCAACATGTGTCCAGCCACCAAAACCCTAGATCATGCCGACAAGAGGAAGTATAAAACTGAACACTAGTAGAAATTGGGGTATTAGCACCGGTTTGTAACCCCCATTTGCATCGGTTTTGCAACCGGTGCAAAGCATCTGACACCAAAGCCTCATCCTTTAGCACCGGTTGTGCTGTGAATCGGTGCTAGAGGGGTTCCACATGGCCCGTGCGGCTGGAGGACCCGTTAGCACCGGTTTAAGACACGAACCGGTGCTAAAGGTCCAGACGAATTTCTGGTATAAATTTCAAAAAAATTGAAAAAAAATGAATTTATTTTTTGGAATTTCTCAATTTTTGGATATTTGAATTGTTTGACAGTTTCCACTCTAATATCTAATCACCCATATTCTCTCTAATCATTCCTCTTCTCATGTCAAAGTATAGGGATTTCTATTTTCGTGCCCTCGGGTCCTTAGTTGTGCTCAGTTTTCCCCAGCCGCTTAACTTTTCCTCAGTTTTCCCCTCGCTCTAGTTTGAAACCCCTCGCAGACGCTCGGACGGGAGGGTTGCGGTCTGGTCAGAGGCCTTGACCGTTACCGGTGATGGCTAGGGAGCCGCGGTGGTTGTGAATTGACCGATGCTTTTGAATGGTGCTGACGGGTAGGGTCAGGAGACACGTCGGAGCAGCCATCCATCTATCACTGACGTGTGGGCCGTTTTATTTCCTGATTGTATACGCGGTGCTGCCAATGACAAATGGGGCCGCTCTATAGGGCTGCCGTAGCCAATGACCAGTGGGCTTGTGTATTTTTCAGGAAAAGACATATATTGCCGCTCTGTGGGGCTGCCGCAGCCAATGACCAGTGGGGTCGTCAATTTATTTAGAGAAAATCATATATTGCCGCTCTGTGGGGCCTCCGCAGCCAATGACCGCTGGGGTCATCTATTTATTTAGAGAAAATCATATAGAGCCGCTCTGTGGGGCCGCCTCAGCCAATGACCGCTAGGGTCGCCCTTAGTGAAAAGGCATATATTCCTGCTTTTAGTTAGAGAGAAGCAGCAAATTCGCTAATTAATTTTTCTTAAGCAAGACCCAGCAGGTGACTATTTTCGCAGCTTAATCTAAAGTGAATCTTATGCTAAACATGGCTAGAATCTAGTGTTGTGTATCTCATTAGTCATCGGAGAACCGCTGGCAGCTCGTTCCCCACCCTCGGACGGAGCAGCCATCACCGGCGCCTCGTTGCGCCGCCGGCTCTGTCCCCCAGCGGCGTCGGACGGACTGCGGCAAGCAGATTCGCTGCCCACGTCGACCGGGATTTGTTCCCACCGCACGCATTGTACCCACCGCAGAAAAGTCCGCCGCAAGCAGATCCGCCGCCCATGACGACCGGGATTTGTTCCGCACACCAATTGGTAGTATAGCTTGGTAAGACCTCCGCTTCTGCCTCCCCCGCCCCCTAATCGATTCGGTTCCCGTAATTTATTGGAGTTTGCAGGTGCGAAATAGTCCTCAATGTCTGGTCGTAGCGGGTACACCGGCGAGGGTGGGGATTCGATCATGTCGTGACCACGTTCTACTTCTCCTACCTCGTCGGAAGTGCAGGTGTCTAGCTTCTGCTCTCTGTACTACCGTTGAATTTGAAGTGCCGCCATGGCCTGTTGGAGTGATTTCAGTTGTTCTTTTTTCCATTATTGTTACAGTTTGCCAGGCAAGCCGATGATCCATGGTACATTGCATACCAAGATGAATCAACCCAGTGGTGTACCCAGAGGATGGATTTGGAGGAGAAGGTGGCCAATTTAGGTGATGAATTGGCCCGTAAAAACCTGATGATATTCGAGCTGAAGCGTACTGTGGAGGAAGAAAAGAAGAATTCAGAGCTTATTCGCAAGGAGAAGTTGATACTTGAGACAGATCTTGCCGTATTTGATCAAGTGGTAGAAAATCTAGAACATGAACTTCAAGTGATGGGAGAGGCGAAAAGTAGATTCATCTGGGCAGTTTTATTAGGTGTCATCCCTGTCCTAGCAGTTATGTGGTTGTGGTAGATGATTTAGATAGTATAGAATTGTTATTCAGTAGATGGCTATAACGACTGTATTTTGGTGTGGCTCTAACCACTGTATTTTGGCGCACAATTTCCTAGTTGTGCTAAGTAAAGCGCGCGATAATTTTCATGCATGAACATCTTATAAAAGTGAAGGGATCCCAAATGTGAAAGCATGTATAAGCCTCTCGGATCAAATACATATCAATCTTCCCAATCAAGTTGGGATAGAATTCAAATCATACATTCGGATGTACAGGGACACATCGAGAAAGTGGAGAAGCTTTTTTTGAAATGGAGGTAGTAGTTCGAATAATTTTATCCCAAATTGAAATTGAAAAATACAAATTTATCATAATTTATCCCAATTTGCGGCGTCGAACACGGCCGCGCACCGATGGGCTAGAAGGGCCTGCATGACGGGCGGCTGAGGGGTGATCATCTGCGCCATCTGCAAACTCGGACATGGAGGAGGGCTGGATCTGCGACTTCACAACCACTCTTGGCACCGCCGCCATCTTGGTGGCTGGATCTGCGCCATCCGCAAACTTGGACATGGAGGAGGGCTGGATCTGCGCCGTCGCAGCGATGTTGTAGGCGATGGCTTCAATCGTCTTGGCATCGATGACCACTGTCGACACGGCCGCCGTCTTGGTGTCCATCAGCAACAGATCTGAGGAGGGCAACGAAAGTGAGACATCGGCAGGCTCCGACATTGAAGGCTGGATCTGCGCCGTCGCAGCGATGTTGTAGGCGATGGCTTCAAGACGATCGATGAGCACTGTCGACACGGCCGCCGTCTTGGTGTCCATCAGCAACAGATCTGAGGAGGGTAACGGAAGTGAGACATCGGCAGGCTCCGACATTGAAGGCTGGATCTGCGCCGTCACAGCGATGTTGTAGGCGATGGCTTCAATCGTCTTGGCATCGGTGAGCACTGTCGGCACGGCCACCGTCTTGGTGTTCATCATCATCAACAGATCTGAGAAGATAAACAAAAGTGAGACAGAGAGAGACATTTCAACTATTTCTGAGGGTTAGATCCTCACCGGCACTCTTAGATCCACGCCGCCGCACGCACGCACGCTGCAGATCCACGCCGCCGCAGTAAGAGAGGAAGATGTGACTGGAATATGCGACTGCCAGGGTTGGTAGGTATGTGCTCTGCTCTTCTCTCCGTATGCGTCCATCGAGGTAGAGAGAGATATACAGGCCGTCCGATCATAAATGATCCAACGGTGCAAGCGTACGTTGAGCTATCAACCAACCAAGATTCGTGTGACATACATCTCGACCAATCAGAGATCAGCCAGTGAGTACAAGTGAGGAAAACTGAGTAGAACTAAGAGGGGGAAAAGTGAGGAAATCTTTATCGGAAGGGCAAAACTGAGTAGGACTGAATAAAACAAGTGGACCCGGAGGGGAAAACTGAGTAAAACTAAGTAAAACAGGGGCACCCAAATAATAAAGGGAGTAAGGGAAATTGAAGCTTTTGGCATAAAAATTGTTAGATTGTGTTATTTGAACAATATAGTACATTTTGGCCGATGTGATATTGTTTGGAATTCAAAGATACACAAGTGTGACGAATTTGGACTCATTTGGACAAAGTTTGTAAGCATAGTGGGTATTTGGGAGGTGTGTTGAGTAGAAAGCCCTGCATCTTCATAGCTAGTAGCTCATGGACTAGGAAGTGGTTTTGGGAAAGGGAAACTTCATATCTCTATATTTCCTTTTCCATTATTATTTCTCTAGGTTGTAGGTAACATAACAAGACTCCATGGGAAGGTTCCACCATGTTTTGAATTATTATGAATTAAAATAAACCCAAAACTATATTTTTTGAGTTTAGTCACTAAGAGGGGGAAAAGTGAGGAAACCTCAAGCGATGAACTATAGCTAGTAGCTCATGGACTAGGAACTTATTCAAGCAAATAACACATACATTATTGTGATTATTCAACATACAAACTTGGGAACGTCACACTAGTTCGAATTCAATACAAAGGGATCCCCAATACAAATTGTTCATACAAATTCAAATTAATTGTTTCAAAATAAAATCTTTCTCTTGCTCCTGGTGTGACTCGCTGGGTCCACCACCTTACTTCGGGTAACCCTAATAGGGATATTACCAGTGTCTACCTTCCTTTTGCCATCTTTCTTGTTCTTCTTCTTCTTCTCTTCAGGTTGTGCCAAGACCGAGACAACCATATCATACGAAGCTTGTGCCCTTTCTTCTAATGCATTTTCTTCCCTTGCTTCTACAATCTGCTCTTGATCCATCGGTTCACCCAGCTCTCGATCCATTGCTTCACTCAGCTGTCTATCCATTGCTTCAAGGGCCTCTCGATCTATCTGTTCCCTCTGCTCTCGATCCATCGGTTCAAGCAGCTCTCGATCCATCTGTTCAAGCAGCTCTCGATCCATTGGTTCAAGCAGCTCTCGATTCATCGCTTCAATCAGCTCTCGATCCATCGGTTCAAGCAGCTCTCGGTCCATTGCTTCAATCTCATCATGTTGAATTGCTGCTTCATTCTCCTCTGCATTTGCTGCTCCCGCCTGATCTTCCATTCCAAAAGCTGGGTCAACTGGATTTTTACAAAGCCTAGCAATGTGTCCAAGGGTTCCACAACGTTTGCACTTACGTCGTCGAATCGGTGGACCACCCTCTGCACTAGCTCTGATCCTATTCTTCCTCGGCCTACCTGCCAGTCTAGTCAAAACTGGAGAGTACAGTTTGAAGCCAGGATCGACTTTCATCCATTGGTCTTTTCCCAACAAGGTAGGAACATTCATAGCATATGCAGCCCTAAATTTGGCAACAGAGAAATACTCTGACACATACTGATCAACTTCACCTTCTGCACCCGCTATAACACTCATGAAAAACAATGCGTGTATGCAGGGTATCCCACGGATCTGCCATCGCCTACAATGGCATGTCCTATCAACCAAACTCACTGGATACCTCCACTGCCTGTTTTTACTGTCAGTCCTCAGCCTCCATTCCTTGTCTGATGCATTTCATCTTCAATTGTTTTGCCCTGGCATGCAAAGACTTAATCAAAGATGGGAGCATGAGATGGCCAACATATTTTGTGGCTGCAATTCTTTGACGCAGATTGATCTTTATCATGATCATCTGCCTAATCTTATCAAATATTTGCCACATCATAAGCCCTTTCAATGACTTGACCTTTGCATTGAAACTCTTCGCAAGGTTACTTGTTACACAGTCTACCTTGCAAATTTCATTGAATTGGCTTCTTGACCACACCCTACCATGATGTTCATCCAAGTACTCCTTCACCCCAGGTTTTTGTTTATACAACACTTCCAAATGAAACAGATGCTTCCTACTGCTGCATGTGTATGCAGCTGGCCATAGGTTGTCAGTATAAACTTTACCCTTGAATTTCTTTGTAAAATTCTGTACCAAGTGTCGCATACATTCCCTATGCTCCACTCCAGGGAATACTGCTTCTACTGCACTCTCCAAACCTTTGCAAGCGTCTGTGTGGATAGTAAGTCCTGGTGGATGACCTATAAGGTCGCGCAAATTTTGCAGAAACCAAGACCAACTTTCCTCTGACTCAACCTCCAAAACTCCATAAGCAATAGGGAACATCCAATTGTGTCCATCAATTGCAGTAGCAGCAACTAGCTGTCCTTTAAACCTGCCATGAAGAGCTGTTGCATCCACGGCCAAATAAGGCCTGCAACCGTCCAGAAAGCCTTTCTAGCAAGCTTTGAAACAAACAAAAGCCCTTCTAAAACATTCCTTCTGCATTATCCTCCCGCTTTTCAATTTGTAGGGAACTGTATGCTTGTCTATCGCTACAACACTGCCTGGACTAGCCATCTCCACTTCAGCTTTGAAAGTGTAAAGCAACTGAAAGCTTTCATTCCATGGACCCTTGATCCTGTCAAGAGCCATTTCCTTTGCATAGAACATCCTCATGTAAGGTATGTTTATATTAAACTTATCAGATATCAATTTTATGAGTGCTGTTGGACCAAGTGTTGGAGTTTCTCTCAGCCAATCTATGATTGCATCTGCCAACCACCTAATCTTCGCTAGCTTTGATTTCTCCTCTGGTGCTTCCGCTCGAGGTGGACAAGTATGGACGATCGAGTTCTTCTTTATCTGAAACATAATTATAAGGGATGTCAGTAACAGTTAACAAATTTTACACCGTGATCTAAAATACACAACTGGTTGGCGTAGTACCTGAACCACGGTGCTTCTGAGCATTATGGATGCATGCAGCCTCCACCTACACCTCTTGTATGGGCACTTAACTGTGAACCTACCTGGCTCACTTTTAATAACCTCATAATCATTCTTGGTGAGAATGCAATATGTAGTAATTGCATTACGGCAATCCATCATCGTTTGAAATACGGTGCCTTCTGCAAGCTGAGGATCCTCCCTGTTCCACTCAATTGTTGGCAAGTCATCACCTTCGTAATTGGCTAAAACAAGGTTGTCATTGTTCTCATCCTTCTCTTCATCATCAGTGTCATCAAATCTGGCACCTTGTGCAATATCTTCCATGTATTGATCCTCCATTGCCTGCTTACTGCATCGATCTACCAATTCAGGAAACATCAACTCATCCTCATCATCTTGAGGAGATGGATCCTCAATCTCTGCATCGTCCTCCAGATCGATCAACGATCTGGCTACCACTAGCACTGGGGACAGATGGTGCTGCTGTGGACCTACAAGGAGCGGGGCGGCGCACACGATTAGCAGAGGCAGCAACACTAGAGAGACATGATGCCCGACCACCTGATGATGCCCCAACACCAGATGATGACTGGAACCTGTCCACATGGATACGAATTTTACCGACACGGCAAGAATCATTTAAAGCAAAAAGCATTCCCAGATCCTCGTCAGAAATTAGTGGAACATATCTTCCCTCCGTGCTGTTGAAATATTAGAAATCAACTGAATCGCCAGCGCCCCAGGGGTACTGAGCGTAGATGTTATCTTTTAAATCCCTCAACGAGATGGTAGTTGCAACCACCGCTGGGATTGAAAATCCGCTCACATTGCGTTCAGAATCACGCAAAAAGCTAGTATCCAGCCTAACCACCAGCCGAAAAGCTAGCGCTGGAGCAATCCTATTCGAAAAGCAACGCAGTTAGTTGAGCAACAATGATTCGCGCTCAAAAACTGCCTACTCTTAATTCACATAGGCAGACGATGTTTACCCAGATGGAATCCATGCGTTAGATCCCTCCGATTCCCAATCTTCTCCACCGTTGAGGGGCGTAATCGGCACACCAGACGGATGTACAAACTCTACCGTGATAGGGGTAGATCTAGTGGAGGCGGAGCCCTCTCCGCCTCCCGGGGGTGGTGGTGGGGGCGGGGGGCGGTTCGGGGGCGGACGACGCCATAAGGTAGGAGGGTAGGACGGCATGGCGGCGGAGGGGCGGTGTGTGAGCTCTTCCGGTCTCGGGCGGAGGGGAAAGCTTTGGGTGAGTGACAGACCGCCAGTCCGACATGTCTCATTGGGTCAACAGTCAACACCATTCAAAAGCAAAGGTCCATTCACAACCACCGCGGCTCCCTAGCCGTCACCGGTAACGGTCTAAGGCCTCTGACCAGACCGCAACCCTCCCGTCCCAGCGTTTGCGAGGGGTTTCAAACTAGAGCGAGGGGAAAACTGAGGAAAAGTTAAGCGGCTGGGGAAAACTGAGTACAACTAACAAACCAGGGGCACGAAAATAGAAATCCCCAAAGTATATACTCATGGTCTCACTTCCCAGTTGGTCAACCATCCTCACACTGCTCCACCCTTACCACGCTTAACTTCTTCATTCTTTCCCTACTAGCTTCTAAGACTGTGCTCGCGACTTCTTGATAATACTATGCTATGAATTCTATTAACCCATACACTTTGATAACATATGATTTTACTTTTTTGAATTCCAAATAATTTTAAAAATAAGCAACAATGATTAATTATTAATAAGCATCAATGATTTCCAAATAGTCTTTACGTATAATTATTAATTTTAAAACTCAAAATATTCAAAAAAATCAAAAAACTTGAAAACTTAAAAAATTCCAAAATAATATAAAAACTTCAAAATAACTAAAAAGTAGAATAAATAATAAAAGAAATTCAAAAATCCTTTAAAAAATCATGTTTTTCTCATTTTTTCTGACAAAATCTAAAATCTTCCTACTTTCATATTTCCCTTTGGAATTTTGAAAAGCAAGAATTTGTGCAAACGGCCTACGGCTGTTGAAATCATATGTAACTTTTTTCGTAGATACATTTGCATATATTATACGTTTTTTTAGTCCGTACGCAAAAGTTACAGCCGTTTTAATTTGGAACAACTTTTTTTTGCAAAAAATATCAAAATTCAAATTTTCAAATTTTCTATAAAAGTTAGTTGTGTGAGGTACATGCATGTCAAAGGATTTTGAAATTTGAAGTTTTATCATTTTTATTTATTTATTTTAACATTTTTCCTACGCGCGCGGGGGGGGGGGGGGGGGGTAGGCATGAGAGGGAAATTGGTGGGAGACCCTTTAGCACCGGTTCGTGCTAAAGGTCACTAGCTTTTAGCACCGGTTTGAGCCACAAACCGGTGCAAAAGGGCGGACCTTTAGCACAGGTTTGAGCCACAAACCGGTGCTAAAGGGTTAGCGCCTGCACGCAACCCCTTTAGCACCAGTTTGTGGCTCATACTGATGCTAAAGGTCTCTTACGAACCGGTGCTAATGCACTGGCCTTATGATCCGGTGCTAATGCACCCTTTAGTCTGGGTTCATAACACAACCTGTTGAAATTATGCCCTAGAGGCAATAATAAAGATGTTATTATTATATTTCTTATTCATGATAATGTGTATATTCCATGCTAGAATTGTATTAAGCGGAAACCTTAATACTTGTGTGGTTTATGAACAACACCGTGTCCCTAGTACGCCTCTATGGACTAACTCATTGATTAATGATGGTTAAGGTTTCCTAACCATAGACATGAGTTGTCAATTAATAATGAGATCATGTCATTAGGAGAATGATGTGATGGACACACCCAAATAAAGCACAACAATTAGATCGTGTCATTGTGTTCATCTTTGCGAAGCTTTTTCCTATGTCAAGTATTGTATTCCTTAGACCATGAGATAATGCAACTCCCTAGTGCCGGAAGAGAGCTTTGAGGTCATCAAACGTCATCCTATGAAAGGGTGATCATAAAGGTGTCTCTCAGGTGATCGGAAAGTACTTGTTGGGTTGTATGTATCGAGATGGAATTTGTCCATCCCAAGTCAGAGAGATATACTTTGGGCCCACTCGGTAATCGATATCAACACCGCTTGCAAGCATGCGGTTAAGGAGTTAATCACAAAGTGATATTGGATTATGGAACGAGTAAAGTACTTGCTATGAACGAGATTGAACTAGGTATGCAGATACCGACGATCGAATCTCGGGCAAGTAAAATATCGCGAGACGAAGGGAATACATATACGGGATTAATTGAATCCTGGCATCATGGTTCATCCGATATGATCATTGATGAATATGTGGGAGTCAATATGGGTTTCTAGATCCCGCTATTAATTATTGGTAGAAGATCATGTCTGCATATTCTCAAACCCGTAGGGTCACATACTTAACGTGCATCGATGCTAGGATAGAATGGATAATTGGTTATTGAGTTTTTATTTGGAGTCTCGGTTAAGATCCAGGACATCACGAGAGGTTCCGGAATGGTCCAGAGAATAAGATTCATATAAAGGAAAGCAATTTTTGGATTCCGGAAAAGTTTTGGAATTTATCGGTATTGTATCAGAATGTTCTAGAAGGTTCTGGAGTGGGGCCATTGTGGGCCCACTTGACGGAGGCCTGTGTGGGCCTAAAGGGGAGTGTCCTGGCCACTTGGGCCAGGCACATCAAGCCCCTAAGGCCCAGCCGGCTAGCCCAAGGGGAAACCCTAAGGGAATGTTCTAGAGGGAAGGGGGAAAACTTGCCCCCCACTCCACCCCTTGGCCGCCGGCCCTAGGGCTTGGAGGACGGGCCAAGCTGGCCGCCCAGCCTCCTATATAAGGGAGGGCTGGGGCGCAGCCTCCCCCTCTCCCAACCCTAGCTACCGGCCCAACTGCTGCCCTCTACATCTCTCTCTCGCGACTGCACGTAGGCGAAGCCCTGCTGTAGAAATTCTCTACCATAAGCACCACGCCGTCGTGCTGCTGATCCAATCTATCTCTCCACCATACTTGCTGGACCAAGGAAGGAGGAGACATCGCTGCACCGTACGTGTGCATCTCTCAGAGGCATCGCCACTTGCGGCGTTGGATCGGATCGGATCGCAAGGAGGAGACGGCTAGTACGACTACATCATCCATGTTCTATTGAACGTTTCCGCTGTGCAATTTCTTCAAGGGTATGAAGATCTCATCTCTCTCTCTCGTTGATTACATCTCCTAGATTAGATCTTGGCTTTCTCATTCGCAAAACCCTTCAGTGGTATCAGAGCTAGATCTATGCGTAGATGTGTTTCACGAGTAGAACGCAACATGCTTATTGCGGGCGTTGATGTTTTCTATTGCAAACCTCTATGTTGTGTATTTCTTATGGCACGGCATAGTGAGATCGAAGAGGTCCAGGCCAACTTTATGCGACCTCGTTCGCGAGACCGGCTCCGCACTTGACGTGTGGCTTGTTCCACACATGCGGCTGGTGGATGCCAGTTTCTCTCCCTATAGTAGTCATGAGATTTACAACGGATATTAGCAACCATAATATCACCATTGTGGCTTTTCGTCGGTAAGAATCGTTCTTAACTTGTTACTCCCATAAGCCACGTAAAACATGCAACAACAAAGTAGAGGCATCTAACTTGTTTTTGCAGGGAGTGTTTTGTGATATGGTATGGCCACAAGATGTGATGTGATATATGTGATGTATGCGATGATCATGTTTTGTAATATTTCACGACTTGCATGTTGATGAGTTCACAACCCGCAGGAGCCATATGGTTGTCTTTATAATTGTGTATGACCTGCGTGTCAACTTCTTATACGCCATGTAATAGCTTTACTTTATCGCTAAGTAGTTAGCAATAGTTGTAGTTGCTATTCATGGTGGAGGCAATCATGGTGGAGTGATGGAGATCATGCCGGCGCGCACAAGATGGAGATCATTGCGCGGAGATTGGCTATACCATGTCACATAAAATTATATGCATGTGATGTTTATCTTTTATGTATCTTATTTTGCTTTGATCGCGACGGTAGCATTATAAGATGATTCCTCACTTAAAGATCAAGATAAAATTGTGTTCTCCCCATGTATGCACCGTTGCGAAAGTTCATTGTTTTGAAGCATCTCGTGATGATCGGGTGCTATAAACTCTACGTTCACATACAACGGGTGCAAGCTAGTTTTGCACATGCGGAAGTACTTGGGTTTTGACTTGACGAGCCTAGCATGTACAGACATGGCCTCGGAACACACGAACCGAAAGGTTAAACAAGAGTCATATGAATGATATGATCGGCACTTTGTTGTCCACCATTGAAACCACATCTCTTCTCGTGAAGATCAGATTAGGTGTGGTGAATTTGGATCGTGTTCACTTGAGGGATGTTGAATTTAGTGGGAGTTCATCTAGTAATTTGATTAAGTTGAACTAGTTATCATGAACATAGTCTAAATTGTACTTGCAAATGTTGTAGATCAAATGGCTAAGTCCAACTTCAACTTCAACGTGTTTGCTGAGAAAGAAAAGCTTAAAAACAATGGGTCTAACTTCACCAACTGGTTCTGCAATCTGAGGATTATTCTCGCTGGCGGACAAAAGGCTTATGTACTTGAGGAAGCGCTAGGTAACCCCCCTGCTGCAACAGTGAAAACTGAAGAACTTGCTGACTTCAATTCTCGCAGAGATGATTATGATGCTATTATGAGTACCATGTTGTTTTCTATGGAACCGGAACTTCAAAACCGTTTTAAGAAGTACCGTGGGCCTTATGAGATACTTGAGGAACTGAAAACCATGTTTCAGACTCAAGCCCGTTCTAAGAGATATGAGATCTCTGAGAATTTCTTTAACTGCAAGATGGAGGAAGGGAGTTCCGTTAGTGAGTACGCCATTAAGATGTCGGGCTACACTCAACGCCTTGAGCAGCTGGACTGCAAGATTCCAGAAGAGCTCAAGATTGACAGAGTTCTGCAATCACTCCCTCCTAGCTACAAAGGTTTTGTAGTTACTCACAATCAAATTGGTTCCACTTATACGATCACTGAGCTCTTCGCAAAGCTGAAAGCTGCGGAGGTGGATATCAAGAAAGATAATCATGTGTTGATGGTCAACAAGACCACTAGCTTCAAGAAAGCTAAGGGTGCAAAGGGATCCTTCAAGAAAGGCAGCGGCAAGCGCGCTGCCCCTACTAATAAGAAACTCAAGTCTGGTCCTAAGCCGGAAACTGAGTGCTTCTATTGTAAGGACAAGGGTCACTGGAAACGCAATTGTCCAAAGTACTTAGCGGACAAGAAGGCTGGCACCATCAAAGGTATATTTGATATACATGTTATTGATGTCTACCTTACTAGCACTCATTGTAGTGCCTGGGTATATGATATTGGTTCAGTCGCTAATATTTGTAACTCGAAATAGGAGCTACGAAATAGACGACGGCTAGCAAGGGATGAGGTGACGATGTGCGTCGGCAATGGATCAAAAGTTGACATGATGGCCGTCGGCATGCTCTCCTTAGTTTTACCTTCGGGATTAGTTTTAAAAATTATAAGTGTTATTATGTGCATGTGTTGAGCATGAACATTATATCTGGATCGTGTTTATTGCAAGATATTTATTCATTTAAATCTGAGAATAATGGTTGTTCTATTTATATGAATAACATCTTTTATGGTCATGCACCTATCGTGAATGGTTTATTTCTTCTGAATCTCGAAAGCAATGAAACACACATCCATAACATTGAGGCTAAAAGATGCAAAGTAGATAGTGATAATCCAACTTATTTGTGACACTGCCGTCTAGGTCATATTGGCGTAAAATGCATGAAGAAACTCCATTCTGATGGACTTTTGGAGTCTCTTGATTTTGAATCATTTGACACGTGCGAGCCATGCCTCATGGGCAAGATGATCAAAACCCCGTTCTCTAGCATAATGGAGTGAGCAACGGACTTATTGGAAATCGTACAAACCGATGTGTGCAGACCAATGAGTATTTCGACGCGCGGTGGATATCGCTATTTTCTCACTTTTACTGATGACTTAAGTAGATATGGGTATGTCTATTTAATGAAACATAAATCTAAAACATTTGAAAAGTTCAAAGAATTTTAGAATGAAGTGGAAAACCATCGTAACGGGAAAATTAAATTTCTGCGATCCGATCATGGAGGTGAGTATTTGAGTTATGATTTTCTCACGCATCTTAAAGCAAGCGGAATCGTTTCGCAACTCACACCACCTGGAACACCACAGCGCAATGGTGTGTCTGAACACCGGAATCGAACTCTATTAGATATGGTGCGATCGATGATGTCTCTTACAGATTTGCCGTTATGATTTTGGGGTTATGCATTAGAAACCGCTGCATTCACTTTAAATAGGGCACCATCTAAATCCGTTGAGACGACATCATATGAACTATGGTTTGGTGCTAAACATAAGCTATCGTTTCTTAAAGTTTGGGGATGCGAAGCTTACGTCAAGAAGTTGATGCCGGACAAGCACGAACCCAAAGCGGAGAAATGTGTCTTCATAGGATACCCTAAGGAAACAATTGGGAATACCTTCTACCACAGATCCGATGGCAAAGTCTTTGTTGCTAAGAACGGATCCTTTCTTGAGAAGGAGTTTCTCTCGAAAGAAGTGATTGGGAGGAAGGTAGAGCTAGACGAGGTTATTGAACCTTCTCTCGAATTGGAGAGTAGCACAGCACCCAAAGTTGTTTCGGCGCCGCCTGCACCAACAGGAGAGAAAGCTAATGATGAGGATCATGAAACTTCGAATGATGCTACTACTGAACTTCGTAGGTCGACAAGGTCGCATGCCACTCCTGAATGGTATGGCAACCCTATCTTAACCGTCAAGTTGTTAGACAACAATGAACCTGCAAACTATGAGGAAGCGATGATGAGCCCAGACTCTGGGAAATGCCTAGAGGCCATGAAATCCAAATTGGGATGCATGAGCGAAAACCAAGTATGGACTTTGGTGGACCCTCCTAGCGACTGTAAGGCCGTTGAGTGCAAATGGATTTTCAAGAAGAAAACAGTCGCGGATGGTAATGTTACTATCTATAAGGCTCGGCTTGTCGCAAAAGGTTTTCGGCAAGTTCAAGGTGTTGACTATGATGAGACTTTCTCTCTCGTAGCGATGTTTAAGTCCATTCGGATTTTATTAGCAATTGCTGCGTTTCATGATTATGAAATTTGGCAGATGGATGTCAAGACTGCGTTCCTCAATGGCAGCATTGATGAAGAGTTGTATATGATGCAGCCCGAAGGTTTTGTCGATCCTAAGGATGCTAATAAAGTGTGCAAACTTCAGCGTTCCATTTATGGGCTGAAGCAAGCATCCCAGAGTTGGAACCTTCATTTTGATCAAGTGATCAAGAGTTTTGGATTTGTTCCAAATTGCTACGAAGCTTGTGTCTACAAGAAAGTGAGTGGGAGCTCGGTGATATTTTTGGTACTATATGTGGATGACATATTGATTATTAGAAATGACATCGGTATGCTTAACAATGTGACGATTTATTTGAATAATTGTTTTTCAATGAAAGACCTAGGAGAAGCTGCTTATATATTAGGCATCAAAATCTATAGAGATAGACAAAGACACCTAATAGGTTTAAGCCAAAGTACATACCTGGACAAAGTTCTGAAAAGGTACAGAATGGATAAAGCAAAGAAAGGTTCATTGCCCATGTTGTCAGGTAAGATATTGAGCAAGGCTTAGTGTCCAACTACGGCAAAAGATAGAGAAACTATGAGCAAAGTGCCATATGCCTCGGCCAAAGGTTCTATCATGTATGCCATGTTATGTACTAGACCGGATGTGTCCAATGCTCTTTGTTTGATGATCAGATACCAAAGTGATCCAGGAGTGGAACACTGGACAGCGGTAAAGAACATCCTAAAGTATGTAAATAGGACTAAAGAAATGTTCTTGGTCTATGGAGGTGATGAGCAGCTCGTCGTAAAAGGTTACGTCGACGCTAGCTTCGACACCGACCCAGATGATTCTAAATCTCAGACAGGATACGTTTATATTTTGAATGGTGGAGCTGTGAGCTAGAGAAGCTGCAAGCAAAGCATGATCGCAGGATCTACAACCGAAGCGGAATACATGGCTGCTTCGGAAGCGTCAAGTGAAGGAGTTTGGATTAGGAACTTCATCACTGAGCTTGGTGTGGTTCCAAGTGCCTTGGACCCACTGGAGATATTGTGCGACAACACTGGTGCCATAGCACTGGCTAAGGAACCAAGATATCATCCAAAGACCAAGCACATCAACCGTCATTTCCATATAATTCGAGATTATATATCAGATGGAGATCTGAAGATTAGCAAAGTACATATGGATCTCAATGTCGCAGATCCGTTGACTAAACCTCTTCCACGAGCAAAACATGATCAGCACCTTAATGCCATGGGTGTTAGATTGTTACCAGATATAAACTAGATTATTGACTCTAGTGCAAGTGGGAGACTGTTGGAATTATGCCCTAGAGGCAATAATAAAGATGTTATTATTATAATTCTTCTTCATGATAATGTTTATATTCCATGCTAGAATTGTATTAAGCAGAAACCTTAATACTTGTGTGGTTTATGAACAACATCGTGTCCCTACGCGTCTATGGACTAGCTCATTGATTAATGATGGTTAAGGTTTCCTAACCATAGACATGAGTTGTCAATTAATAATGAGATCATGTCATTAGGAGAATGATGTGATGGACAGACCCAAATAAAGCACAGCAATTAGATCGTGTCATTGTGTTCATCTTTGCGAAGCTTTTTCCTATATCAAGTATTGTATTCCTTAGACCATGAGATAATGCAACTCCCTAGTACCGGAAGAGAGTTTTGAGGTCATCAAACATCATCCTATGAAAGGGTGATCATAAAGGTATCTCTCAGGTGATCGGAAAGTACTTATTGGGTTGTATGTATCGAGATGGAATTTGTCCCTCCCAAGTCGGAGAGATATACTTCGGGCCCACTCGGTAATCGATATCAACACCGCTTGCAAGCATGTGGTTAAGGAGTTACTCACAAAGTGATATTGGATTATGGAACGAGTAAAGTACTTGTTGTGAACGAGATTGAACTAGGTATGCAGATATCGACGATCGAATCTCGGGCAAGTAAAATATCGTGAGAGAAAGGGAATACATATATGGGATTAATTGAATCCTAGCATCATGGTTCATCCGATATGATCATCGATGAATATGTGGGAGTCAATATGTGTTTCCAGATCCCGCTATTGATTATTGATAGAAGATCATGTCTGCATATTCTCGAACCCATAGGGTCACACACTTAACATGCATCGATGCTAGGATAGAATGGATAATTGGTTATTGAGTTTTTGTTCGGAGTCTCGGTTGAGATCCAAGACATCACGAGAGGTTCCGGAATGGTCCGGAGAATAAGATTCATATAAAGGAAAGCAGTTTTTGGATTCCGGAAAAGTTTCGGAGTTTATCGGTATTGTACCAGAATATTCTAGAAGGTTCTGGAGTGGGGCCATTGTGGGCCCACTTGACAGAGGCCTGCGTGGGCCTAAAGGGGAGTGTCCTGGCCACTTGGGCCAGGCGCATCAAGCCCCTAAGGCCCAGCCAGCCAGCCCAAGTGGAAACCCTAAGGGAATATTCTAGAGGGAAGGGGGAAAACTTGCCCCCCACTCCACCCCTTGGCCACCGGCCCTAGGGCTTGGAGGAGGGGCCAAGCTGGCCGCCCAGCCTCCTATATAAGGGAGGGCTGGGGCGCAGCCTCCCCCTCTCCCAACCCTAGCCGCCGGCCCAACTGCTGCCCTCTACATCTCTGTTTCGCGACTGCACGTAGGCGAAGCCCTGCTACAGAAATTCTCCACCATATGCACCACGCCGTCGTGCTGCTGATCCAATCTATCTCTCCACCATACTTGCTGCACCGTACGTGTGCATCTCTCGGAGGCGTCGCCACTTGCTGCGTTGGATCGGATCGGATCGCAAGGAGGAGACGGCTAGTACGACTACATCATCCACGTTCTATTGAACGTTTCCGCTGTGCGATTTCTTCAAGGGTATGAAGATCTCATTTATCTCTCTCGTTGATTATATCTCCTAGATTAGATCTTGGCTTTCTCGTTCGCATCCGTAGGAAATTTTTTGATTTACTATGCTGTGAAACCCTTCACAACCGGTGCTAAAGCTCCGGGCAGCTCCAAACGAAAGCCCTTTTTTCTACTAGTGGAACATGGATGGTTCGTTCTGCGCTACTGACGGTACTGGAGGCACAGGTATGGTGTTGAGAGATGAGACCGGCTCGATCATTGTGTCCGCTTGCAGTTTTCTGAGTTCTTGTAGCAGTCCGTTGCATGTTGAACTCGAATCCTACCGTGAGGGCATAGCTGTGGCACGGGAGTGGAGCACACTTCCATGTTTGATTGAGATGGACTATTTGGAGGCAGTCAAGTTGATCAAACAGCCTGGCATCGACCGATTGATGTTCATGGGCATCGTCCAGGAAATAAAGGAGCAATTAGTTGTGTGGGGTAGTTTAGAAATAGGTGTGATTAGCCGTGAGCAAAATAAAGCTAGTCATGTTCTAACAAATATGGCATGTACTTTGAATATTGCTAGATCTTGGCCTAGTTCTGGACCCGATGAAGTCCTGGCAATGTGCAGGCTGAGTGTAATCTTGTGATTTAATCAATATAATTCCCCATTCGCAAAAAAAATTCTTATCTAACTTGCCTATTATACTAAACACTTTTACTTCTTCATAGCACATTTTGTCATTGAAGCTACATTGTATGTCTTGATGTATATCATTGAACATAGCGTCTTGAATAATATTCAGGTTTAATTAGCAAAAATATTTAATATACACACTCATGTATATTGTGTGTGATAGTCATGTTCAAATATTTAAACTACACGGACATTTATAGGGGGCAAACTATAACTTATTTTATCAAAGAATTCTTTTTATTTGCTTTCGGATGTTTACCAAATGTATCCAACCATAATGTAAGAAAACTAGTGCTATTATATTACATTAATTTATTGGATGTATTATTTTATATGATATCTTTAAATATAAAAAACACTATGTAAATTGTAATAGAGTTCACAAAGCTTACATATATAACCCAAAACAGAGGTTTCTAGAGCATGAGACTGTCAAATTTTAGGCAAAACAATTAGATAATTCTACATTGTATGAAGCGTTAACCAGTGCTCTACGCATGTTTATGATCCCGCTGTGTAAATTGTGTAATAGGGGCATGCTGCTAGTACCTGAAATGTTTGCTTTGAAACATCTAATTGTAGCCTCGTAGGCCCTACTAATAATCACTTCGAGGCCATGACGTGACGATCGAGCCATTTCCCAAGTGGATAGCATCTGCGAGACTGCGATGCTAGCTTATTGCTGTCGATCGCATGTTTATCAGTAAAAGTCGACATGTTAATCTGCTACTCCAATGGTCAGTATTGACGCCGCTACTACAAAGGAGTTGTGGCCACCACTACACTAGTCTTCCTTTTCGTGCCGACGGAGGCGAGAAAGCGAGCTCAGGGGCGACACCGATACGGACACGGCAATGGTGCGTGCACGGACTTGAATAACGAGGTTTCTTTTCTCCATGCAGATCTCGATCGCATGCTGCATACTTGATGCCTCGAGTTCATATAGATGCAGCAAGCTTGTGTAAAGCGAGGGAAGAAAGTTGGGCGGCATGTAAAAGACATGGAAGGGTAGACAGGCTCGATCGTCCTCCTGAATTTGGGCGTTGCTGCTCCTGCTTGCTTCCATGGATCGATGCTCATCAACTTCTTAGGGTTTGTTTCTGAAGTTTTCCGCTTTTCAGGACTTCTCCGGAATTTGGGGCGAGGAAGGAAGCCAGCTTTAGCACGATCAAAGATCATTCCTGCGTACTTATGGTTGAGTCTGGAGAAAATATTTGCAGATCGATCATGATTATTGCGCACGCAGGACCCGATGCACGTGGCACATATGGCACTGTGGAAGGAGCAAAACCTCCCGCAGCAAGAACGTCTGTGGCCATCAATGTCTGCCAACCGCACAACGCATCAAGCGTTTGACCGAGACCGGAGCCGTGTGTCAACGGAGAGATTTGTCGGCAGGCACGTTTCGACGGAGACTAGTGGGGACAGGGCCTATAGTCCCGGCCCGTAAGAGGCTTTAGTCCCGGTTCCCCAACCGGGACCAAACAGGCGGGACTAAAGGCCTAACCTTTAGTCCCGGCCCTGTTCCAAGCCGGGACCAAAGGAGCTTCACGTGGGCACCTGGGAGAGCCCTCAGGGCAGACCCTTTAGTGCCGGGTCATAACACAGACCGGGACTAAAGATTTTCTGCAGATTTTATTTATTTTAGTGTTTTAGGGTTTTAGGGTTTAGGTGTTCGGGGATTAACGTGATGCCTCGTTTGGTGCCTTGTTTGGTGTTCGGGAATTAGTTTTCGTATAATTCTAAATATACATGTTTATGCATATATATAAGATTAACTTATCTTACAAGCGAGCATATATATACAATTATATGGAGATCAGAATTATCGGGACTAGAGCCCGTCTATTCGATTACATGGACCAACATCAGTAATGGCCCCTAGCTACACTAAATCGTCCTTTGTCGTCTATAGCTTCTGTCCTCAGAAAGGTCGCTAGCTCCTCTGCAACATCAATCGCGCGTTGCTCTGGTAGGTACTTCTCCCGCATGACCGTGTACTATATAAGAAGAGGGGATGAATATGAATATCAATCATGATAACAAAGAATGACGGGTAAAAATAAAGGTGTGAATGTTTATTGCTTACGTCGTATCTGTAATCCTTGTGCTCAGAGGTAAACGTGCGAATGGTCTCGCAAACGTAGTATCCACATAGATGCGTCCCCCGTGGCTGCTGGTCGCACTTTATGAGAATAGAATATATATAATCAAAATAATAATCTAGCATCATAAATGTATTGAAAATAGAAGTATATCATACTACTACTTACCTGAGCCGCTCTAAAGGTCAGCTTCTCATGCTGGATACCGTCAGTCACGCACTTGAACCGCTTCCAAACCCTGCCCGACAAGGAAAATGATTTGCTAAGTTTTTCATTAATTGATATATCAGAAAATCATCGAAAGAGACCGATAGAGCGCAAGAATGATTGAAATTACCCTTGGAGCATGTCCTGCAGGCTTTGGAACTGTTCCAAGGGTCTCGATAATGGGTCGAAGGCATCAACTCTTCCCTTATCAATTTGAATGTCCAACAGAATCCAGTGGTAGCTGCACATGTATATATATATGTGTCAGTAACTTATCAATTACACTTATAAGTGAATGGACACAACAGAGTAAGACCCTCACCTAAAGTTGTATGGAAACAGTATGTGGTCACAGAAATTTTGATCTGTTAGAAACCTTAGAAGGTTTTCCTCCGTCTCCTTGGGTTTATCAGTTAGCGTCGTTATATGTATTTTATCTGGGTCAATAAACCCAATATTTAGGATGTTCCTACTTTTACATTCCAGAATCTTCATTCTGCATAATAGAGTACAAGTCAGAACGGAACAAGTTATATGTAGACAATGAATTGAAATAACTGAACAAGTTATATGTAGACAACGAATTAAAAAACTTACAGACAATAGCAACTCATAAGCGATTTGTCGAGGGCGTCGGCATTGTACATCTGGAAGAGTTCATCAAAGTCGATATGGATGTCTTCGGGACGGCCGTAGTACTCGCGTGGGACACGCGCCACGATCATCGTTCTCCCATTCTTTGCTTCACTTAAGTACCATGTATGCAAGTAACGCATATTTGTTGGGAGATCATCAAACTTATCTTTGCTGACCAAAGGCGCTCCCATGACAAACTGTGGCTTAGGGGCTACCACAGCCTTGGGTAACCTGTCGTCTTGGGAAGCCAGAATGTCTTCAACACTTATACCCCATTCAGCCGCCCACTTCTTTGCTAATTCCAAATCTTGCCCCTGCACCAGAGAGGGAACATTCTCGGGTAACACCCTGAGGGGTGGGATCGACTGTTTGGCCTGTTGTCCAAGCTGAGGAACGTCTGATCTTTTTTTGCTTGTAGTTGAACTTGATTTGCTCCCACTTGTACTTGCACGTGATCTGCTCTTTTTCCCTTCCTTCTGCAATGTGCGTGTATAGTCGTCAGGCTTATGGTGTAAGTCATACTGTGATGGAAGGGTCGTGAAGTATTTTGCATATGCTATTTGCTTCTCGGTGTATTCCGGGCGGGGCTTGGGTTCCTTCTTTTTCATCTGCGCATCATAATGTTCCTTTGCTATCCTGGCATTTTCCTCGTCGGTACGCTCATAAGGTCTTATAGGAAGATTAGCATGAGGTACCTTTGGGAGGGGCGACCGTTTGCGCTTTGGGGAGCTCCGTCGCTTAGAACTCATCGACGGAGCATTCTTGCTGGCACGCTTCCGCTTAGTATCCTTAGCGGGCGGCGGCGGAGACGGCCGACCCAAGTCCGGCGGCGGTGATCGAGATGGACTCGTGTTGTGGTGGCCGTCGTCATGTGAAGGGCTTGGAGGTGATGGAGGTGTAGGTGACCTGCGACGACTCGGAGGCGGTGTTGTCCTTGGGGCCGAGCTTGGAAGCTTGATGTAGTTCTTGTCCCATAGGATGACTCCACCCAGTACTTCTCCAAGTGTCTGATACGTCTCAAACGTATCTATAATTTTTGATGCTCCATGCTTGTTTTTACACCATTTGCCTATTGTTTCGTTACACTTAGTGGCATTTTTATGCATTTTCCGGAACTAACCTATTAACAAGTGCCACAGTGCCAGTTTCCTGTTTTCTGCTGTTTTTGTGTTTCAGAAGTGATACACAGGAAATATTCTTGGAATTGGACGAAACAAGTTCCTGAAGTCTTATTTTACCCGGAAGCTTCCAGAGATCCGAAGAGAAGTAGGAGGGGGGCCACCAGGGCCCCACACACAGGGGCGGCGCGGCCAGCCCCTGGCCCGTGCCACCCCCGTGTGAGGGTGCCTGGTCCCTCCTCTGACATCGACCCTTCGCCTATAAAGACCCCCCGACGAGAAAAACCTAAGGGCCCGATCAGTTTTCCAGAATACATCGCGATCCGCCGCCGCCGTCGACCCGAAGATCGGGAGGGTCCAGAAGCTCTTCCCGGCACCCTGCCGGAGAGGGGAATCGCCACCGGAGGTCTCCTTCATCGCCATGCTTGCCTCCGGAGCGATGAGTGAGTAGTCTACCTTGGACTATGGGTCCATAGCAATAGCTAGATGGTTGTCTTCTCCACTATGTGCTTCATGTTTAGATCTCATGAGCTGCCATACATGATTGAGATCACCGTTATGTAATTCTACATGTTTGGTTTGTTGGGATCTGATGAATATTGGTGTTTATGATTAAGTTGCTGTACTGAATATTATCTTTTGTTATCTCTATGTTGTTTATGATCTTGCATGCTCTCCGTTGTTAGTAGCTATCTTGGCCGAGTAGTTGCTAGTGACTCCAAGAGGGGGTATTTATGCTCGATAGTGGGTTCATGTCTCTATTTCACCTGGGGGAGTGACAGAAACCATTAAGGTGGTAGATGTGATGTTGCTACTAGGGAGAAAACAACATTCATATGCTCAAGGGCATATGCTTTGTTTACATTACACACTTTGCTTAATGCAATTATCTGTTGTTCATAACTTAATACTTGTGGAGTTCTCGGATTGATTCACCACAAGTGGATTATTAGTCATAGATGCAGTTGGATGGCGGTCTATGTATTTTGTTGTAATGCCCAGAGTAAATCTCATAGTGATCTTCTTGACATATCACGTTATCTTTATTCTATCAATTGCCCAACTGTAATTTGTTTACCCAGCATGTGTTATTTTATCTATGGAGAGACACCACTAGTGAACTGTGGACCCCGGTCCTATTTACATCATATTGCTATCACCTGTTTACTTTACTCGTACTGTTTACTTTACTCGCATACTATATTGTTTTCCACTCGATACACTCATAACCTTTGTTTCAAGCAAACCGGTGAGATTGACAACCTCATCGTAAGTTGGGAGCAAAGTACTTGGTTGTGTTGTGTGCAGGTTCCGCGTTGCTACTGGCCAAAGACGAGTCAACAAGTATCGTTAACGGCGCCCTTGTTGGAGTGTCACTAAGCCAGTCTGCATCACCTTCAGTCGTCATTGTCTCTCCTCTCCTGATCGATTAAACCTTGGTTTCTTAAACTGAGGGAAAACTTGCTGCTGCACTCATCATACCTTCCTCTTGGGGTTCCCAATGGGCTGGTTATTCACCACGCACAAGGACAGTCTGGTCGCCATCAGAGGCATCAGCTCCTCGTCAACTTGGCATCATCAGCTATTTTTCTGGCGCCGTTGCCGGGGAAGAGAGAAGACTTCTGCGAGGGGAGTTCTTCGCACACACATTCTTTACTTTGTTATTTGTTTTGCTTTACTTTATTTTATTTTACCTGCATTGCTTTTTATATCAAAAACCCAAAAAAAATAGAATCCTTGGTAGTTGTTATTTCTTTACTTTAGTTTATCATGCTGTTCCCTAAGTTCGTTCTAGAGGACCTCTCAGTAGGTAGTGGTTCGATTGTTGGCAAAAGTAACATTGAGGAGTTCTTTAATCACATTAGTATGCATGAGGAAGATGAGGAAAAGTCTTTGGTTGAGTTAGCTCCTAGCTATGAAGTTGCTTCTGCTCATTTAGTTCACATGTTAGAAGCTAGGTTTGCTAGTCTTCATTCTTCTATGCAATACATGTTCCTTAAGCTTCATGAAATTGAGGATCCCAAAAAGAAGGCTTTTATCTTAGAAACCTTGCGCACAGAATTTAGAGATATTGCCATTGAGGCTAGGAAAGTTTTTAAGAAGTTTAATAAGCTTGGCTCGCCTATAAAGGTTGTTGGTACGCCCGATGATTTTAAAGTACCAATACCTTATGAACTTATAGGAATTCATGATGCTTGGGAAAAGAATTCCAGTTGGATTTGTCCTGAAAATCTTTTTGATGAAAGTAGTGTGCCAAAGCGTGACCATAAAGGATTTTCAAAAACTCAGTTGAACATATTTTCCTTCATTGTTGAAAAGTTCTCTGCAGTTGATCTTGATACTTCATCTGATAATACTTGATTCGCACTTTTCCGCGCCTAGCTCAAAGGCGTTAAAGAAAAGCACTCTTGGGAGATAACCCAATGTTTTCTTTTCAGTACTTTTTCTTTTATTTGAGTCTTGGAAGTCATTACTACTGTAATGACCGCTCCTTATCTTGTTTATTTCGTTTTTGTGCCAAGAGAAGCCTCTAATTTGAGTGAGGTAAAGATTTGGGGATGTTGCTGTCCTGAAACTGTTTTCGGTGCTGCACCGTAAAAATTCGTGAAAATTCTCTGTTTATCTTTTGGACCTGCGATTTCTTGTGCATATGCCCCAGGTTATATCCAAACTTTTCTTAGTTGAACACTTTTTGATTTGAGCAACAGAAAATCCCTCAAAAATTCGACCTTTGTCAGCTGTTCAGTTTTGACAGATTTCTGCCAATATTTGTGTTTGCCACTTTATCGCTTTCTTTTGAGTTCTTTTGATCATGGAACTTTTGGGGAGGTTGCTACAGTAGTATATGCTATATATGTGGTGGTTTTGAGTTGAAACCTGAAGCAAATAGAGGATTGATTATATGTTATGCTTGCACTAATGTTGCTAATAGATTTGTGTTTAGTTTTGTATGAAGGAAGTTTTCAAGTGTAGGGATTGGAGAATGATGAGATGAGTTGAAGAATGGACAAAAGCTCAAGCTTGGGGATGCCCATGCATCACCCCAAGAAATATCCAAGAATTACAAGCGTCAAAGCTTGGGGATGCCCCCGAGGCACCCCTTCTTCATCGGCAAAAATCAGGTCACCTTTTAAAACACTATATTTTTATTGCTTCATGCACTATGTGTTTTTCTTGGAGCGTCAGTTGTTTTAGTTTTCTTAGTTGGTTTAGTTTGTTTGTTTGCTGCAATAAATGGTTGGACCCCAACAAATTTTCTTTGGAGGAGATGTACTCGTTTTCATTTGCGAAGAACGCTCGATGAATTAATAAGAGTGAAAATGGAGTTGTTCTTGCGTTCTTCTTTTTCTGCTACTGCTTTTGGTTTTCGTTTTCGCCTTGATTTGCGTTCAGACCTTGTTATATCTTTTCATCAAGGTGTATTTTTGCCTCTGATCTTCATTGGTTTTCATCAAAAGAGGTGTTTATAAAAATTTCAAATGGTGTTGGAAAAGAGAAAAAGCTTTGTGCAAAATAGTGGTACAAGAAGGAGCTTGTGTAGACTGCGGCTTAGGCTTTTTCATGTCATGCTTGATGTCTTTTTGATAGTATGCTTAGTGGTTTTGCTGTAGCATGACTTGTCTGAAATAACTGAGATTGCTTAATGAGCCTTTGAAAAAATCATGCGTTGTTTTTATTGTATGGAAGCATTATTTTGGTTTTCTCCTTGATGCTTTATTTGGGTTGACTTGGCGCATGCTCACACATGTTAGACTCTTACAAAGTCACCGATAGCCTTCATGATCATTTAGTTTTTGACTTTTGATGCCATCTTATGCTTCTTTTAATGTCGCTTTGTCGCTTTGCATGATTATGGCCATTATTGCTCTCTTAGTTGGTCGCTCCCAGTCTTTTGCTAGCCCTCACCTTGTACTGAGTATGAGCTCTACTCGTGCATCCAACTCCTAAAAGCCAAAGTTTTCCAAAGTGTCCACCATACATACCTACTAGCAATTTGCTATTCCAAGTAAATTTGACTTGCTTTTATTTTCTCTTCAAATTAAACTCTTACCAGTGTTATGCGAAACTCGGTTAGTAAAGCTCTCACGAACCGGAAGGCACACTTTACTTTTTCCTGTTCTTAAAAATTTGACATTGTGGTCTCTTATGTTGAGTTGTTATGCTTGCAAGTTGTAAGTTGGATTCTAGCCCATCCATGCTGTCATGGGGCAAGCTTTCAACATTGCACTTCTTATTTGAGTTGATATCGTGATCTTTTGTTTATGGATGCCCACGGTGTGAAATGAATTGGGAATCTTGTGGGGATCATGGAGTTTGTATATGTGTTAGGGAAACGCCGGGCCGCCAATCTAAGCCATGCATAATTCATGGTGGAAATTTGCAGCATACCCATGGTGAACATTCGACGACGCATCTCACAATAAAAAGCTAAACAATATAGCAAATAAAAGAGATGTCGAGGTGTTCATTGTCTGCTTGTCCTGTCATTTTGGTGTGGGCTTGTTCCATGTCATCGGGCACGGAGGTACCCCATTGGCGGTTTTCAATGATATGCATATACTTACAATGACAAGAGCCTTGCTTGGGACTCTAAGTAAAGTAGCATGAGGTTTGGGTACTCGTATTCACGGGGCACGAGGTTTTCAACTTATGATTTGTCAAGCATATGCATCATAATTGTTCTCGCATTAACTTTAACCATTCAAGATGCTTATGATGGGGGCAATGAGAGCTCAAAGCCGGTAAGTACCATAATTTTTGAAGGTTATAAAACTTGCAATCACTGCTTCCCTCTGCGAAGGGCCTTTCTTTTACTTTTATGTTGAGTCACCACCTTCTTTCTTTATGCACCATTAAGAGAGCATAGTTGTCATTCTTAGTGTGATATGCATTGTCCCAAAGTTCATTGATTGACTCATATTGTTGGTTTCACTTGTTCTTAAATTATTTGTATCTAGTCGCCCTCTTAAACTTGAAGGTGTCCTATGCATTTATGTTTTGCTCTCTTTGAAGGACAAGCTAAAAACCTTTTGTATGTTTTTCCTTATGATTTGAACACACGTTTGACTTTCATTGTTTCATTTTCATGATCTTTTATTTGTGTTCATCTGCATGTTTACAACATGGTTGCTAAGTTCTTATTGTCATGATTATATCTTCATGCCCATGTTTTAAGTTCTATTGATCCCAGCTCACCAATGCTTACATATATGATCAAGATTGTGTAGGTGCATGTCACCTCAAAAATTATTCTTTTGTTATCACTTACCTACTCGAGGACGAGCAGGAGTTAAGCTTGGGGATGCTTGATACGTCTCAAACGTATCTATAATTTTTGATGCTCCATGCTTGTTTTTACACCATTTGCCTATTGTTTCGTTACACTTAGTGGCATTTTTATGCATTTTCCGGAACTAACCTATTAACAAGTGCCACAGTGCCAGTTTCCTGTTTTCTGCTGTTTTTGTGTTTCAGAAGTGATACACAGGAAATATTCTCGGAATTGGACGAAACAAGTTCCTGAAGTCTTATTTTACCCGGAAGCTTCCAGAGATCCGAAGAGAAGTAGGAGGGGGGCCACCAGGGCCCCACACACAGGGGCGGCGCGGCCAGCCCCTGGCCCGCGCCACCCCCGTGTGAGGGTGCCTGGTCCCTCCTCTGACATCGACCCTTCGCCTATAAAGACCCCCCGACGAGAAAAACCTAAGGGCCCGATCAGTTTTCCAGAATACATCGCGATCCGCCGCCGCCGTCGACCCGAAGATCGGGAGGGTCCAGAAGCTCTTCCCGGCACCCTGCCGGAGAGGGGAATCGCCACCGGAGGTCTCCTTCATAGCCATGCTTGCCTCCGGAGCGATGAGTGAGTAGTCTACCTTGGACTATGGGTCCATAGCAGTAGCTAGATGGTTGTCTTCTCCACTATGTGCTTCATGTTTAGATCTCATGAGCTGCCATACATGATTGAGATCACCGTTATGTAATTCTACATGTTTGGTTTGTTGGGATCCGATGAATATTGGTGTTTATGATTAAGTTGCTGTACTGAATATTATCTTTTGTTATCTCTATGTTGTTTATGATCTTGCATGCTCTCCGTTGTTAGTAGCTATCTTGGCCGAGTAGTTGCTAGTGACTCCAAGAGGGGGTATTTATGCTCGATAGTGGGTTCATGTCTCTATTTCACCTGGGGGAGTGACAGAAACCTCTAAGGTGGTAGATGTGCTGTTGCTACTAGGGAGAAAACAACATTCATATGCTCAAGGGCATATGCTTTGTTTACATTACACACTTTGCTTAATGCAATTATCTGTTGTTTGCAACTTAATACTTGTGGAGTTCTCGGATTGATTCACCGCAAGTGGATTATTAGTCATAGATGCAGTTGGATGGCGGTCTATGTATTTTGTTGTAATGCCCAAAGTAAATCTCATAGTGATCTTCTTGACATATCACGTTATCTTTATTCTATCAATTGCCCAACTGTAATTTGTTTACCCAGCATGTGTTATTTTATCTATGGAGAGACACCACTAGTGAACTGTGGACCCCGGTCCTATTTACATCATATTGCTATCACCTGTTTACTTTACTCGTACTGTTTACTTTACTCGCATACTATATTGTTTTCCACTCGATACACTCATAACCTTTGTTTCAAGCAAACCGGTGAGATTGACAACCTCATCGTAAGTTGGGAGCAAAGTACTTGGTTGTGTTGTGTGCAGGTTCCGCGTTGCTACTGGCCAAAGACGAGTCAACAAGTATCGTTAATGGCGCCCTTGTTGGAGTGTCACTAAGCCAGTCTGCATCACCTTCAGTCGTCATTGTCTCTCCTCTCCTAATCGATTAAACCTTGGTTTTTTAAACTGAGGGAAAACTTGCTGCTGCACTCATCATACCTTCCTCTTGGGGTTCCCAACGGGCTGGTTATTCACCACGCACAAGGACAGTCTGGTCGCCATCAGAGGCATCAGCTCCTCGTCAACTTGGCATCATCAGTGTCCTCTCATCTTTGGGTCTAGCTATGTCGAGGTCCATATCATGAAACCCCGACACGATTTCATCCACCCTGACTTTAGCATAGCCAGCTGGAATCTCACGGCCATGTCAGCGTACATCAGGGCCAGAAGGTAAAGCTTGTCTGACGGCCACCTTCATGGATATGTTCTTGATTCTCTGATGGAGTTCACATGATGTTGACTCCTTGATTCCATCCACGGGGTAGCCGGGACCGCCCTCTATCATTCTTCGTGCATCGTCGGTCGGGGCCTCAGATTCAGCCACGCTGCTTTTCCGCTTAGATGGGGCGCCGGTAATATCGAGTGCAGGATCTTCCTGGCGCACTACTCCTCTAAGCTCGTCAATCTGCTTCTGTTGCTCGTTAAGCCTGGCAAGCAACTAGTTGAACTTGTCATTCTCCTCATCCTGCTGTCGCTTCTTTGCTCTCGCTCGGCTTCTGTAAGTGTCTTGGTCTCTGGCAAACCCAAGCCACCACGGGTAAGAAGGACCGAAGCCTCGCGTTCGTCCTCCATGTTCTTCATTGCCGAGGACCAGTGTGAGAAAATCTTTCTCTCTATCTCGAGTGAACTGTCTTTTTCCCTCTTTAATTTCTTTCACTATCTTTTTCCAATTCTCCCTGGGTATCCTAAGACCGTCACTGCAGATAAGGTCCCCTGTTTCTTCGTCGTACGAACCACCATGCGCAAGGAACCAATTTCTTGCTCTCAATTCCCACTCATCACGGATGGGTTCAGGTATGATGCCTTTAGCTAGCATATCTTGCTCTTTCTTATCCCACTTTGGGATGGCAGTCTCATAGCCCCCTGGCCCCAGCGTGTGGTGATATTTCTTCTTGTCGGCATTTTTCTTGTTCTTTTCTGATAATGCCTTGGCATCTTCTGACTGCTTGTACTCCTGAAATGCCTTCCAGTGATTCGCCTGCTTGGCTAGATACCCCTCGAATACTGGCACTTTCTTTGACTTCAGATAGTTTTTCCATAGCTTCTTCTTCCAGCTACGAAACAGTTCGGCCATCTTCTTTAGAGTCCACTGCTTGACTTTGGCCCTCAGTTTTTTTGCGGCGTCTTCATTCTCACATTCTGGCAGGTTGAAATGTGACATGAGATCATTCCAAAGATTATCTTTGTACCTTTCAGCGACATAGTCACTATCGGCTGCCCCTTTGCGCTTGTTCCACTCCCGAACGCTGATCGGGACGTGATCCCTAACGAGAACTCCGCATTGCTTCTTGAATGTGTCAGCAGCATTCTTAGGAAGCTTGGGTTCGCCCGTAGGCAATATCACCTCAAAGGTGTAATGCGTCCGTGCATCCAACTTTTTAGTCGGGCCTCGTTTCGTAGCTTTGCTCGATGTGGAGGCCTAAGAGGGAGAAACATTCGTCAAATTAATGTATATGTATACAATATACAACTATCTCCAATATTACAACTGATTGTCGAACTTCTATACCTCGCCGGACTTCGTTATTTCTCCACCGGCTTCTCCATCAGCGGAGCTATCACCTTCTCCGTCATCGGAGCTATCGCCTGCCCCGTCGGCTTCATCTTCGTGTCGGTCGACCTCCATTCCATCTCCGGAGGGGTTCAGATATGACGACGGAGATTCAGCTCGTTCAATGTCGGGGGGCGTCTTTGATTATATCTTCAAGAAGTTCTTCCTCTTCGAGGTTCCTGCTATGTGGATCCATAGTTTCTGCAAAAAACCGACATTTATATTTCAATTATGGACGCTATATGGAATAATAACTAACAAAATAACCTTACTTATTTTCTAACTACTAACCCTAACTAATAACAAAACAAATTAACTACTAACCCTAACAATTTTGTAACTACTAACCCTAACTAATTCTATTTTTTCTAACTCTATTTTTTCTAACTCTATTTCTATTCTATTTTTTCTAACTCTATTTCTATTTGCTATTTCTATTCTATTTTTTCTAACTCTATTTGCTATTATATCTAACAAATAACAATTATAACAATTATATCTAACAAATAACAAAATTCTATCAAACTCTATTTGCTATTATATCTAACAAATAACAATTATAACAATTTGCTATTATTTCTATTTGCTATTTCTATTCTATTTTTTCTAACTCTATTTTCTAACAATTATATCTAACAAATAACAAAATTCTATCTAACAAATAACACACTAGCAAATAACAATTATATATAACAAATTACACTAATTACAAATAACAAAATTCTATCTAACAAATAACAATTATATATAACAAATTACACTAATTACAAATAACAAAATTCTATCTAACAAATAACAATTATATCTAACAAATAACAAAATTCTATCTAACAAATAACACACTAGCAAATAACAATTATGTATAACAAATTACACTAATTACAAATAACAAAATTCTATCTAACAAATAACAATTATATATAACAAATTACACTAATTACAAATAACAAAATTCTATCTAACAAATTGAACGGATCGTATGGGCACCTAGAGGGGGGGTGAATAGGTGCTACTCAAATTTTAATTCTTTTTCAATTTAGGCTTGACACAAAAGGTAAATTCTCTAGATATGCAACTATGGTGAATTTACCTATATGACAACAAATAAGCTAAGCAAGATACAAGTAGTAAAGGCAATAAAGGATAGAGGTAACCGAGAGTGGAGCACACGGAGACACGGATGTAATTCCCGTAGTTCCTTCCTTTTTAGGGGAAGTACGTCTACGTTGGAGGGGTGTGGTTGCCACAAAGGCCTAACCAACGCCACAAAGGCTCACCCTATTCTCCGGTGCAAGCTTCCGCCACAAAGGCCTAGCTCACTTTCCACTAAGGGATTCCTCAAGGCGGAACCGGCCTTTACAAAACTTGGGGCACCACTCCACAACTGAATTGGAGGCTCCCAAGCACCACAAAGATCTCAATCAACAAGTATCAAGATTTCAATCACACAAACAAGGTCAAGGGACACAAGGGAACCCAAGACCAAAGGGCCCTCTAGCAAATGAGAGGGGAAATCAAATCGCTTTGGTGAGGATGTAGATCAAGGCCTTCTCCTTCGATTCTCCAAAGATCAAGAGCTTTGGTGGGTTGAGGGAGGAGATCTTGCGAATTTGGTGGCTCCAAAATGATGTTCTTCCTATCCAGCTCGAGCAGCTTGAGGTGGAAGAAGGGGAGGGGTATTTATACCCCCTCCCAAAATGTAGCCGTTGCTGTCTTGGAGGGGCGGATAATCCGGCCAAAGTTGGGCCGGATTATCCGGCTGGCCGGAATATCCGGCCCCTGGCTGGATTATCCGCCCCCCTATACTGGGTGACGCCGCGTCTGGTCCTTAGCCGAATTTGGGGTCGTCTCCGGGGGGGCGGATTATCCGGCCCCTGGCCGGAATATCCGGCCCCCTATACTGGGTGACGCCGCGCCAGGTCCTTAGCCGTTTTTCGGCCACTCCCCGAGGGGGCGGATTATCCGGCCACCCCTGGCCGGAATATCCGGCCTGGCAATTCTTCATTTGATGATCTGCACAATCTTAGCACACACTTAATCTCCCTAATGTTGTTATCTAACACACAAAATCTGAGGGAAACAAAGTTTGCACTTTCAATCTCCCCCTTTTTGGTGTTAGATGACAACAATAGGATTTGCAAGAAAGATTGAATATTTCAATCAACAAATATTTGAGCACGATAAAAGGCTCCCCCTAGGTGTGTGCATCTTCACCAATAAGTTTAGAGGAGACATACCTTTGCATAGATAACACAAACATTATGGAATTCCGAATATGATAATACGATATACCGGACAATAATTCCATAGCCCCATTTCACCAATAATCATGAGCTCATAAACAATAAGTGAACAATGCATAAAGATCCACATGGCACATTAAGAACATATAACATAGTCTCATACACCACACGGTAGCACGACACGAAGTTCAACCACACACAAAGTTCAACTTAAGACGAACGAAATAAGAAGAAACACAAGCGCCAAAGAATGATAAGCGCGCAAGCTTGTGCTTCCACCCATGCAAATCCCGAAACACTCCTAATAGAACTACTTCTCCCCCTTTGGCATCAAGACACCAAAAAGGGAGAAGAGCGATGCTACTCGTCCCGAGGAATCACTCCTCCCCACCATCGAAGTCGCCGGAGTCCACATCATCATAATCTCCGCCATCACCCTCGTCATCTCCAGCATCTTCATCCTCATCATCAAAGTCCTCCTCAGCCTCAAAGTCCTCCTCAGCCTCTACACGAGCACCTCCTGCGGGAGCATCTGGAGCATCAAAGAGATGCTTCTGCATATCCACCCAGTTGTAGCGATCGGTGTTCCAAGCATTATAGGCCACAGGAGCAGTAGGAGTGGGATCGGCGGTCTGAGCACCACTGAGACGGTGAAGGATAAGCTGCTGAGTGTCCTGGATGCTCTTCCTCTCGACATAGGCCTGGTAGTTCTCACGGTGGATCTCTACCTTCATGCATAGAACATTCCGCTCAAACCAACTGAGCTTCCTCACCTCCCGAGACACAACAGAAGCAGCAGCCCTCTGATCACGAGCAGTAGCACTAGTCCTCGCATCAGCCATGAAAGTGTCAGGATATGCAGCAGAAGGAGCAGATTTTGCCTTTCTCTTGATATACATCTTCTTGACCTTGTGCTCCACACAGTCATCATGAATATCATAGTCTCCAAGGACATGCTTAATGAGAAGCATGATGAAAGGAGCATATGGCACAGTGTTCCTCTGAATAATAGCATCCTTGATCTCATAGAAGATGAAATCCATCACATCAAGGGTAAAGTCCTCAGCAGGGTCAGTCGACGTGGCACACTCATGAGCAAAAGCAAGCAGATCAACCAGAGAGGTGCGAATGGCATCATTGTTACCACCACTAGGAGCAATGTTCTCCCTGAAAATGCGGACCAGCTGATCATAAAGCGGATGTAGGCCATTGATGAAGCCCACAACACCTGTGGAGTCATAGAGGTCATAGAGCTTGTCTTTGTCAGGCTTGTTCCCCGGGTTGTGAATACGGCGACCCACTGGAGTGTCTCCATCATACGCATACCCCAAGAGAGAGGCAAACGTAGTGAAGTTCGACGTACACTCATGTTCGCCGGTCATCCACTTCATAGATTTCTGAGCATTGGGCAAAATCACCAGAGTAGCATAGAACTGCTTGATAAGACCGGGATTGTAGTCGCACTGAATGTTGGCCAGCCCCATCAAACCCATCTTCTCAACCACAGAGAGTGCTTCATCAAAATAAGACTTGCTGCGAAGGTGATCAAAATCAATAGGATGCATCGGACGACAAGGGTTCTTGAATGGCTCATAAACATCACGAAAAATCCCCCACTGCTCCTCATTCCAGAAACCCCGGTCCTCAATCTCTTCATCTCTAGCTGTGGCATACCAATTGTTGCGCCTCACAAGAATGTACTCGGCCTCGGGCATGCTCTTGTAGTTAGGACGTGGCTCTTTGCCTTTGCGACGACGGGCTTGAGCTTTGGCAACCTTGGCAGCTTTCTCCTTCTCAGCCTTTCTAGCAGCCTCCCTCTGGCGCGGACGGATCACAACCTCATCAACTAAGACTCCGTGATCATCCGGAATAAACCGACGCTTGCGCTTCGGCACACTCGAACCACCTGAAAAAGAGAGGTGCAAGGATAGCAAGGGGATAAGCGTATGCACACGAGTTACGGAAAAGATCAATGAATTATGTAGTATGAACAACAATCTTCACCAAAGTATCAAAGTGAAAGCAGCAATAAAAAAAAATGCACTCCCAGGCCGGATTATCCGGCTAGGGGGCGGATAATCCGGTTACCCGGATAATCCGCCCAGGGGGCGGATAATCCGCCCAGGGGGCGGATAATCCGGCCCCCCGAGAAATTTTTCTAACAGTTGCTGCAACCTTCAATTCGATAGATCGGGGAAGACAATCATACAACATAGTTCATAGGAGAGGAAAACAACACCTAGAAGGCTAAATCACCAAGAACATGCTAGGGTAAACAAAACACATCCAAGAGATAGAACTTTACCCGCATCCATTGCGAAAACAGCTTGGTGAAAGCCTTCTAGAGGGGGAGGAGAGCAACCTCCAAGGAAATCCGGCCAAGGGGGTGGCCGGAGCTCCGGCGGCGGCGGCTGGAAAGAGGCGGCGGCGGCTGGGAACACCTGGAAGGGGTGGGGGAGGAACTGCCCTAGGGCAGCCCGACCCGCCCCTTATATACCCAGGTGCCACTATGGCCGGATTATCCGGCCAGGAGGGGGCGGATAATCCGGCCCCCCCGGATATTCCGCCCAGGGGGGCGGATATTCCGGCCTGGAACCAGAAAACTGGCCAACTCGAAATTTTCAAAAACAGATTTTGTTTTGATGAAAAATTTGAACTCGTGTGCATAGATAGATGTCTTGAGAGAGGATGGCTTAGGTGAGAGAGCAAACACGGAGTGGTTCTCGGCACTTAACATTGCAAGAGCAAATCGACTAAAAATCCAATGCAAGTGCCTTCCCATATAAGAAAATTAATAATATCGAGAGAGAATACCAAAACCTCAAATAAGATATGCAATGAATCAACTCTTCAAAGAGAAGAGGTCGGTGGCCGAAGCCAGCATGTTTGAGTGTTATGGCATTGGACCGCGAAGATGTATCTTGAGTCCATAACCACTACTCGTCATTGAAGCTCAAAAATCATAAAATGATATTAAGAGAATGATATGATTACTATCGGCATTGTGGGGGGAGGGATAGCCCAATTAATTAGGACCGCACTCCCCCTATTTCCATGCCCACACCTAAACCAAACATGCATTGAGATATAGGTGTATTTGCAAGATGTTCAAGCCACACTCCTTGAATCGATGATATTTAGCTCATTCCTCAAATATCCAAATCTTGCTTCATCAAGAGGCTTCGTAAATATATCGGCAAGTTGATCCTTGGTGCTCACATAAGCAAGTTCAATATCACCACGGGCAACATGATCTCTAATGAAATGATTCCGGATCTCAATATGCTTGGTTCTTGAATGTTGCACCGGATTATAGGCGATCTTGATAGCACTTTCATTGTCACATAAAAGAGGCACTTTGTCACAATTGACACCGTATTCCTTCAAAGTTTGCCTCATCCATAACAATTGAGTGCATCCACTTGCGGCGGCAATGTATTCGGCTTCGGCGGTGGAGAGAGATATACAATTTTGCTTCTTAGAAGACCAACACACCAAAGACCTACCAAGAAATTGGCAAGCTCCGGAGGTTGATTTTCTATCATCCTTGTCACCGGCCCAATCCAAATCCGTGAAGCCACAAAGAGAGAAATCCGAGCCTTTGGGATACCAAAGCCCATAAGTTGGGGTATGAACCAAATATCGAAAGATTCTCTTAACCGCCATAAGGTGGCTTTCTTTAGGAGCGGCTTGATACCTTGCACACACACCTACACTCAACACAATATCGGGTCTAGATGCACAAAGGTAAAGCAACGAACCGATCATAGAACGGTATACCTTTTGATCCACATCTTTACCATTGGGATCAAGCTCAAGATGGCATTTTGTGGCCATTGGTGTGGCGGCCCCATTTAGTTCCTTCATCTTGAACCTCTTGAGCATGTCTTGGACATATTTTGCTTGATAAATAAAAGTCCCTTCTTTCAATTGCTTGATTTCAAAACCAAGAAAGAACTTCATTTCGCCCATCATAGACATCTCGAACCTATCGGTCATAAGCTTTGAAAATTCATCATTAAAAGCTTTGTTAGTAGAGCCAAAGATAATATCATCAACATATAGTTGGCATACGAAAAGCTCCCCATTGACCCTCTTAGTAAAAAGAGTAGGATCGATTTGCCCAACTTCAAACCCACGGTCTACCAACAACTCCCTAAGGTGCTCATACCACGCACGTGGGGCTTGTTTAAGGCCATAGAGTGCCTTATGGAGTTTGTAGACATGGTTAGGAAAGTTGAGATCCTCAAACCCCGGGGGTTGCTTAACATACACTTCCTCTTTCAATGGACCATTAAGAAATGCACTCTTAACATCCATTTGTTGCAACTTAAAATTATGATGAGTGGCATATGCAAGAAGGATACGGATGGACTCAAGACGAGCCACGGGAGCATAAGTTTCTCCAAAGTCAATGCCTTCCACTTGAGAGAAACCTTGAGCAACCAATCTTGCCTTGTTCCTCACAACAATTCCATGCTCATCTTGCTTGTTCTTGAATATCCACTTTGTGCCGATCACATTGCGGCACTCCTTTGGCTTCTCTACTAACACCCATACATTATTGCGCTTGAAGTTGTTGAGTTCTTCATGCATAGCATCCAACCAATCCGGATCTTCAAGTGCTTCAAATACTTTCTTGGGTTCAACCATGGAGATATAAGCATGATGAGAACTAAATTGTGCCAATTGACGCCGGGTTGACACTTTGCTTCTTAAATCTCCAATAACCCTCTCAAGGGTATGACCTTTAAGTTCCAAGTCCCTTTCAACTCTTTTCTTGCGACGGGCTTCGATCTCCTCATTTGAGCTTGGAGGAATCACTTGATCATCTTGATCATTTTGGTCCCCGTCTTGACCATCAAATTGACCTTGATCATCATTATCTTCATGAGTGGGTTGATCTTGGTCTTGTGAAGAATTGGGGGCGGTTGAGATAACCGGAGAGGATGGTGGTGCCCCTTCTTCTTCATGAAGGTCCTTGTCTTGTTCTTTGGTTGGTGCATTAGTTGCTACCTTGGGAGAGGCTTGTTGAGCTTGTGAAGATGAAGGCTCCACTTGAGTAGAGCATAGTCCTTCCCGGTCGGCCACAAGGTGTCCCTCAATGGGGCGGAAAAATCCCACGCCCATTCTTCCTATGGCTTCTCGAGGTATTTCATCATCTACATCACAAGAAACAACATCTCGCCCCCCTTGGGAGCCGTCATTCTCTTCGAATACCACACTACAAGATTCTTCAACACGTCCGGTGGACTTGTTGAAGACTCTATAAGTGTGGGATTCGGCACCATAACCAACAAAAATACCTTCTATTGCTTTCAGATCAAATTTACCTAAATGAACTCCTTTTCTTTTAAAGAAACACTTACACCCGAAAACCCGGTAGTAGGAGATGTTGGGCTTGCTTCCGGTGAGAATTTCATATGGAGTCTTGTTTAGGCCTTTGCGGAGGAAGAGCCGGTTTGAAGAATGACAAGCCGTAGAGATAGCTTCGGCCCAAAAGTTGTATGGAGACTTAAACTCCGCCAACATGGACCTAGCCATATCCATAAGAGTCCGGTTCTTCCTTTCGGCTACACCATTTTGTTGAGGGGTATATGCAGCGGAATATTGATGACGAATCCCCTCATCACTAAGAAATCCATTTAAGGTGTAGTTCTTGAACTCCGAGCCATTGCCACTTCTTATTGCCAAAATAGTTTGCCCATGTTGACGTTCAACTTCCTTGGCAAAGTCGATGACGGTTTGTTGAGTCTCACTCTTATGCTTGAAGAAGTAAACCCAAGTATATCTTGAATAGTCATCAACAATCACCAAACAATATTTCTTCCCACCAAGACTTGCATGAGAGGGAGGACCAAAAAGATCCACATGAAGGAGCTCCAAGATCCTCTTGGAAGAAATGATAGTCTTGCTTGGGTGGGGAGAATCATGCATTTTTCCTAGAACGCAAGCCCTGCAAACACGATCTTTGGCAAAAGAAACATTCTCTTTTAGTCCGAGTATGTGGCCACCCTTGTGAAGGCTTTGCAAAGTTCTCATATTGACATGGGATAAACGGCGATGCCAAAGCCAACCCACATCGGCCTTTCCAAATAAACACATTGCACTTGTAGTGGTTTTCCCCGAAAAGTCCACCACATACAAGTTATTTTCAATGTGTCCAACGAAAGCGACCTTTAGAGACTTGCTCCACAAGAGTACCACAATATCATTATCAATGAAGACGGCAAAGCCCATCTTACCAAGTGCACGAACTGAAAGTAAATTATAACCAAGGGTCTCAACAAGCATGACGTCCACAAGGGAAATATCCGGTGCGACTACCACCTTGCCAAGACCCAATACCTCGGATTGTGACATGTCTCCATAAGTGACGGTTATATGATTGTCATTTGGTCTCATCTCCGTCATAATCTTCTTGCTTCCGGTCATATGACTTGTGCAACCACTATCAAGCACCCATTTTGATCCACCAGAAGCATAGTCCTACAAGAAATCATTGCTTGGTTTTAGGTCCCCATTTTTCAATGGGTCCTCTTTTGTTAGCAACAAGGGTCTTTGGAACCCAAATAGACCAAGCAACATAACCATCATTTGGACCAACATATTTTGCATAAACATCACCATAATAATCACGAAATAAAACATAGTGAGGGTTAGCAATTCCCGCATGATCATCATGAGTGGCTTTGCCACCCACAATAGGATCCTTCTTTGCTTGTGCGGGCTTGGCCTTCTTCTTCTTGTTGTTCTTCTTCTTCTTCTTTGAGACATAGCCAATCCCCGTTTTATCACCAAATGCCTTTTGCTTACTCAAAAGGTCATTCAAGTTTTTCTCACCTATGGGAATGGAGGACTTGGCAAGCTCATCTTTCAACCTAGCATTTTCTTCAATGACATTTGCATGATCACAAGTAGAAGTAGAAGAACTAGGCACATTATTCTTTGTCAATTGAATTTGAAGTTGTTCATGTGACTTGGTAAGAATAGAGTGTTCACTTTTCAAGGCCTTGTGAGCCTTGTCAAGATCTTCTAAATCCTTAACAAGTATATCATGACCAACACCAAATTCAACCTTTTCCTTTTTAAGCATTTTTACTTTAGCACGAGCATGGTCACGCTCTTTAGTGAGTTTGGAAACCACGTCATTATTAGCTTCCTCAATGGAATCGAGCTTCTCTTCAAGAGTTGCTCGTTCCTCTTGCTCTTCTTCAAGAGACTCGGTTAGTGAGGCAATATCTTGAGCATATTCTCTTTCAAGCCTCAATTGTTCATCTAGTTTTTCTAGAGTTTTACCATATTGGCTCAATAGACGTTCAAAGTGAATCTTATGAACACCATCCACACTAGACACATAATCATCAAAAGCAACAATTTCTTCCTTTACTCTAAGACTAGCAAGATCATTCACGGGAGCATCATTTGTCTTAGAGGAAGAGAAAGATGTGGGTGATACCTCGGAAGATTTGGCCATAAGGCACTTGACGTTCTTGAGAAGAGAGTCCTCATTGGGGGATTCAAAGAGTGATGTGGAGGAAGTGGAGGTGGTTGCCATTGCGGCCATCTCACTAGTTGTGGTTTCTTCTTCATCACTCTCACTTGCGGAGTACTCTTCTTGAGTCAAGAACACAAACTTCGGTTGTTTCTTCTTTGGTCCACCCTTCTTCACAAATGGCTTCTTGGATGGTGACTTGGTCTTGCTTTTGAAGATGAGCTTTCCACCATGGTCTTCTCTCTTCTCATAAGGGCACTCAGCAACGAAGTGAAATCTATCATTGCAATTGTAGCAAGTCCTCACCCTTTGACCATTGTTGTCATTCCTTTGATAGCCACTTGACTTGCTTCTTCTTTGATTGTCTTCTTTGGCCTTGTGAGGATCAACCCAAAAGGTTTTTCCATAGAAGGCCATGTGCTCATTGTACTCATGCCTTATGTCCTCAGGACACATTTCAAGCCTTGCTCCAATACTTGCTTGAGAAGGAATTTCTTTCTCAACCACACTAGCCTTTAATGCAAGATTGGAGCTTCTTTGCATTCCTATGGCACGAGCACGTGCATCCTCCGCATTTTGTGCGGCAACCTTGTAGGCTTGAATCTCTTGCATCACTTGATTTGAGGTCATCTCATTGAAGTTGTGCTTGCCTTGAACACTCTTCACATCCGCGGGCTCATATGGAGTAAGAGCAAGAATATACTTCATCTTGATCCACTCATCATCAATATGGTGAGCACCGAGGTTCTTGAAGGTGGTAGCGATAGCCTTGAGTCTTCTATACATCTCTTGATGGTCCTCACCATCCAACATGAAGAATCCTTCCGCTTGATTTGAGAAGGCCACATATCTTGTCTTCTTCATGCTCTCATTACCGACAAAGACGTCGGAGAGTCCTTGCCAAGCTTCTTTGGCGGTGGAGAAATGTTGGATGTGAGGCAAGTCCTTGGACCCAACGGCGACTTGAATCATGTGGAGAGCGGTAGCATTGAGTTGACTATCGACCGTCTCTCTTCTTGTCATGTTGTGTGGATCCACGGCCTTGAAGCCTTCCTCCACGATCCTCCAAAGCTCGATGCAAGAACTGCGCATATGAGAGATCATTTGATATTGCCATTGACCAAAGTTTAATGCATCAAGCTTAGGTGGATCTCCTCTATTGTTAATATGAGGATGAGGAACCGGCGGGTCGGGTGAATACCAAGGAGGGAATTCAACTTTCCCGTCGCCCTTGGTGGAAGACTTAGCATCGCCATTTTTATCGGTACCCTCCACATCAACCACTACATTCTCCACTTGTGGAGTAGCGGGTTTTTCCGGAGGTGGAGAGGCATTAGCGGTTTTAGCTTGCATGAGTTGCGCCATCATTTCACGCAACTCACTTATTTGAGATGTCATGGAAGCCATGGATGATTCCAAAGATTTGAACTCACCCATGGAAACTTGACCCGAGCCCTCACTCGGAGAGGTGTCCATACTATTAGGCGGTTAAGCCCGAATAAAGAGCCGAGGCTCTGATACCAATTGAACGGATCGTATGGGCACCTAGAGGGGGGGTGAATAGGTGCTACTCAAATTTTAATTCTTTTTCAATTTAGGCTTGACACAAAAGGTAAATTCTCTAGATATGCAACTATGGTGAATTTACCTATATGACAACAAATAAGCTAAGCAAGATACAAGTAGTAAAGGCAATAAAGGATAGAGGTAACCGAGAGTGGAGCACACGGAGACACGGATGTAATTCCCGTAGTTCCTTCCTTCTTAGGGGAAGTACGTCTACGTTGGAGGGGTGTGGTTGCCACAAAGGCCTAACCAACGCCACAAAGGCTCACCCTATTCTCCGGTGCAAGCTTCCGCCACAAAGGCCTAGCTCACTTTCCACTAAGGGATTCCTCAAGGCGGAACCGGCCTTTACAAAACTTGGGGCACCACTCCACAACTGAATTGGAGGCTCCCAAGCACCACAAAGATCTCAATCAACAAGTATCAAGATTTCAATCACACAAACAAGGTCAAGGGACACAAGGGAACCCAAGACCAAAGGGCCCTCTAGCAAATGAGAGGGGAAATCAAATCGCTTTGGTGAGGATGTAGATCAAGGCCTTCTCCTTCGATTCTCCAAAGATCAAGAGCTTTGGTGGGTTGAGGGAGGAGATCTTGCGAATTTGGTGGCTCCAAAATGATGTTCTTCCTATCCAGCTCGAGCAGCTTGAGGTGGAAGAAGGGGAGGGGTATTTATACCCCCTCCCAAAATGTAGCCGTTGCTGTCTTGGAGGGGCGGATAATCCGGCCAAAGTTGGGCCGAATTATCCGGCTGGCCGGAATATCCGGCCCCTGGCCGGATTATCCGCCCCCCTATACTGGGTGACGCCGCGTCTGGTCCTTAGCCGAATTTGGGGTCGTCTCCGGGGGGCGGATTATCCGGCCCCTGGCCGGAATATCCGGCCCCCTATACTGGGTGACGCCGCGCCAGGTCCTTAGCCGTTTTTTGGCCACTCCCCGAGGGGGCGGATTATCCGGCCACCCCTGGCCGGAATATCCGGCCTGGCAATTCTTCATTTGATGATCTGCACAATCTTAGCACACACTTAATCTCCCTAATGTTGTTATCTAACACACAAAATCTGAGGGAAACAAAGTTTGCACTTTCACAAATAACAATTATATATAACAAATTACACTAATTACGAATAACAAAATTCTATATAATAAATAACAAAATTTAAAAAAAACCTAACCTAACAAAATTTAACCTAACCTAACCTAATAAATTAACACTTAACAAAAAAATGGGCGGCGCGGCGGGCGGGCGTCTCACCGAGGACGGGCGCGGCGGTAGGAGCGGCGGTGGCGGTGGCGGGAGGGGTCGCGGGAGGAGGGGCGGGCGGGCGCGGCGGGAGGAGCGCGCGGCGAGAGGAGACGGCGTCGGCGGGGCTCGGTGGCGCGTCGGCGCGCGGCGCGGCACGGCTCGGGGAGGCGTCGGCGGGGCTCGGTGGCGGCCGGCGGGGCTCGGTGGCGGCACGGCGAGTTTTTCGGTGGCCGCAACGATCGGCGTCGGAACCTCCTCGCGCGCGTCGATGCAGAAACAGCTAAGTGCGGGGAGGAAGAAGAGGGGGGCTTATATACCCCCCCCCCCTTAGTCCCGGTTGGGGGCTCAAACCGGGACTAAAGGGGGTCTTTAGTCCCGGTTTGAGCCCCCAACCGGGACTAAAGGGTGGTCGGCGGTTCGCGCCCGAGCCCCCCCCCCTTTAGTCCCGGTTGGTGGATCCAGCCGGGACTAAAGGGTCCATAAATGCGCGCCAATGCTGAAGGTTTTTCAGATTTTCATTTCAAATATGAATTTTTAATTTTGAATTGAATAACTAATGTATATTTTAGAATCTGATAAAACTATGAATATGAAAAGTGTTTGAAATTGAATAACTAATTCAAAACTGTTTTCTATTTTCAAAATTAATTATTTTAACTATCCAAACTATTAACTATTTTGTCATTTTCAATTAAAACTATATTGATTAATATTCTTTTTGTATATTTTAGAATTTGACAAAACTATTAATATGAAAAGTGTTTGAAATTGTATAACTAATTCAAAACTATTTTCTATTTTCAAAATTAATTATTTTAACTATCCAAACTATTAACTATTTTGTCATTTTCAATTGAAACTATATTGATTAATATTCTTTTTGTATATTTTAGAATTTGACAAAACTATTAATATGAAAAGTGTTTGAAATTGAATAACTAATTCAAAACTATTTTCTATTTTCAAAATTAATTATTTTAACTATCCAAACTATTAACTATTTTGCCATTTTCAATTAAAAACTATGTTTATTAATATTATTTTTGCATATTTGAGAATTTGACAAAAATATGAAAATGAAAAGTGTTTGAAATTGAATAAATAATTCAAAACTATTTTCTATTTTAAAAATTAATTATTTTAACTATCCAAACTATTAACTATTTTGCCATTTTCAATTAAAAACTATGTTTATTAATATTCTTTTTGCATATTTGAGAATTTGACAAAACTATGAAAATGAAAAGTGTTTGAAATTGAATAAATAATTCAAAACTATTTTCTATTTTCAAAATTAATTATTCCGAGTCTTTCACGGGCTTGCAGGGAAATTTTTCCGAGGCGGAGCTTCCGAAGATGCCGTAGGGTTTGAGCACCAACGACATCTTCGAGAAGCTCCGTCACGGGAGATTTCCCAACCCTTTCCCCAACACAGTTAGAGGACATGGAGTCTTTCACGGGCTTGCAGGGAAATTTTTCCGAGGCGGAGCTTCCGAAGATGCCATAGGGTTTGAGCACCAACGACATCTTCGAGAAGCTCCGCCACGGGAGATTTCCCAACCCTTTCCTTCATAAATGTTAGAGGAGATGGAGTCTTTCACGGGCTTGCAGGGAAATTTTTCCGAGGCAGAGCTTCCGAAGATGCCGTAGGGCGTGAGCACCAACGACATCTTCGAGAAGCTCTGCCACGGGAGATTTCCCAACCCTTTCCTCCATCCATGGGGATGAAACTCTCCCTGCCTTCGAGCTGTGCTTGCCATGGCATATCGATGCTCCTTTTATAGGCACGGCGCCGCTTATACTTTTGTCTTGTTCCTCCGACAGGGGCGTCATGCACTACATGCTTTATCTCATCGAGCAGTGCATCCACCCATGCATCCTTATCCTACCGACAGCTTTAGTCTCGGTTGCACCCTCCAGCCGGGATTAAAGGTTACCCATGCGCCCTTATCCTGCCGACAGCTTTAGTCTCGGTTGCACCCTCCAGCCGGGACTAAAGGTTGCCATACATGCATGCTCCTTAAATAAAAGGTTTAGTACATTCCATACATGCATTACATAAAAGGTTTAATACATTATTACATTATTGCACCAACATTCCTATCTATTATTTCTGTTTTCTTCTGGGTCGTAGCCATGGAGAATCTTCATCATTCAGTAGGATGCTTGGGTCAGTTTTCACTGTGAAGGGCGGAATTTCATGAAACTTATTATAATCTACTGACATGTCTGTCTTGTCATCTACTCCCATGATGTTTCTTTTCCCTGAAAGAACTATGTGACATTTTGGCTCATCGGACGATGTCTTCTTTTGCTGATTTCTTTTTCTCGTTTTTGTAGACATGTCCTTCACATAGAAAACCTGAGCGACATCGTTGGCTAGGACGAATGGTTCGTCCATGTACGCAAGATTGTTGAGATCCACTGTTGTCATGTCGTACTTTTGGTCTACAACTACCCCGCCTCCTGTCAGCTTCACCCATTTGCACCGAAACAAAGGGATCTTAAAAGTAGGTCCATAGTCAAGTTCCCATATCTCCTCTATGTACCCGTAATATGTTTCCAAATAGTGCCCATTCTCGTCTGTTGCATCAAAGCGGACACCACTATTTTGGTTGGTGCTCTTCTTATCTTGGGCAACCGTGTAAAATGTATTCCCATTTATCTCGTACCCTTGGAAAGTACATATAGTCGAAGATGGTGGCCTGGCCAAACAGTACAGCTGATCTCCAACGGTGTCGTCATTCATGAGATGTGTCTGCAACCAACTGCCGAAAGTCTTCTCGTGTTCCCCTTTAATCCAAGAGTCAGCCTTCCCCGGGTTTTCAGAGTGTAGAATATTCTTGTGTCTCACGATATACGGAGCCACCACGGTGGAATTGTGTAGAACTGTGTAGTGTGCTTAAGATAAAGAATGTCCGTCCATACATACTTTTGCTTTCCTTCCTAGTGTGCCTTTTCCTGTCAGCCTACCCTCATACTGAGATTCAGGAACACCAATCGGCTTAAGGTCAGGAAGAAAGTCCACACAAAACTCAATGACCTCCTCTGTTCCATAGCCCTTGGAGATGCTTCCTTCTGGCCTAGCACGGTTACGAACATATTTCTTTAAGACTCCCATGAACCTCTCGAAGGGGAACATATTGTGTAGAAACACAGGACCGAGAATTCTAATCTCTTCGACTAGGTGAACTAGGAGGTGTGTCATTATATTGAAGAAGGATGGCGGGAACAACAACTCAAAGCTGACCAGACATTGGACCACATCAATCTGTAATCTTGATAGACTTTCTCGATCAATTACCTTCTGAGAAATTGCATTGAGGAATGCACATACCTTCACAATTGCCAGGCGAACATTTTCTGGTAGAATTCCCCTCAATGCAACCGGAAGCAATTGCGTCATAAGCACGTGGCAGTCATGAGACTTTAGGTTTTGGAATTTTTTGTCTTTCATATTTACGATTCCCTTTATATTCGACGAGAAGCCAGTCGGGACCTTGATACTGAAAAGGACTTCAAAGAAGATTTCCTTCTCTTCCTTGGTAAGAGCGTAGCTGGAACGCCCTTGAAACCACCCTGGATGCATGCCATCTCTTCCTTTATGACGTTCCTGGTCCTCCCGTGCTTCCGGTGTATCTTTTGACTTCCCATACAAGCCCAGGAAGCCTAGAATATTCACGCAGAGATTCTTCGTCAGGTGCATCACGTCGATTGCGGAGCGGACCTCATAGACTTCCCAATAGGGTAGCTCCCAAAATATAGATTTCTTCTTCCCCATGGGTGCGCGCTTATCAGTGCCGTTAGGAACAGGTTGGCTGCCTGGACCCTTTCCAAAGATTACTTTTAAATCTTTGACCATATCAAATACTTCAGCACCAGTACGGGTGACAGGCTTCCCCCGGGGTTCTGCCTTGCCATTGAAATGCTTGCCTTTTTTCTTTAAGGGATGCTTGGGCGGAAGAAAACAACGATTGTACGGGTACACATTCTTCCTACATTTATCCAGATATATACTTTCTGTCTGATCCAAACAGTGCGTGCATGCATTGTATCCCTTGTTTGTCTGTCCTGAAATGTTACTAAGAGCAGGCCAATCATTGATGGTTACGAAAAGCAACGCTCGAAGGTCAAATTCCTCTTGTTTGTGCTCGTCCCACACACGTACACCTGGTTCGGCCCACAGCTGTAAAAGTTCATCAACTAATGGCCTTAGGTACACATCAATGTCGTTGCCGGGTTGCTTTGGACCTTGGATAAGCACTGGCATCATAATGAACTTCCGCTTCATGCACAACCAAGGAGGAAGGTTGTAAATACATAGAGTAACGGGCCAGGTGCTGTGACTGCAACTCTGCTCCCCAAAAGGATTCATGCCATCTGTACTTAGACCAAACCATAAGTTCCTTGCGTCGCCTGCAAATCTCGGGAACTCTCTCTCTATTTTTCTCCACTGCCGACCATCAGCGGGGTGCCTCAACTTGTCGTCTTTCATACGATCTTCCATGTGCCATCGCAACAACTTCGCGTGATCTTTATTTTTGAACAGACGTTTAAACCGTGGTATTATAGGAGCATACCACATCACCTTGGCAGGAACCCTCTTCCTGGGTGGCTCGCCCTCAATATCACCAGGGTCATCTTTTCTGATCTTATACCGCAATGCAGTGCATACCGGGCATTTATCCATATTCTCGTACTTCTCACCGCGGTAGTGGATGCAGTCATTAGGGCATGCATGTATCTTCTGCACGTCTAATCCTAGAGGGCAGACAAGCTTCTTTGCTTTGTACGTGCTGGCGGGCAATTCGTTCTTTGTTGGAAGCATCTTCTTCATCAGTACCAGCAACTTTTCGAATGACGAGTCAGTCACACCGGTCTCTGCCTTCCACTTCAGCAATTCCAGTGTGCTACCCAGCTTCTTCTGGCCATCTTCACAAGTTGGATACAACAATTTGTTGTGGTCCTGTAACATCTGCTCGAACTGCAACCTCTCCTTTTCTGTGTCACAGCCTCGCCGTGCATCAGAAATGACCCGGCCAAGATCATCAGCGGGCTCATCTGGTTCCCGTTCTTCACCCTGCTCTTCTTCTTCATTGTCTTCCATTGCGGTATCAGCATACTCAGGGAACATAGATCGGTAGTTGTCATCATCGTTCTCTTCTTCTTCATCGTCGTCTTCCATCATAAGCCCTCTTTCTCTGTGGTTGGTCCAAACATTATAGCCCGACATAAAACCGGACCGAAGCAGGTGGCTCTGAATGACTCTTGAGGAAGTGTAATCCTTCTCATTCCGACATTCAACACATGGACAAAACATATAGCCACCACCATGCTTGTTCGCATCGGCCGCATCTCGAAAAGAATGCACGCCTTCTCTGTAAGCGGCTGTGCGTCGATCACCGTACATCCATGGATGGCTCATCTGCGTCATACGACAGTATATCAAACACAATCACGATCCTAAAAATTAGTACCACACGGTCTAAACGAGAAAATATAGTTGCTAACCTTTTAGAATAAGTGGAAATAAAGAGGAAGAGGTTTAAGCGTGGCTCGGGCATCTCATATCGTAGTTGTGTTCGGTGAACTGAAGCGGCATCGCTCTAACACACATTTCAACAAGGGATTTCTATTTTCGTGCCCTCGGGTCCTTAGTTGTGCTCAGTTTTCCCCAGCCGCTTAACTTTTCCTCAGTTTTCCCCTCGCTCTAGTTTGAAACCCCTCGCAGACGCTCGGACGGGAGGGTTGCGGTCTGGTCAGAGGCCTTGACTGTTACCGGTGACGGCTAGGGAGCCGCGGTTGTTGTGAATTGACCGATGCTTTTGAATGGTGCTGACGGGTAGGGTCAGGAGACACGTCGGAGCAGCCATCCATCTATCGCTGACATGTGGGCCGTTTTATTTCCTGATTGTATACGCGGTGCTGCCAATGACAAATGGGGCCGCTCTATAGGGCTGCCGCAGCCAATGACCAGTGGGGTCGTGTAATTTTCAGGAAAAGACATATATTGCCGCTCTGTGGGGCTGCCGCAGCCAATGACCAGTGGGGTCGTCAATTTATTTAGAGAAAATCATATATTGCCGCTCTGTGGGGCCTCCGCAGCCAATGACCGCTGGGGTCGTCTATTTATTTAGTGAAAATCATATAGAGCCGCTCTGTGGGGCCACCTCAGCCAATGACCGCTGGGGTCGCCCTTAGTGAAAAGGCATATATCCCTGCTTTTAGTTAGAGAGAAGCAACAAGTTCGCTAATTAATTTATCTTAAGCTAGACACAGCAGGTGACTATTTTTGCAGCTTAATCTAAACTGAATCTTGTGCTAAACATGGCTGGAACCTAGTGTTGTGCATCTCATTAGTCATCGGAGAACCGCTGGCAGCTCGTTCCCCACCCTCGGACGGAGCAGCCATCGCCGGCGCCTCGTCGCGCCGCCGGCTCTGTTCCCCGGCGGCGTCGGACGGACTGCGGCGCTGCACATCAACCACGGCTCCAGCACTTGTTTCGTCCGCATGCATTGTACCCACCGCAGGAAAGTCCGCTGCAAGCAGATCCGCCGCCCACGACGACCGGGATTTGCTCCGCCGCAAGCAGATCCGCCGCCCACGACGACCTCCGCTTCCGCCTCTCCCGCCCCCTAATCGATTCGGTTCCCGTAATTTATTTGGAGTTTGCAGGTGCGAAATAGTCCTCAATGTCTGGTCGTAGCGGGTACACCGGCGAGGGTGGGGATTCGATCATGTCGTGGCCACGTTCTACTTCTCCTACCTCGTCGGAAGTGCAGGTATTTAGCTTCTGCTCTCTGTACTACCATTGAATTTGAAGTGCCGCCATGGCCTGTTGGAGTGATTTTAGTTGTTCTTTTTTCCATTATTGTTACAGTTCGCCAGGCAAGCCGATGATCCATGGTACATTGCATACCAAGATGAATCAACCCAGTGGTGTAGCCAGAGGATGGATTTGGAGGAGAAGGTGGCCAATTTAGGTGATGAATTGGCCCGTAAAAACCTAATGATATTCGAGCTGAAGCGTACTGTGGAGGAAGAAAAGAAGAATTCAGAGCTTATTCGCAAGGAGAAGTTGATACTTGAGACAGATCTTGCCGTATCTGATCAAGTGGTAGAAAATCTAGAACATGAACTTCAAGTGATGGGAGAGGGGAAAAGTAGATTCATCTGGGCAGTTTTATTAGGTGTCATCCCTGTCCTAGCAGTTATGTGGTTGTGGTAGATGATTTAGATAGTATATAATTGTTATTCAGTAGATGGCTCTAACCACTGTATTTTGGTGTGGCTCTAACCACTGTATTTTGTCGTACAATTTCCTAGTTGTGCTAAGTAATGCGCGCGATAATTTTCATGCATGAACATCTTATAAAAGTGAAGGGGTCCCAAAAGTGAAAGCATGTACCAGCCTCTCGGATCAAATACATATCAATCTTCCCAATCAAGTTGGGATAGAATTCAAATCATACATTCGGATGTACAGGGACACATCGAGAAAGTGGAGAAGCTTTTTTTGACACGGAGGTAGTAGTTCGAACAATTTTATCCCAAATTGAAATTGAAAAATACAAATTTATCATAATTTATCCCAATTTGCGGCGTCGAACACGGCCGCGCACCGATGGGCTAGAAGGGCCTGGACGACGGGCGGCTGAGGGGGCTGGATCTGTGCCATCCGCAAACTCGGACATGGAGGAGGGCTGGATCTGCGCCGTCGCAGCGATGTTGTGGATGATGGCTTCAATCGTCTTGTCATCGATGAACAGTGTCGACACGGCCACCGTCTTGGTGTCCATCAGCAACAGATCTGAGGAGGGCAACGAAAGTGAGACATCGGCAGGCTCTGACATTGAAGGCTGGATCTGCGCCATCGCAGCGATGTTGTAGGTCGCAGTGATGTTGTAGGCGATGGCTTCAAGACGATCGATGAGCACTGTCGACACGGCCGCCGTCTTGGTGTCCATCAGCAATAGATCTGAGGAGGGTAATGGAAGTGAGACATCGGCAGGCTCCGACATTGAAGGTTGGTTCTGCGCCGTCGCAGCGATGTTGTAGGTCGCAGTGATGTTGTAGGCGATGGCTTCAAAACGATCGATGAGCACTGTCGACACGGCCGCCGTCTTGGTGTCCATCAGCAACAGATCTGAGGAGGGTAACAGAAGTGAGACATCGGCAGGCTCCGACATTGAAGGCTGGATTTGCGCCGTCGCAGCGATGTTGTAGGCAATGGCTTCAATCGTCTTGGCATCGGTGAGCACTGTCGGCACGGCCACCGTCTTGGTGTTCTTCATCATCAACAGATCTGAGAAGATAAACGAAAGTGAGATAGAGAGAGACATTTCAACTATTTCTGAGGGTTAGATCCTCACCGGCACTCTTAGATCCACGCTGCCGCACGGTTAGATCCGTGCCGCCGCACGCACGGTTAGATCCGCGCCGCCGCACGCACGCTGCAGATCCGCGCCGCCGCGACCGCCAGAGTAAGAGAGGAAGATGCGACTGGAATATGCGACTGCCAGGGTTGGTAGGTATGTGCTCTGCAGATCCGCGCCGCCGTGACCGCCAGGGTTGACAGGTCGTCCGATCATAAATGATCCAACGGTGCAAGCGTGCGTTGAGCTATCAACCAACCAAGATTCGTGTGAAATACATCTCGACCAATCAGAGATCAGCCAGTGAGTACAAGGGAGGAAAACTGAGTAGAACTAAGAGGGGGAAAAGTGAGGAAATGTTTATCGGAAGGGCAAAACTGAGTAGGACTGAATAAAACAAGTGGACCCGGAGAGGGAAAACTGATTAAAACTAAGTAAAACAGGGGCACCCAAATAATAAAGGGAGTAAGGGAAATTGAAGCTTTTGGCATAAAAATTGTTAGATTGTGTTATTTGAACAATATAGTACATTTTGGCCGACGTGATATTGTTTGCAATTCAAAGATACACAAGTGTGACGAATTTGGACTCATTTGGACAAAGTTTGTAAGCATTGTGGGCATTTGGGAGGTGTGTTGAGTAGAAAGCCCTGCATCTTCATAGCTAGTAGCTCATGGACTAGGAAGTGGTTTTGGGAAAGGGAAACTTCATATCTCTATATTTCCTTTTCCATTATTATTTCTCTAGGTTGTAGGTAACATAACAAGACTCCATGGGAAGGTTCCACCATGTTTTGAATTATTATGAATTAAAATAAACCCAAAACTATATTTTTTGAGTTTAGTCACTAAGAGGGGGAAAAGTGAGGAAAACTCAAGCGATGAACTATAGCTAGTAGCTCATGGACTAGGAACTTATTCAAGCAAATAACACATACATTATTGTGATTATTCAACATACAAACTTGGGAACGTCACACTAGTTCGAATTCAATACAAAGGGATCCCCAATACAAATTGTTCATACAAATTCAAATTAATTGTTTAAAATACAATCTTTCTCTTGCTCCTGGTGTGACTCGCTGGGTCCACCACCTTACTCCGGGTAACCCTACCAGGGATATTACCGGTGTCTACCTTCCTTTTGCCATCTTTCTTGTTCTTATTCTTCTTCTCTTCGGGTTGTGCCAAGACCGAGACAACCATATCATGCGAAGCTTGTGCTCTTTCTTCTAATGCATTTTCTTCAAATGCTTCAAGCAGCTCTCGATCCATTGCTTCAAAGGCCTCTTGATCCATCTGTTCCTTCTGCTCTCGATCCATCGGTTCAAGCAGCTCTCGATCCATCTGTTCCCTCTGCTCTCGATCCATCAGTTCAAGCAGCTCTTGATCCATCGGTTCAAGCAGCTCTCGATCCATCGGTTCAATCTGCTCTGGATCCATCGGTTCAAGCAGCTCATGATCCATTGCTTCAATCTCCTCATGATCCATTGCTTCAATCTCCTCATGTTGAATTGCTGCTTCATTCTCCTCTGCATTTGCTGCTCCCGCCTGATCTTCCATTCCAAAAGCTGGGTCAACTGGATTTTTACAAAGCCTAGCAATGTGTCCAGGGATTCCACAACGTTTGCACTTACGTCGTCGAATCGGTGGACCACCCTCTGCACTAGCTCTGATCCTATTCTTCCTCGGCCTACCTGCCGGTCTAGTCAAAACTAGAGAGTACAGTTTGAAGCCTGGATCGACTTTCATCCATTGGTCTTTTCCCAATAAGGTAGGAACATTCATAGCATATGCAGCCCTAAATTTGGCAACAGAGAAATACTCTGACACATATTGATCAACTTCACCTTCTGCACCCGCTATAACACTCATGAAAAACAATGAGTGTATGCAGGGTATCCCACGGATCTGCCATCGCCTACAATGGCATGTCCTATCAACCAGACTCACTGGATACCTCCACTGCCTGTTTTTACTGTCAGTGTAGGTTACCTCAGCCTCTATTCCTTTTTTGATGCATTTCATCTTCAATTGTTTTGCCCTGGCATGCAAAGACTTAATCACAGATGGGAGCATGAGATGGCCAACATATTTTGTGGCTGCAATTCTTTGACGCAGATCGATTTTTATCATGATCATCTGCCTAATCTTATCAAATATTTGCCACAGCATAAGCCCTTTCAATGACTTGACCTTTGCATTGAAACTCTCTGCAAGGTTACTTGTTACATAGTCTACCTTGCAAATTTCATTGAATTGGCTTCTTGACCACACCCTACCATGATGTTCATCCAAGTACTCCTTCACCCCAGTTTTTTGTTTATACAACACTTCCAAATGAAACAGGTGCTTCCTAATGCTGCATGTGTATGCAGCTGGCCATAGGTTGTCAGTATAAACTTTACCCTTGAATTTCTTTGTAAAATTCTGTTCCAAGTGTCGCATACATTCCCTATGCTCCACTCCAGGGAATACTGCTTCTACTGCACTCTCCAAACCTTTGCAAGCGTCTGTGTGGATAGTAAGTCCTGGTGGATGACCTATAAGGTCGCGCAAATTCTGCAGAAACTAAGTCCAACTTTCCTCTGACTCAACCTCCAAAACTCCATAAGCAACAGGGAACATCCAATTGTGTCCATCAATTGCAGTAGCAGCAACTAGCTGTCCTTTAAACCTGCCATGAAGAGCTGTTGCATCCACGGCCAAATAAGGCCTGCAACCGTCCAGAAAGCCTTTCCAGCAAGCTTGGAAACAAACAAAAGCCCTTCTAAATCATTCCTTCTGCATCATCCTCCCGCTTTTCAATTTGTAGGGAACTGTATGCTTGCCTATCGCTACAACACTGCCTGGACTAGCCATCTCCACTTCAGCTTTGAAAGTGTAAAGCAACTGAAAGCTTTCATTCCATAGACCATTTATCCTGTCAAGAGCCATTTCCTTTGCATAGAACATCCTCATATAAGGTATGTTTATAGTAAACTTATCAGATATCAATTTTATGAGTGTTGTTGGACCAAGTGTTGGAGTTTCTCTCAGCCAATCTATGATTGCATCTGCCAACCACCTAGTCTTCGCTAGCTTTGATTTCTCCTCTGGCGCTCCCGCTCGAGGTGGACAAGTATGGTCGATCGAGTTCTTCTTTATCTGAAACATAATTATAAGGGATGTCAGTAACAGTTAACAAATTTTACACCGTGATCTAAAATACACAACTGGTTGGCATCGTACCTGAACCACGGTGCTTCTAAGCATTATGGATGCATGCAGCCTCCACCTACACCTCTTGTATGGGCACTTAACTGTGAACCTACCTGGCTCACTTTTAATAACCTCATAATCATTCTTGGTGAGAATGCAATATGTAGTAATTGCATTACGGCAGTCCATCATCGTTTGAAATACGGTGCCTTCTGCAAGCTGAGGATCCTCCCTGTTCCACTCAATTATTGGCAAGTCATCATCTTCGTAATCGGCTAAAACAAGGCTGTCATTGTTCTCATCCTTCTCTTCATCATCAGTGTCATCAAATCTGGCACCTTGTGCAATATCTTCCATGTATTGATCCTCCATTGCCTGCTTACTGCATCGATCTACCAATTCAGGAAATATCAACTCATCCTCATCATCTTGAGGAGACGGATCCTCAATCTCTGCATCGTCCTCCACATCGACCGCAGGAACAATCTGGCTACCACTAGCACTGGGGACAGATGGTGCTGCTGTGGACCTACAAGGAGCGGGGCGGGGCACACGATTAGCAGAGGCAGCAACACTAGAGAGACATGATGCCGGACCACCTGATGATGCCCCAACACCAGATGATGCCTGGACCCTGTCCACATGGATTCGAATTTTACCGACACGGCAAGAATCATTTAAAGCAAAAAGAATTCCCAGATCGTCGTCGGAAATTAGTGGAACAAATCTTCCCTCCGTGCTGTTGAAATATTGGAAATCAACTGAATCGCTAGCGCCCCAGGTGTACCGAGCGCAGATGTTATCTTTTAAATCCCTCAACGAGATGGTAGTTGCAACCACCGCTGGGATGTAAAATCCGCTCACATTGCGCTCAGAATCACGCAAAAAGCTAGTATCCACCCTAACCACCAGCCGAAAAGCCAGCGCTGGATCAATCCTATTCGAAAAGCAACGCAGTTAGTTGAGCAACAACGATTCGCGCTCAAAAACTGCGTACTCTTAATTCACATAGGCAGACGATGCTTACCCAGATGGAATCCATGCGTTAGATCCCTCCGATTCCCAATCTTCTCCGCTGTTGAGGGGCATAATCGGCACATTAGACGGATGTACAAACTCTACCGCCATAGGGGTAGATCTAGATCTAGTGGAGGCGGAGCCCTCTCCGCCTCCCGGGGGTGGTGGTGGGGGCGGGGGCGGCTCGGTGGCGGACAACGCCATAAGGTAGGAGGGCAGGACGGCGTGGCGGCGGTGGGGCGGTGTGTGAGCTCTTCCAGTCTCGGGCGGAGGGGAAAGCTTTGGGTGAGTGACAGACCGCCAGTCCGACGTGTCTCATTGGGTCAACAGTCAACACAATTCAAAAGCAACGGTCCATTCACAACCACCGCGGCTCCCTAGCAGTCACCGGTAACGGTCTAAGGCCTCTGACCAGACCGCAACCCTCCCGTCCGAGCGTCTGCGAGGGGTTTCAAACTAGAGCGAGGGGAAAACTGAGGAAAAGTTAAGCGGCTGGGGAAAACTGAGTACAACTAACGAACCAAGGGCACGAAAATAGAAATCCCTTTCAACAAACACCTCTAGTGCATCCAAGAAAAATGGAGAGCTAGCACACACCCACACTCTTCCATCCAAGAAAAATGCAAGGGAGAGGGGAGTGAGGGGCTGCGGCCATATATATAGGCAGAGGCCTTTAGTCCCGGTTTGAGACACAAACCGAGACTAAAGGGGGCGCACATGCGGGCCGCTTAGCGCATAGCCCTTTAGTCCCGGGTTGTGTCTCAAACCGGGACTAAAGGCTCGTTACGGGCCGGGACCAAAGCCTCTCGGGCGGCTAGGCGATTTTGGGGCGATGTGGCCGGGCCTTTAGTCCCGGCCCAGATTGCAGCCGGGACTAAAGGGTCCAGGCCAAAGGCCCGTTTTCCACTAGTGGGAATCTCTATCTTCTGTTCCCGTGCCCAGGCCAGTCGCCGGTCGTCGCCGCTCATGATGGCCGTCCGCCGTGGATCCCCACCGGGCCGTGCAAAAGCCGCGGATCGATTAGCCAACACGGACACATGCGAGCACGAAAGGGGAGAAAGCTAGAGCAGTTCGAAGGGGCAATCCGTCGCGCTCGCGGCCCCCGCGGCGGCGACGGTGATCGGGACGTATCGGACGCTGAAAGGCGCGCCAGCTGGTAGGGACAAAACGGCGCGCCGTGCCTGCGTTCTTGGCCTTCGCCTAGCTCTGGGTTTCAGGTTGAAGATCTGCTATGCGCTGGGAAGGGTGATGTGTCTGGTCTGCTTGGCTTGGCTCGGCTCGTGTCTGAACTGGCAAGCTTTGTTTGGAAAGTCTGATTGAATGGTCGCAACCCCGCAACCGTGGGGGTGGACTGACAGGGTTTAGAGGGGTTTTTCTTTTGGAGAGAGACATGGTTTATATGAGTGTAAGGCTGCGTTCGGTTCGATTTGTTGCCTCCCCGAGGAGGTCTGCACCCGGGCGGGAATAGAGTTGATTCCTCGTTGTCACTTTTTTCCACTGCTGAGACCCACGATCGCACGGGATTTCGTCCACGAGTTAATAGAGGATGTTTAGATCCACCGTGGATTGGACGGGGTCGGGAGGGATTGGACCGGGGCAAATTCAGCACCGGGTCTAACAGAACGCAGGGTTATGGGTGGGCCGGGATTTAATCAGAACGAGATTAACCCACGCGGGTTGGCCGGTATTAGATCGTGTTCCCCGCGGGGCTGGGGCTAACCGAACGCAGCCTAAGGGAGACAGAGAAGGCATGTCATGTAGTACGAGGGGAATGTATGCAACCATGGGCCGTGAAGGACTGCGAATTTGTTAAGGATTATGGCCGGCGTATAGTCTTGGGCTGAACAGCACATGAGCCTCACCATTACTCCAGCGATAAAAGCCTTAATCTGTTAACCCACGTACAAGCAATATCCAGTAACGAGTAATCCATTCGGCCCAAGTTCTGTTACAGGGAAGGCTTCCATTTGACCGATAAATTGCTACCTCCTCCTACGTAATATGTTTGTGATTTAATACAAATTTTGCACTAAGTCAGTTCAGCATCACCGACATTTATTATGGATCGGAGGGATTGGAATTAATGAAACAAATAGCACGTCATTTCATGCTATATAGCTCGCTATAGCGTATTTGAAGAGGTTACACTAGATTTTTGCAATTTTCTTTGCTATGGCGCTATTTGCAAAATAACATGCTATATCGCGTAAAACATAATAGAGATTAGCGCTATTTAAAATATAGCATGCTTTGTGTCGAAAAAAAATGTAGCATGCTATTTTTTTATTGGACTAGGTGTGGAACAAGCTAGTATACGATGAGGTTGCGGAGTAAGGGAACATATGATGCAAGATTGCAAATCTTAGTTGTTAAACATAATTAATAACACTACACCATATATCTCTTTCATAATATCCTTTATTCTTGCTAAAATTCTTTATTTTTAAGCAATTTTTAAAATGCTATTTTTGAATATAGCACGCTACTAGCATGCTATAGCATACCTAATGTCTAGAGAAGGGGTAGGGGTGGGCAGAAAAACTGATGACCGAAAACCGAACCCGTAAAGACCGAGACCAAACCTGAAAAGACCGATCAACATATCGGGTATAAATTTTATAGACCCAATTTACTTTGATAAATTTGGTCATTATTTCCTAGTGACCGAATAGACCAAACTGATCAAAATTTATGTAATATTACCCCAATCTCTAGAATTTTGTGACGTGTGTAAATTATTGTATTGTTGAATGGTGCTCAAACATCTATAGCATAGTTACATTTATTGTTTCAGTTGTTGAACATTTATTCCTACTAGTTACTAACAATATAATCCTAAAAAATCTCCTAAATATAGCTGAAATGCTAACATTTTTTATACTAAATAATGCCCAAGATTTGTGTTGTCAACATCGACAATGTTGTTCGGTCGTTGACCGAACCCGAATTATTGGGTGCCCGAATTTATCGGGTAGTAAAATACATGAGTATATTTTGGTCTTTATTTCTGAAGGACCAAATTTAAAATAGACCGAAGTACAAAAATCGAATTGTCGGTCATAACTGAATGCCCACCCCTAATAAGGGGCACGCTAAAAGAAATAGCGCGCTATTTTGTTCATTGATTGGAATATATCAAGTTACAAATAATCTGCAGTTGAAAACTTTACCGAAATCTATTTCTTAGTTTGAAAAATTGCAAGATAAAAATCATTCATAGTATATATCTTTAGTATGCAATTGTCCTATAATAATATGTCAGTATGCCACCTCTACGAAAATAATAATTTGTACACTTTAAATTGCATAATTTAAACTGTAACAAGGTCATTTTGTGATTTTGTTTAGGTTGCAGTCGGTCGTGTTTCAGTCTCAAAATTCCCGCGGACAGGCTAGTATCCATCTGTGCTAGGGTTAAAAATTGGAACCATGTGTACCAAGGTTCTGTAAATTCACTTTATTCAAAATTTGCCAATTTTAACGCTATAGTGATGCCTACTTCTAAACCTTACTTTATCCAAAATGTTGGTACTTAATCGCCAAATTAATAATATAGTGAGACCTACTTCTAAACCAAAATTGATGGAATTAATACGAGAGTAATTTATGGAACTTAATGTGTAGCATCATGTTCAAAAAAATATACACATGTATTTCATGTAAATTGGCATGGATAAGTTTCAACTCAATATCTATCGTGCGTGATATTTATTCAAGATTTTACAAAACTAAAAATTATTATTTTGGAAGTTAGCATGTGAAGTATTTATATCTCTTATGATAAGAAGCTACACTAAGAGTTGCTAATTTAGATGCTTGTGAATGGTTAGATCATATATTTTATATAGTTCCATTATCTATATTATTTACCAATCACTTTATAAACATTATAGGCATGCTCATCAATCTCAACTTTTGCTAGGGGACAAGGCAAGTGTACAACACTGGGGGAGTTCATACGCTCATGGAAACAAACCAACATATCTTTTTCGTGTCTCATTAGATTTCTAAGCATAGAGTGATGCAGAATACACAATTTACCCCACAACGGTGACTAAGGGTTTATATAAAATTCTCGGGGAAATAGATGATTCTTCCTCCTTATCTTGGCAAGCAACCTACAACGATGAAAATAAAAAAATAATAGTTTTGTGTCGCTAACTCCATTGTTGTCTTTGTCAGACAGCAACAAAGTATAATCAATATACCGAACTTTAAGAAATAAGTAAGTAAATGAAATCAAAGTATTTTTTATTTTCAAATATAATAAGAGTAGAAAATAAAAGATCATGTAAAGCAAAGTAAACAGAGTTTTAGTAGCTGGAGATACAGATTCAGATCGTTCACTGGTTGTTTTGGCCCTTAAATTAGCATGCTCATGTACATGTACTTCCTCTTCATGCCCAACCAGGGTGGGGGTTGTATATCCATTCAAACACGGACCATGTGCTATGCGTGCTGCTTTGGATTCCAAACGGATTGAGTCCGTCTGTGCTCACACCCAACCTGATGTCCCTTGGCCCCGCCCCAAAACTTCGGTATTCAACATCTAATGCTTTCCACTGGGTTGCATCCAAAAGGGTGTGTTAGCACCACGTCTTCATCCCGCTTCTTCTTCAATCATTCAAAATTGTCTCCTTTCTTTCCGTGTGCCATCGCATTAGCCTTGCTTCCTTGGGGTCCGCGAAGTACCGCTATAGGCAAGGAATGAGCGGAAAGTACCACACAACTTTTTGAGGAGATTTTTTACCTTTTTGTATAATGCAGCATTGCACACTGGGCATGTAGTCCTGTCCGCGTCCTCTTCTTTCCTATAAATGTAGCAATCATTGATGCAGGCGTGGTATTTTTTGTAAGGTAAATCAAGAGGACACACGAATTCTTGGCCTCATCTAGACTACTAGGACACATGTTCCCGTCCGGAGGCAATCGTGCTAGTATTGAATGCTTGTGTTGACACTGCGTCAGTCCATTTGTATTTTTCCTTCATCTGCAAGACATCGAGCGTAACTTTAAAGCGGGTATCCTACAACATACAACCTTCATATAACAGGGTAGTAGAGTCTATCTCCAGTTGCGCCAGCTTAGCTTTCTCTTTAGCAGCACCTCTAGCGTCAGTTGTCTTAAAGAGCAGTTCTTGAAGATGAGGGTCCCGCGCGGATGAAGTTAGCGGCATCTGTGTGTCCTCGTCATATACATGTTCTTCATCGTGATGTTGATCTGCATCAAGTGCGGGAGGCTCTTTGTCGTCTTCTCGCCCCTCATTCTTGTGTCGTCGTGGTGAAACAACATGTGCCATAGGATGGCTTAAATGGGGGCCGAACTAGATGCTGGAGGATTCGGGAGAGGGGAACGGGCTAAAGAGCACGACAGAAAGGAACACAGATCTACCCAGGTTCGGGGCTCTCGTAAGGAGATAACACCCCTACTCCTGCTCTACTGATTGTATATTTGGGTCGATGTAGTACACAACAATGGTGCTTCCAAGCTCTCTGCTAGAGAAGGAAGATGAACTGCTAAGTGTAGGAACACAGAGTGACCAACCCTTTACTAGGGCTCCCTATGCCACCTTATATAGTGGTAGCCAGGGTTACAACGGTCATAAGAGACCACAAGACATGGGCTACACTCCAAATAGGACTTGCTGACGAAGGCACCGACCCTTGACTTCCTCCCTGATTGCTCTCGATGGGACTTCATATCCCTGTACCTTGTACCTCTTGAACTGTGGCCTTACCTCTGTGAGGTGAGCTCTGTACTTGTGCACAGTGAGGGTTGGTAAACCACCACTGTGCACCCTGCCATCCCACTCTGCTACCATGCTTGGATGTTTCCTTCCTTGATTGTAGGGATGTGACACCTTGGTTGACTTAAGTATCCCGGATATGACCGTTGGCCATACCCAGGACATATATGCCGGACCAACGACCTACGAGGGTCGGGTAATCCGGCCTCCCCTGCTCCTGCACAACACACCAAATGGTTAGGCCGGCATATCTAAGTATATGCCGGCACACTTTTATAAGTATTCTGGCTGTACCGGCATATCCAAGTATCAGCCGGGATACACACATATGCCGGCCTAGCCGATGCTCTTATATTCCGGCCAGGCACTTCCTTGATAACCCGGCATAAAGTCAACCATAGACCTTGTGTTTTTCTAGTCTCTTGACCCTACCGGGGGTCATCCCCCCGACACTAGTCCCCGAAGCTGCCGAGGTTCCCCAGTCATGACTGTGGAGCCTTGACAGGTTCAACATACCTTTCTTCATTATGCCCCGGCGATCAGATTATATGCCAGCACATCTGCACATATCCCGGCCTCTGTTCCTGTTCCAAAACTTATTCCGGCCGATCCCGAGGGTATTCCGGACGGAACATATACATCGGGCAATTAATCCGACATATAGACGAGTCTTCCTCGAGAAGCCATGCCTGACAGCTTTGCATCGAAACTTGTAACTGCCCTGCCACCTCGAACGGTCACCCACGATGTGACGGTTCACAGTGCAGTTACTCCTCGCCATCATTGCGTCATGGCACGGTTACCGGAACCGCCGCCCCACTCCGTGCCGCCACGTGGCGACTCTCTGCAGGAACGGTCGGGGGAGTGGAACACTCCCACGATCCCCACGACCCTGACCTGGCAGACGTATAAATAGGGCGGCGGGGGTAAACTTATCTTCTTACCCCCCACCATCGTCTTCCTCGCCTGCTCCTTTGCCTCCTGCGCTCCACCGCCGGTCCGAAGAACAGCATCTCCGCCGCAGTCAACCTGCTCCTCGCCGTCGCCGACGCTCGACGACGCCCGGCATCTCCGTCGACGACGCCGCCGCCGCCGCATCGTTCCTCCGCGACATTGCAGGGAGATTGGAACTCTTCCTGTACGCTCGCCGCCGCTTCATCGCCGCCGGCCAAGCTCCGGTGAGATCTCCCTCTGTTCTTCCTCCTTCACGCTTTTTATAACTTCGCATTGGTAGCCACACTTGCATAGATCTGCCAGTTTCAGAGATAGTTTTCCCTTTGATTCGACTAGCATTGCTAGGCAACGCTCGCAGGTGTTCATCTTTAGGAGTTTTACCCTTATTTGTTTCCTATTTTAACTGTCTCGGTAGATCTTTTTATCTCTGCTAACATTGGTGAGGGCGGTATGCCGGAGAGACTAACCTCCCTCTTTTCTCCGGCCTTGATAGGAATAACATCACGGGACTCCGGCTCTCACGCCTTGTCCCGGCCACTAAGATGGCATCTTCAAGCATGACGGGTACCTCGGCCTCTGAGGAAGATACCTCGGCCCGAGCCCAAGGACGCTCCGGCTGGGAGGGGTCGGAGGTTACTCCGGCCGACATATCCTGGGTCACCTCCACCAGGAGAGTCCCGGAGGGCGTAGCATGCCGGCTACCAGCAGGAGAAACTGTGCCGGCACCTGAACCTGGCGAACGCGTCATCTTCATTGCCCACTTCGAGCGGGGTTTCGGGCTTGCAGCATCGGACTTCTTCCGGGACTTCCTCAACACCTACGACCTACAACCTCATCATATCCCGGCCAACGCCGTGATGATCCTCTCCGCCTTCGCTGCTTTTTGCGAGGGCTATGCCGGCATCGAGCCCCTCACCCAAGGCTGGGCGAAATATTTCCAACTGCGGAAGCAAGTCGTCCAGGAGCCGCCCCGGAGCAAGGACGACCCGCCGGAGACGGCCCAGGAAAAGAAGGACCGCCCCATGACCCTCTGCGGCGCGGCCACCATCATGTCCCGGAAGGGCTCGGACTTCCCCAAGGTGGAGCTCCTGGAATCTTGCAAGAAGTGGCAGAAAAGCTTCTTCTATGTCAAGAACACCACCGACGAGGATCTGCTCAACCTGCCGCCATTTGTGGACGAGCCACCCTTGGCTATGACGAATTGGACCTACAACCCGAAGAACTCGGTGATGCCGGTGAATGCGCTTCACCGGGTTAAGGGCGAGCTCCGGGATGCCGGTCTTACTCCTCAAGACCTGGTGGCCTGCTATATAAGCCGGCGCGTCTCCCCTCTGCAGCGCCGGTCGCACAAGATCTGCCAGATGAGCGGGCCAATGGACCCCACCCGGCACTCCACACACGAGCTGACTCCGGCCGACATTCTGCGCCGGATTAAGGATGTCTGCAAGTCCTCTCAGGCCACTTTTGCCTGGGGGCTAGAACCATACAGCTGAGATAGGCCTGCCCCAACGGTAAACCGTCCTATCCGATACATAAAGTCCATGTCCGGCACATAGATACTTAAGACGACACATGTCTATTTGCCGACACATATCATATTGATCCGACATACCTCTTCCACCGGCACATTTCCTTGTCTGAATACTTTGACTTTGCTGTTTATACAGAAATTCAGCTTCCAAGCCATGGAGAACTCCCGGATCAAGATCGCGGCGGACCGCACTGTTGCGGATGTTGAAGATCCGGATCATTGGGATAAGCTACCCAGGAGCACCCGTGCTGCAGCTGCCATGGGTAAGGGCTCTTCATCCCGGCATTATACTCAAGACCGGAGTGAGATTGATTCTGACGAGGAGATCCTGCTATACTATGACCCGATGCCACTTGCATATGCCTTTCCAGAAACACCTATTGCTTACGAGTTTCCAATGCCGTCCTCAGCTATCCCGGACGATATGGTTATCGACGCCGCCCCTCTGAACCAGGGACCTCCTTCCACCGGCGGACGTGCCGGCCGGAAGCGAGGGGTGAAGCCCCAGCCCGACACACCTCAGAAGTCGAAGAGGCAGAAGGTCGGCGTGCCCATACTGAAGAAACCGAGACCTGTCGCCGCGGGGTAAGTTCCTTCTGCTTGTTTCATTTCCGACATATCTCTTGCTTGCATTATTGACTTGGCATTTTTTCTCTTTCAGAGCTCCTCTTGCGCCGGAACAAGCTTCTGGCTCGAGTGGCGACCCGAAAGTTACCAAGCCCGCGGCCACCGCTACCTCCAACATACCCTCTGCCAGCCACACGACCTCCCCGGCGCCGGCATCTTCGCCTGCGCCCGACAAGACCTCCTCCCCGGCGAAGGACGTTCCTCCGCCGGAACAAGACACCTCTACCCCCGACGTCCACATGGACTCGGGGGCTCAACAGGAACCTCCGGCTCCTGATGTCCACATGGACACAGGAGCCCACCAAGAAGCCCCAGACTCCGGCGCGCCCACCAGCGATGCCGGCACAACTGACGATGCCGGCGCAAGCGACAAGAGCGCCGGCACAGATCTTAAAGGAAAGGGCCCTGCTGTGCCGGAAGTCTGGACTATTCCGGAACCTGCCCCAGCTGGCCAAGCTTCACCGGCCGCGCCGGAACAGCCTGCACCCGAGACTCCATCCTCTGAGAAGACTCCTGCGCCGACCAAGGCTACTGCCTCGGCCAAAGCCACTGCCCCGGCCAAGACCACCGCCCAGGCCAAGTCCGGCACTCTCAAGTTCCAGCCTAGCAAGTCCGGCACGCCTTCCGCCGCCACTGTTCCTCCTAAAGCAGCGTCCCGGACCAGCTCTGCTCTGGCCCTGCATCTTGGCAGGGCAGCAACCCGGCCTGGCTACCGGCGCAACTTCTTCGATACGCCAGAACTTGAGGGCATCATCCCCCTGGTGACAAAGAGCGACCAAAGCCTCGGGTCTCTCACGGAGCATTGTACCAAGTGGAACGACGCTGGCAGCATGGACACCGCGGACTCTAGCAGCAAGAAGAAGGCCGAAGCCGCGGCTACTGGCAGCCCAGCAGATATCCTGGCCGCGAAGCCCCTACCGATCGCCTGCGAGCTCCTCAGTCTCCAGCAGAGACTTCACCGATTGGCTGATGCCACCAACGTAAGTCCTTTCTACCTATACACATATCCCCAGTCCCCGAAAATGTCGCTTGTCCGGGATACGGACATCCAGGATTTTCTCATAGTCTTTTAGCTAGCTTCTTTTGAATTCACTGCCGACATATGAGCTCGATCCGAGCTTCAAATCCTAGTCATCGAGAGCCGGGATAGGTGCGCAGCACCTGTGCCGGGTTTTTAACAATTTCACATCTCAATTATCTTTCAAATCCTCTAGACCGAGATACAAGCTCGTTTCGAGCTTCAAATCCTAGTCACCGAGGGCCGGGATAGGTGCGCAGCACCTGTGCCGGGTCTTCAGTAGAATGATCACTTGATTGAATCTTCAACTTAATTATCATGCCAAATTTCTCTGCTGACATTTTAAATCCGGGCACTTTTGCAGCGCATGAACAACACCCGAGCCGACCTGTATCATGACTTGGTATGCGAGCATCGGAAGTTATCCGACGAGCATAGCAAGCTTCAGCTGGAGCTGTCCCAGAAAGGTAATTTCAGCCGACATACCTTGCCCCTTCTCAATAGACCTCTGGCCGGCATATCTTAATATGCCGACACCTAATCTTTGTCCGACATTTCGCAGCTGGTGCCGAAGCCCAAGTCACCGAGCTTACCAAGAGAGTGAAGGAACTGACAGGTATGCCGGATCCCCTTAATCTTCCACTAATCCTTATGTACTTCAAATCCTTTAATGTTTTCACTGTTTTCTTTCTTCAAATCCTTGTTTTGACTTCAAATCTTTTCAGACGAGAAAGCTGCACTGGAGGCACGCCACCAGGACTGTGTGTCCTCAGTGGATGTAGCCAAGCAACTGGACGACCGGGATGCCGGTCACAAGGCCGAGGTTGAGCAGCTGAAGGGCCGGATCACCGAGCTTCTGGACGAAAAGGAACAGAGGGAGGGCCTACTGAAGAAAACCCAGTCCCTGCTTGTCACCTCCGAGACTGATGCCTCCAACGCCCACGCTGAACTGGATAGCCTGAAGGAGCAGGCCACCAAATGGGAGGTTACAGTTGCACAGCTGAATGCCGACCTTGCCAGTAAGCTTCAAATTCTTTCCCTTTATCCTTCCCGACATAGTGTAATTCTCTCCGGCATAGCACATATGCCGACATATTCTCCTTTTGCTAACATTGTTTTTATTCCTCAGACATGTTTCCCGCTTCCGTCGAAGACGTTGAGAGGGCTTTGCAGTTGGACCGAGAAAGCCGGGGTGTTCCGGTTGACTCGCCCAACTGGGACATGTCGGAGCAGCTGCTGGCTCTGCAGTCCCGGAAAAACGCCATGACGCTCTACACCGAAGAACTCTTATATGGCGCCCAGGAGGCATTCTCTGCCCTCTGGCCGAGACAAAGGACTCCCATTGATCCCGTCGACCTCGGCAACGATCTGCAGCTGGCCAAGGTTCGCCTCCGGGAGTGGCGAGATTCCGGCGCGAGGGTTGGAGCTGACGAAGCTCTCAGCTACTTCTTGTCCTGGTATGAGAAAGCAGACCTGGAGACTTTGCGCACTGTGCGCGAAGGATCCATCTGGACCACGGATCCGGAACATATCCGGAGCCGGCGAGAGTTGGCCCACAGCTATGTGGACTATGCCGACACCGACGCCTTCGTCCGGGACATCCGCGAGCCGGAGAAGAAGGACGATGCCGGGACATCCGCCGCCGCTGAGGGCTCCGACTCCAGCCAGGATGAAGAGGAAGCTGAAGAGGCCGACATTGATGCTCCGGAACAGGCATCTGCCCCGGGCGGAGGTGATGGCTCCATTCCATCTGCTGGGTCCGGCACACCTGAAGCCGACATCTCCACCGCCACTGCTCCACCAGCCGGCGCCTCTGCTTCTGCCCCTGGTCCTTGACTTTGCAGCATACAAACTTTAAGTTTTATCAGATCCCCGGTATGCCGGGTGCAGATGTAATATACACGTTTAATTTCCTTTGGTTTGCTATCTGAACAAGTTTTATCTTGGTTTGCTTGTTACTAATGCCGGATCATCTTTTGGCTAAGTCACCGAGTTGTTTTCCTGTTTCCTCAATTTCACAACCTTGGCTACTTGTCTACCTTATTTGGCTTTCGACGTATGAGTCTCAAGGTTGCTTCCTCGAACATACAGTACTTTAACTTTGACACTTAGACTTCAAATCATCCGACACTTTAAATTTTAACTTTAGCTTTAACGAAAATGTCGGTTCGCTTGCTTTGTATTTCCTTAGCCGTTTTCCATGTGTAGACAATCTCCGGCATCTACTCTTGCTAGCCATGAAGCCGGGTTTCGGACAGCAGCTGAGTCGAAGAGTGGCCTTTGGTGCCGACACATTACTAGGCCAACATAGGAAACGTTCAAATCAAGCCAGCTGGCATATAGCAAAAACTGTAAATAAACAAACAGCATATCTCGGAGGCAGTGCCCGCTCTCTTCGGGATGCTGGCACTTCATTCACTAGTCTTGTGCCGGCATAAAGTGCCGGCACCCAAAGCAAAATATGGAAATACATACATTGTGGTGCTCAGGAGTAAAAGGGGCGGAGTAGAGCTATGTTCCATGGCCTCTTGGTTTCTTCTCCGGACCTGTCCGCCTTATCCTTCTTGGGGTCCTGCGCATCTATAAGATAGTAGGCATCATTGTGCAGAGCTCTGCTCACAATGAATGGCCCCTCCCATGGAGGAGTTAACTTATGCCGGCCTTCTGTTCCTTGCTTTAGCCGGAGTACTAGATCTCCCACTTGAAATCTCATTGGATTTACCTTCTGCGCATGATAGCGTCTGAGGTTCTGCTGATACACTGCTGTTCTTGACAGAGTTATTTCCCTTGCTTCCTCTAGCAGATCAACATCATTTTCTCTGGCTTCTTTAGCCTCTTGCTCAGTATATAGCACTATTCTTGGTGCATCATGTATTACGTCTGTTGGAAGCACAGCTTCTGCTCCATACACCAGGAAAAATGGTGTGTAGCCTGTTGATCTATTCGGAGTTGTTCTTAGACTCCACAGCACTGCTGGCAGCTCATCTAGCCAACATCCCGGAGTTTTCTCCAGGGGCTCTATCAGCCGGGGTTTTATGCCGGATAATACTAGCCCATTCGATCTCTCTACTTGGCCATTGGCACAAGGGTGGGCAACCGACGCAACGTCCAGCCGGATTCCCACTTCCTCACAAAATCTGGCAAATGGCCCTTGGGCAAAGTTTGACCCATTGTTAGTGATGATGCTATGAGGAACACCATATCTCAAGATTATGTCCTTTAAGAATTTCACTGCTGTGTGACCATCACACTTGCTTATGGGCTTCACTTCAATCCACTTGGTGAACTTGTCCACCATGACCAGGATATGGGTCATCTTTCCTCTGGCCGGCTTAAAAGCCCCGACCATATCCAGGCCCCAAACAGCAAAGGGCCAGGTTATTGGGATAGTTTTCAGGGCAGATGCCGGCTGATGAATCTGGTGGGCATATCTTTGACACCCATTACATTTCCGGACCAAGCTTTCTGCCTCTTGCAGTGCCGTTGGCCAATAGAAGCCATGCCGGAATACCTTTGCCACCAATGCCCTGGACGAAGCATGGTGACCACACTCCCCCTGGTGAATTTCCCGGAGCATCTCCAGACCTTCCGCCGATTCGACACATCTCTGCAATACTCCGGTGGCACTTCTCTTGTATATTTCTTTGTTTATGATGGTATATGCTTTGGATCTCCTTATAACCCGGCGGGCCTCGGTTTCATCCGCCGGCACTTGACCATCCACCATGAAGTTCATGATAGGTCATGCCCATGAGGGCACTTCCCTGACAGTGAACACTGCCTGATCTATCTCCATCACTTCGACCGACACATAATCGATCTCCATGGGCTGCGAAGTCCCCGGGACTGAAGAATCAGTCCCCGGGTATGCCGGAGCAGTCCCCGGGTATACCGGCACAACCTCTTGGTATATTTTGCCCTTGCCCTTAGTTTTGCTCCGGAATACCGCGCTCACTGCATATGCCGGCCCAGTCCCCGGGACTGAGGAAACAGTCCCCGGGTTATCTGACCTGGCTCCGGCATCTATCTCCATTGGAACTACTTCGTCTGGACCTGGCGGGACATAAATGGAGGATGACTCCGGCGAAGGCTTGATCGATGGCTTCCTCAGATGCTCCAATGAAATGCCGGGCGGGATTGAATCTCGGGAAGACCCCAGCTTGGACAATGCATCGGCTGCGTCATTCTGAGCCCGGAGAACGTGCCGGAACTCACAACCTTCAAAGTAACCACTTAACTGCTGCACCAGGAAACGGTAGGATGCCATGTTTGCGTCATGCGCATCCCATATGCCGGAACACTGCTGAATCACTAAGTCAGAATCACCGAAGCACATAATCCGGCAAATTCCTATGTCCTTAGACACCTTCAGGCCATGCACAAGCGCCTCATATTCCGCCACATTATTTGATGCTGCAAAATGAATCTGCAGGACATATCTCAATTGGTCATTCTTTGGTGAACTGAGTACTATGCCGGCACCCAAGCCATGGATTGTCTTGGCTCGTATTGTATCTCGGCCCAGTCAATAAAAAATCAGCCAAGACCTGGGACTTGATTGTATCCCTCTTGTCGTACTGCGGTGTATATGGTGAAAGCTCTATTGCCCATTTTGCTATCCGGCCGCTGGCATCTTTGTTGCTTATAATTTCCGAGATAGGGGCCTCGGCCACTACCCGGATTGGATGCTCTTGGAAGTAATGCTTGAGCTTCTTGGCCGCCATATAGACACCATAGGTCATCTTTTGATAGTGGGGGTAGTTTTGCTTTGAGGTGGAGAGGACTTCACTCAGATAATATACCGGCCGCTGCACGGTTTTGCCTCCTTCCTCTCGCTCTACTACCACCACAGCACTGACAACCCTGTTGGTTGCCGCTATATAGAGCAACATTGGCTCCCGGGGCATTGGAGACGCTAATACCGGCGCTGTTGACAACAGCTGCTTCAATTCCTTGAAAGCTGCATCTGCTTGCGTCGTCCAGACAAATGTGTCGGACTTCTTCATCAACTGATATAACGGCAGAGCTTTCTCTCCCAGCCGGCTTATGAAGCGGCTCAGGGATGCGAGGCACCCAGTGAACTTCTGTACTTCCCTCAAATCTGTCGGCGGCTTCATCCTTTCTATGGCACGAATCTTGCCGGGATTCACCTCAATACCCCGGCTGGAGACAAGGAAGCCGAGCAACTTGCCCGCCGGCACACCAAAGGTGCACTTAGCCGGATTCAGCTTCATCCGGAATCTCCTCAGGTTCCCAAAGGTTTCCCGGAGATCATCTATGAGAGTCTTGCTCTCCTTGGTTTTTATGACGATATCGTCGACATACACCTGCACATTTTTATCTATCTGATCGTGCAGACATTTCTGCATACACCTTTGGTAAGTTGCGCCGGCATTTCTTAAACCGAACGGCATAGTGAGATAACAATAAGCCCCGTACGGGGTAATAAAGGATGTCTTTATTTGGTCTGGCTCATACAAGGGGATCTGGTGGAAACCAGAATAGGCATCTACAAATGATAACAGCTCACATCCAGCTGTGGAATCAATCACTTGATCGATCCGAGGGAGCGGGAATGGATCTTTAGGACATGCCTTATTCAAGTTGGTGTAATCAACACACATCCGCCATACTTTCACTATAGCGGGCTCATCTTTCTTCTTTTCCACCAAAACCGGATTAGACACCCAATCCGGATGAAGCACTTCTTTGATAAAGCCAGAGGCTAAGAGCCTGGCCACTTCCTCCCATATGGCTTTCCTTCTATCGCCGGCATTCCGCCGGAGCGGCTGCTTAGCATCCGGTCTCACATGCAATGCGTGCTCAGCCAGCTCCCTCGGCACACCTTGCAGGTCCGAAGTAGACCATGCAAAGATATCCCGATTCTCACGGAGGAAGCTGATGAGCTCGCTTTCCTATTTGGAATCCAGACTTGCCCCAACGAGGGCATGGCGCTCCGGGAAAGCTTCATCCAGAGGCACCTTTTTGACCTCCTTTCCCACTTGAAAAGAAGCACCGCCGCCGGGATTCGACATGCCCGGCATAGATTTGCCGGCCACGACCGTCTCAGCAATCTCTACTGCTCGCTTGAGCCTCTTCCTTTCCTCTGCAATGATCAGAGTCTCGGCCAGGTTAGACCCGGCTGTGGCGCATGCCATCGAACGCTTGTAATCACCAACGATGGTAATTGCCCCTCCGGGCCCCGGCATCTTCATCTTTAGGTACGCAACATGCGTAGAGGCCATGAACTTTGCCAATGCCGGCCTCCCTAGCAAAGCATGGTAGGGACTCTCCAGATCAACCACCTCGAACATGAGGTTTTCCACCCTGCAGTTATCCCGGCTGCCAAACATGACATCTATCCTGATCTTGCCCATCGGCGCACACGAAAGTCCCGGCACAATGCCGTGGAATGTGGTCTTGCTTGGTTCCAACATATTCTCCCTGATGCCCAGCTTCTCCATCGTATCCCGATACATGATGTTGATGCTGCTCCCATTGTCAATGAGTACCTTGCTGAACCTCACGTTATTAGCCGGCCCGACAAATGTCGGATCCATCACCAGAGCATATCCGCCGGGATTTGGCATGATCCTGGGATGATCTGCCCTGTCCCAGCCAATGCCCTGGTCAGACCAATGCATCAGTTTTGGAACGGCCGACATAACGGCGTTTACCTCCAAACACCGCCGGTACAAGCTCTGCTTGTCTGTTCTCTCGGTCTCAAAGACCATATAGCTCTGATCATACTCCTTGTACTCATTCCGGCCCGCTCCTGGGCCTCCGGCGTTATATTCCGGATTATAGCTCTGGTCCACTTGATTTACGCCGGCATTTCCGGCGTTGCTCTGATTCCCGGGATTAACCGGCCTAGGTGGGACTGCAATCGTATTGGCACCTGTCAACGGCGATGGAGCTGCCGGGACAGAGGGTTTAGCCGGTCCCCAAGGACCTGCACGACCTGCCAATATGTCGTCCAGCCACGAACAGTTTCTTGTCAAATGGTTTGCCGGCTTTCCCGGCTGGAATGTGTGGAACACACAAGGCTTATCCATGGCAAGACCCACAGTATACTTCGGCCACTGCTTCTTCTGGCCGGCGGCTCCGCCGGCATTCTTGTTGGTCCAGACATTCCTCTTCTGGAACGGCCGCGCTTGCTACTGCGGCTGCTGATAGCCCTCATATCTCGGACGCTGGCTACTGCCGGCGCCCTCTTGCTCTTCCTCCACAGCTGCAACTTGTGCTGCCCCATACCGGTGATCCAGCCTTTCATCTCTTCTCTTGTTCCGGTTATCAGAGCGATAGTATTGCCCTGGTCTCCCGGCATTGCTGGTGTTCCCCTGGGTCTGCCCATGTCCATGTGAATCGAGACCGGGCTGCATGGGATCTCCCAGAGCATAACTATCAGCAATCTTGATTGTTTCGGCCAGCGTGGCCGGCATTTGCCTCTGAAGCTTTTGCCACAGCATGGTGCCATGCCGGCACCCATGAGCGAACCACATGATGGCCTGCTGCTCATTAATTCCTTCGCAGGAATTGCGCAACGTGCACCACCTGGTCAGGTAGTCACGGTCAGTCTCATTCACTCCTTGCCGGCAGTTAGCCAGCTGCTGCGGACGGTTGGGCCTCTTGTATGTACTGGTAAAGTTCGACACAAACTGCTCTTTATTGCTTCTTCTCGCACTCATATCTCGTGAATCTTTTTGGACTAAAGTTCACTTTGATAAGCGTATTGATCCTTTTGTATTCTTTCGTGCTCATGTTTTGTTTTAAATGATATATAGGGAGTGAGGATTCCATGTTTGTGCATATTGTATTCAAATGCAACAAAAATTTAAATTTATGCATGAACCTTGGGGAGCTTCCTTATTTCATTTAAAGCATCTTGTAGATCTTATAATCACATCTTCTTGTGTCCAATTGGTTCTTTGAGTCTCTTGATTGCTTGCTTGCTTCATTCGTTGAAGCTTCCTTCACTATGTCATCTTTTTGCAATCTCTGATCCTCAATATGGTTTGACTTCCTCCAAATATTGCTAATTTGATAAGTGCATATGATTTCACTCATTTTTATGAGAAATGCACATCTTGGGGAGGAACTCATACTATATTGGCCTTCTAAATTCCTTCATCCATTTTGGCAATCGTTGCCAATGGGGGAGAAGTTTAGAGGGTTTAAGGGAAATGGTTTTTATACTTAAGTTTGGTTTGTGCTTAAGTGTTTTACCTTTCATGCATCTCTTCTTTGTTAGATATTTTGCATGGTTGAATATATAGTGTAAACTCCATCAAAGGTTTATCTTGATAATGTATGCAATGAAATTCAAGTTCATCACACGTGCATATATTGTGGGGGAGTTTGCTCTATATATTTTGGTTGCACTCACATCAACCATATTTGTTGTAGTTTATGTGAGTACAATTGATTTTGATATGCGGTAGTAGCTTCGTGTTACTTGACCATATCAAATACAACCTCTTGTATGCAATTTATTCTCGGATAAGTTGCATATTAGTTTCTATCATTCATTATATAAACCCTCTTGTTGAGATTGTCATTAATTACCAAAATGGGGGAGATTGTAAGGGTAAATTGCCCCTAAGTGTGTTTTTGGTAATTAATGACAATCCCTATGGACTAATGTTTTCATTGAGATTTTTATGAAGGAATTGTTCATAGGAATTGCTTGAAGTCCATGTGTTGGATTCAAGGCTTGGATGCCATGAAGATAAAGATATATCTTAAGTATTGGCATCAAGATCATTGAATAGAAGAGATGAATCCAATATGATCAAGAAGAAGAAATAAAGATGTTGTTCTTGTGTAGAACTCATGTATTCCATGCTCTAGCTTATATGCTAAGCCAAGGAGTCTCAAGATCTTGAGAGTTTGGTTACATGAGAAGAATTCAAGTTATGGCTCTATGTCGAGGTCACGATGGTCTCATGAGTTGAGCCATGGTTGACCAAGACTTAGAGCATGCAATCAAATGAAGAATTCCCTAAGCATCTCAAGAAGATCATATGTTTGAAGCTTGTCGTCCATTTGGTGATAATGGACTTGTGAAGATGAGTGTTAATAAAGCTATCCCATAATGGTTTATGGGGGAGCAAATTAAAGTCTTCACGAAGCAACAATGATCAAGTGATGCATTTCGGCTTGATGAGAGCATGAAGCTTCATCATCAAGATCAAGCGGGATGCTCAAGGCAAAGGTATGTCCTTGCTAGGTTTTCCTTTTACCGGTCTCAAGGTGTTTGTTGGGAGACCGGGTTATAGGATAGATAGCCGCACTATCAAGAGGGGCTTTCGGTTGGGTATCTTGATCACATCGTCATAGGGAGCTCAATCCTTTGCATACTTTGCATCTTCCTAGTTTGTTGCTTCTTGGTGTTTCTCCATGTGAGGTTCTTGAGCTTGTTGCTAGCTTTCCAACAAGCCCAAGTTCATCGAAAACGGAATCCAATTGCATCGTCTATTGCGTTTTCGAGTTGAAGAGTTTTACCGGTTCTTCACTTTGGAAGGTTTCACACCTCTCCACATTTCGTATTTTTCCTCTTGACTTTTCTTGGTGTTTCTCTGCATAAAGTTGTAGTACTTTTTCTAAGCTTTTCAAAAAGTCCAAGTTTGCTAAAAACGGAGTTCGGATGCAAAAGTTATCGCGTTTTTCGTATGAGGGTTTTTGCAGTTTTCCAAATCCGGAGCTGCTCCGGGCTCTGCTCCGGGCTGAGCAGTGCCGCTCCGGAGTGCCATCCGGAGCTGCTCCGGGCCCTGCTCCGGAGCGCCCCGAAAACTCTGTAACGGGTAGTTTTCTTGCCCTATAAAAGGGGGCTTCTTCCCCAACGGTTTGGAAGGGTTTCTAAGTGTGTTCTTGAGCTTTTCTCTCACCTCCATTGTTGAATCTCTTGAGCTTGCTCCCTCTCTCTTCCCTCCAATGATTCTTGCATATTCTTGAGGGATTTGGAAGAGGAGATCTAGATCTACAACTCCACCAATCAATTTCTCCTCTAAGTGAGGGGAACCCATTGGATCTAGATCTTGAGGTCATTGGTTGACCTCCACCCTTGTTCTTCCTCTCTAACTCCTCCATAGCATTTGTTGCTTTGGTGGGATTTGAGAGAGAAGGATTTGAGCACTTTCCCTTGTGTTCTTGCTTTGCATCCTTGCATAGTGTTGAGCTCTCCATTACGATTTGTTCGAGTGAGAGACCGTGAGCTTGTTACTCTTGGAGGGTGACCTCCTAGTTGGCTCGGTGGTTGTGCCACGGTGTCCTCTTCGTGGAAGATTGTGAAGAGGCCCGGGCTTCCCCTTCGTGGGAGTTGTGAAGTGGTTGTGGAGCTTGCCATCTCCGGAGTGGAGGAAAAGCTAACCATAAGAAGGGGTCCCTAGCTTCGTGGGGGACTCGGAGAAGAAGGTGAGCCTTCGTGGCGTTCGGGGGCCTTCGTGGTTACCCGCATCTCTCCAACGGTGATTAGCTTACTTTTTGTAAGTGAACATCGGGATACATCTTCGTCTCCGTGTGCCTCGGTTATCTCTATACCCGAGTTTATTTCCTTGTGATAGCCATCGTGCTTGAAGTACTTATATCTTGTTTATCACTTGTGAATTATATCTTGTGCTATCTTGCTTATATCTAGTTGTTGTTGCACTTAGTTGAGCCTAGCATATTTAGGTCTTGTGCTTGAAGAAAATAAACGTTAGTTTAATTCCGCATTCCTTCAAGCCAATTCCGTAATTGTTTTTAAAACGCCTATTCACCCCCCTCTAGGCGACATCTCGTCCTTTCAATTGGTATCAGAGCAAGGTCTCTCCTTGTTTAGGCTTCACCGCCTTGAGAGTAAAGATGTCGGCTAGTTATTTAGTGCACAATGACACAATTATTTTTGATGGCACAAATTATATGCTATGGAGAAATCGCATGCTTTGCAATCTTCGGACTTTGTGTCCAAATATAGAGCGATTTCTAGATGTAGGCTTTTCTCCTCCGATGGATCCTCAAAGTCTATCTATAGAGGATGAGAAAAATTTACATCTAGAAGCTCAAGTATTTAATGAAATTTTATTGTCTGTGAGCTCCATAGTTTATGTTTGCTTGATGGGTTCAAAGTGCAAGACGTCTCATGAGATATGGACCAAGCTAGAAGAGTCATTTGGTGGGTCCATTTCTCTTGAGGTTGAAAGTGAACCCAAGGAGCTCTCTTCACCTTCACATCATGAAGAGCTCCAAATTGCTTCCACATCCGGTCGTGATTATTGTTCAAGTTCTTCCACTTCACCAACATGTGACTTGTCACAAGGTAATGATACGGTGAGTGAAGAAATCATATGTGATGATGGTAGTCTTGTTCTTTGCACCAATGATTCTATTTCTATAAATCCTAATGGTGTAGAGATTTTGGACCTAAACACTTCTTGCAAGAAATTCTTTACTCATTCGTGTGTTAAAGGTCCTTGCATATCTCCTAAAATTTGCTTGATTAAATTTTGTGATGATATGCTTGTTTCTAGTTGTGACCATACTCAAAATGATTCTATTTCCTCTAGTTGTTGTATGACTAACCATGTAGAGGAAATTAAAGAAAAATTGGGTCACATAATTAAAGAAGAAATCAATAGAAGAACCAAGAAGGTTTCTATCAAGAGAAGGCAATGCTATGAATGCCACGAGTATGGACATCTCGCAAGAGCTTGTCCTACACTCGAAAATGAAGAATGTGCTTCTATTGAAGTTCCATCATCATCTACACAAGTTCACATGTGCCTTATGGCAAGCGGTTCAAAGGTAACTCCTACTTTGAATCCCAACACATCTCCTTATGATGAGAGTGATGATGATGATGATAATGATGATGATAATGAAGCTTTCTTGCATGAGATGGGAATTGTGTATGCCTCTCTTCATGGTAATAATGATGCTCGTGCTAAAGTCGAACACTTAATGGAAACCTTGTTTGACCACAAGGAGACCATTAAGGAATTGAACTCCCTTGTTAATGAGGGGAAACGGAGATTCAATCTCCTCAAGCAAGAGCTATCCGAAGAGAAGCATACTAATTCTTGCCTATCTCAATCTATTAAATCTTATGAGCTTACAAATGCTAAATCTATTAATGATGCTTGTGCTACTAACTCTATTTCTTGTGAAGCATCTATATTAAAGGAGAATGTTGAGCTAAGGGCTCAACTTGAGTTGCTAACAAGCAATTATAAGAAATTGGAGGAAAGCCGTGAAAAGCTCTCGAGCTCTCATGGGGATCTCTTAATCTCTTATAATGGGCTAAAGTTAGCTCATGAGGCAAGTATCTCTAAGAAAACATCTTGTGAGCCTCATTTGGACATTAGCACCACTTTGAACCAAAATGCTATATTATCTTGTGCTAGTCCAAGTAATTTGTCTAGGCATAATATTGCTACATCTTGTGATGAATTACTTGCTATGCCTTGTTGCTCTAACAATGAAGCTTCTACCTCCTCTAGTACTTGTATTACTACTAACCTTGTAGAGGAAATCAAAGAGCTCAAGGCCCAAGTCACTAGTTTGGAAAAAGACTTGGATAAGCGTCATAAAGGGAAATCCACACTCGATAATATTTTGAGTGTGCAAAAATCCCCTAATGACAAGAGTGGACTTGGATTCAACTCCAATAACAAGAATAAGTCCAAGAGCAACAAGAAGAAGAAGGGCCAAGACCAAGTCAAGAATTTGGCCAAGATTGTTTGCTTCAAGTGCAAGATTGAAGGGCATCATGTGAGATCTTGCCCATTGAAGAAGAAGCACTTGAGTGAGAAGCAACAAGGGAAGCGGGCACAAGGTCAAGCTCAAGTTCGACCTCAAGTTGAAGATAGGCCACTTCCCAAGAAGAAACAAGATGAAGCTTCCCAAATCAAGAAATCAATGAAGAAGAGAAAGGGAAGCACTTGTTGCTATATTTGCCGTGAGAAGGGGCACTTTGCTTCTTCATGCTTAAGCGGTACCTTATCTAATCCTAACATTGTTGATGATGATTATTCTCTTAGGAAAGATAAGGATGGCAATGTGTTTGCCAAGTTTGTTGGAACTCAAAGTGGTGTCAAGAAAAGAACCATTTGGGTTGCCAAGCCTATTGTTACTAACCTCTTAGGACCCAACTTGGTTGGGGACCAACAAGCTAAAACTTGATCAATAGGTGTTTTTGGAGGGCATTGGAGACTTGGCTACCTCATGAAGAATTAAGGGATCTTCATTAATTTTATTTTCATCAAGCCAAGTCATTGACACTATCATTTTATATCCAATGTGCCTCTTTGCGGTAACTTGTACTTAACCTCTTTACATTGTAAGTTACTTGCCCCTTTGCATGTTTTGGTTTGGTACCAAGTATGTGTTTGTATATGTTGTTCCTTATACCTTCTTAACTTGTGTATTCAAGTAGGTGTTGGTTGTTTGGCACATCATATACTTGTGTGTTTGCTTTGAGCCTCTAATGCATCTTGTTGGTATCTTATTTGGCTCTTATTGAGTGGTTAATGGAACATCCCATTTTGGGGGAGTGATTTGCCATGGGCACCTCACAATCCTATAAATGTGTGCACATGAGTAATACCACTTAGTATTGATATTGCAAGATTACCTAGTCACTATGTGGTATGCCATGCTCATGAGAAATTTAAATTCTATATCTCCATTAATTATCTCTAGTTGGATTTTGTTTGCCTTTTGTTGAAAAGAATTTAATATCACATTATGGGGGAGTAATATGTCTTATGCATATCACAAGCCTAGGAAATGTGAACATTTGATGTTTTGCCACTTAGAGTTGATATTGTTAATTATCTTGTTCCTAGGTGGCATGTTTGCTCAAACAAGCTCCGTTATTTCTTAAATGATTTTATTGATCATTTCTTTGCTCTTGGTTTGAGTAAGAATTCTTGATGCGGTTTCACTCAAATATATTTATATGTATATCATAAGTAGGAAGCCGTTTGCTTCTAGTTACTCTAATCATTGCTTTGCATGATTGTTTGACTATTTTTGGAGCTACCAAGAATCCTTTTTCGTGCATAGTGCTTAATTTGAATATTTAACCATATGCCTTTTATTGTGAAGTTGATCTTGAATATCTTTGCAATACACCACCGGGAAATAATTCCAATATGAACTTCTTGTCTTTGACAATTGGTATTCGTATATATGTGTGGTAATTCCTCTAGATCATCTTCACCTTGGAATTTGCATCTTATTGCCCATATTTCTTGCCAAGAAATTGTTTTGGACTCCCATTGCCTTATTTGCCTCCTTGAGGATCTTCTTGCTTGACTTTGTCTCACCTTTTGTGTGACTTTGTCTCATCTCTTGATCCCTATCAAGTGTGTGTTGTTGTAAGACAAACCTTTTCTTTTCGGTACTTGTGCCATTGTGAAAAGTGTAGAGGGTTTGGTTTATTTGTTGGAACCTTGCTCTTTTGGGAGTTAGTTATCTCATTCCTTCTTCTATGATTTATTTGCTCGAATGAGATAAATTGTTGAGCATGCTTTTATTTATTTATTCTTTCATGCTCAATAAGTTGTTAGGTTCATTTGTTGAATTTTATGAATAAATCATTTGTTGATTTGTTCCCTTGATGTCATTTGGACAAATAATGTGTTTTGCCACACCTTTTATACCTCCTTGTATTCTTGGTGTTTTTGTCTAAATCGTATCTTCTTTGGATCTTGAAAGTTAGGTGCATGCATATTCTCTTTATGCTTATTTTTGTATCTTAGTTGCTTTCTTTGATCCAATATATATGTTATACTCCATCAAATCCTAAATGGCTAAGATGTGCATGAAATTCAAATTTCATCTTTAACTATGCACATATTTTTATGGAGTCTATCATATGTATTGTGGTTAGTCTAACCACTTTGGACCCAATAAGTTTGGGGACCAAGATGTACTTAAATGTTGTCTTAGGTACATTGGAGATGCAATGGATGCTTGTCTCGTTTATAAGGAAGGTGTTATCACCATATGATTATTGGAGCCAAGCTAGGATGACCAGCGAACTCTTATCTACTACATCACACCATTGCTATCTCGGTAACAAGTATAACATTCATGCATACTTTTCTAGCATCCCAACTCTTGTTGGTTGGCTCTTGGCATGATAATATTTATTTGCAAATGTTGTGGTTCTTGCAAAGGTCTTATAAAGAAATCTCTTTATTGTATATGTGAGCATGTTGAGATGATTGCATATGATGGGGAGTATATAAAATCATGTTTATGATTCACCAATCCAAATATGCCCTTTAGCAATTTATTGCATATTAATTCCTCAACGCTCTCTCATGTGCAATATAGATAATGTTGCAAGTTGTTCACTTCTTTATTATGCTTGTTGCCTTTCAAAGCATCCCGACTATCTTTTGATCCCTTATTGCTAGTTGTGATGGCTTTGATGATTTTGCGTGGGGAGTTTATTAATATACCATAATGGAAAATGGAGCCTTGAGCTATATATGCTTTCTAGCAAAGCTATTTGGTATATTCTATGACTCTCTCTTGGATATCATGTCTTCCTTAATTTCAACTAACCTCTTGTGTATACATGTTCCTTTGTGGATTGTTCATCATGATTTTTTGTCCACTTAGAAATATATATGTATAAGAGTGTTAATTTCTTCCCTTGATATCCTCGTTTTTTGCCGACCATCTTTCTTATCCATTTTGTTCTTGATGGTGTTGGTAAGAACTTGATTTATGAGTGCTTGTTTATTCTTTATTGCTTCTTCTCGCACTCATATCTCGTGAATCTTTTTGGACTAAAGTTCACTTTGATAAGCGTATTGATCCTTTTGTATTCTTTCGTGCTCATGTTTTGTTTTAAATGATATATAGGGAGTGAGGATTCCATGTTTGTGCATATTGTATTCAAATGCAACAAAAATTTAAATTTATGCATGAACCTTGGGGAGCTTCCTTATTTCATTTAAAGCATCTTGTAGATCTTATAATCACATCTTCTTGTGTCCAATTGGTTCTTTGAGTCTCTTGATTGCTTGCTTGCTTCATTCGTTGAAGCTTCCTTCACTATGTCATCTTTTTGCAATCTCTGATCCTCAATATGGTTTGACTTCCTCCAAATATTGCTAATTTGATAAGTGCATATGATTTCACTCATTTTTATGAGAAATGCACATCTTGGGGAGGAACTCATACTATATTGGCCTTCTAAATTCCTTCATCCATTTTGGCAATCGTTGCCAATGGGGGAGAAGTTTAGAGGGTTTAAGGGAAATGGTTTTTATACTTAAGTTTGGTTTGTGCTTAAGTGTTTTACCTTTCATGCATCTCTTCTTTGTTAGATATTTTGCATGGTTGAATATATAGTGTAAACTCCATCAAAGGTTTATCTTGATAATGTATGCAATGAAATTCAAGTTCATCACATGTGCATATATTGTGGGGGAGTTTGCTCTATATATTTTGGTTGCACTCACATCAACCATATTTGTTGTAGTTTATGTGAGTACAATTGATTTTGATATGCGGTAGTAGCTTCGTGTTACTTGACCATATCAAATACAACCTCTTGTATGCAATTTATTCTCGGATAAGTTGCATATTAGTTTCTATCATTCATTATATAAACCCTCTTGTTGAGATTGTCATCAATTACCAAAATGGGGGAGATTGTAAGGGTAAATTGCCCCTAAGTGTGTTTTTGGTAATTAATGACAATCCCTATGGACTAATGTTTTCATTGAGATTTTTATGAAGGAATTGTTCATAGGAATTGCTTGAAGTCCATGTGTTGGATTCAAGGCTTGGATGCCATGAAGATAAAGATATATCTTAAGTATTGGCATCAAGATCATTGAATAGAAGAGATGAATCCAATATGATCAAGAAGAAGAAATAAAGATGTTGTTCTTGTGTAGAACTCATGTATTCCATGCTCTAGCTTATATGCTAAGCCAAGGAGTCTCAAGATCTTGAGAGTTTGGTTACATGAGAAGAATTCAAGTTATGGCTCTATGTCGAGGTCACGATGGTCTCATGAGTTGAGCCATGGTTGACCAAGACTTAGAGCATGCAATCAAATGAAGAATTCCCTAAGCATCTCAAGAAGATCATATGTTTGAAGCTTGTCGTCCATTTGGTGATAATGGACTTGTGAAGATGAGTGTTAATAAAGCTATCCCATAATGGTTTATGGGGGAGCAAATTAAAGTCTTCACGAAGCAACAATGATCAAGTGATGCATTTCGGCTTGATGAGAGCATGAAGCTTCATCATCAAGATCAAGCGGGATGCTCAAGGCAAAGGTATGTCCTTGCTAGGTTTTCCTTTTACCGGTCTCAAGGTGTTTGTTGGGAGACCGGGTTATAGGATAGATAGCCGCACTATCAAGAGGGGCTTTCGGTTGGGTATCTTGATCACATCGTCATAGGGAGCTCAATCCTTTGCATACTTTGCATCTTCCTAGTTTGTTGCTTCTTGGTGTTTCTCCATGTGAGGTTCTTGAGCTTGTTGCTAGCTTTCCAACAAGCCCAAGTTCATCGAAAACGGAATCCAATTGCATCGTCTATTGCGTTTTCGAGTTGAAGAGTTTTACCGGTTCTTCACTTTGGAAGGTTTCACACCTCTCCACATTTCGTATTTTTCCTCTTGACTTTTCTTGGTGTTTCTCTGCATAAAGTTGTATTACTTTTTCTAAGCTTTTCAAAAAGTCCAAGTTTGCTAAAAACGGAGTTCGGATGCAAAAGTTATCGCGTTTTTTGTACGAGGGTTTTTGCAGTTTTCCAAATCCGGAGCTGCTCCGGGCTCTGCTCCGGGCTGAGCAGTGCCGCTCCGGAGTGCCATCCGGAGCTGCTCCGGGCCCTGCTCCGGAGCGCCCCGAAAACTCTGTAACGGGCAGTTTTCTTGCCCTATAAAAGGGGGCTTCTTCCCCAACGGTTTGGAAGGGTTTCTAAGTGTGTTCTTGAGCTTTTCTCTCACCTCCATTGTTGAATCTCTTGAGCTTGCTCCCTCTCTCTTCCCTCCAATGATTTTTGCATATTCTTGAGGGATTTGGAAGAGGAGATCTAGATCTACAACTCCACCAATCAATTTCTCCTCTAAGTGAGGGGAACCCATTGGATCTAGATCTTGAGGTCATTGGTTGACCTCCACCCTTGTTCTTCCTCTCTAACTCCTCCATAGCATTTGTTGCTTTGGTGGGATTTGAGAGAGAAGGATTTGAGCACTTTCCCTTGTGTTCTTGCTTTGCATCCTTGCATAGTGTTGAGCTCTCCATTACGATTTGTTCGAGTGAGAGACCGTGAGCTTGTTACTCTTGGAGGGTGACCTCCTAGTTGGCTCGGTGGTTGTGCCACGGTGTCCTCTTCGTGGAAGATTGTGAAGAGGCCCGGGCTTCCCCTTTGTGGGAGTTGTGAAGTGGTTGTGGAGCTTGCCATCTCCGGAGTGGAGGAAAAGCTAACCATAAGAAGGGGTCCCTAGCTTCGTGGGGGACTCGGAGAAGAAGGTGAGCCTTCGTGGCGTTCGGGGGCCTTCGTGGTTACCCGCATCTCTCCAACGGTGATTAGCTTACTTTTTGTAAGTGAACATCGGGATACATCTTCGTCTCCGCGTGCCTCGGTTATCTCTATACCCAAGTTTATTTCCTTGTGATAGCCATCGTGCTTGAAGTACTTATATCTTGTTTATCACTTGTGAATTATATCTTGTGCTATCTTGCTTATATCTAGTTGTTGTTGTTGCACTTAGTTGAGCCTAGCATATTTAGGTCTTGTGCTTGAAGAAAATAAACGTTAGTTTAATTCCGCATTCCTTCAAGCCAATTCCGTAATTGTTTTTAAAACGCCTATTCACCCCCCTCTAGGCGACATCTCGTCCTTTTAATTGGTATCAGAGCAAGGTCTCTCCTTGTTTAGGCTTCACCGCCTTGAGAGTAAAGATGTCGGCTAGTTATTTAGTGCACAATGACACAATTATTTTTGATGGCACAAATTATATGCTATGGAGAAATCGCATGCTTTGCAATCTTCGGACTTTGTGTCCAAATATAGAGCGATTTCTAGATGTAGGCTTTTCTCCTCCGATGGATCCTCAAAGTCTATCTATAGAGGATGAGAAAAATTTACATCTAGAAGCTCAAGTATTTAATGAAATTTTATTGTCTGTGAGCTCCATAGTTTATGTTTGCTTGATGGGTTCAAAGTGCAAGACGTCTCATGAGATATGGACCAAGCTAGAAGAGTCATTTGGTGGGTCCATTTCTCTTGAGGTTGAAAGTGAACCCAAGGAGCTCTCTTCACCTTCACATCATGAAGAGCTCCAAATTGCTTCCACA